>JAOPHQ010005409.1:50000-508517 GCA_030340625.1 Merluccius polli
ATGCGGACTGGGATTGTATACAGAAATGTTGGCATCTCACACACACACACACACTACGGACAACTACGGACTCTGAATCTATCCAGTCTGCCCGACTGGAGCTGCAGATTCTGGAATCTGCCCGACTTCAAATAGTTCCCAAATCGGCCTTGAAAATCTAGTGTGGCCCTAGACTTAGAATGTAGTGTAATGTGCGTATTGTAGTGTGGCCCTAGATTTGGATAATACATTTAAGATCATAGATCTATTATGACTGGTACACTGATATACTTTTCACAATTGAATGGCTGTGATTTGTGACTTGTATGAGATGTATTTGTGGAGCGTGTGGTTGATAGCTGGTTTACAGCCACACCTGACCAGAGTAAGACTGATTAGACTCTGGGGCTGAGGGTTGAGGCTGCATGGGAGTAATCGCGGCACCAGCTATCAACACACACACTCAGTAGACTCGCCACCTAAGTGGCTTTGCTGTGCTCCTCCGACACAGGAAAAAGTGTTGTCCCAACCCAAGGCCCTGTTCCAATATCCATACTTCCCGTACTTACTATACCTAGTTTGAGAATGCAGGGTGTTCCGATTATGATCGCGGCGAAAAGAAGTGTACTTGAAAGGACCCGTATGTGTACTCAAAACGGCCAAAATGCTGAATGTGCAATGGTGTACACTTTTCGTACTCTACGGCAGCCATCTTAGCTACGTAGCGGAAGAGGCGGAGCCAGGCTGAGCCGCGCTCAGAGAATGTCTAATGGATTCACGTGTGTTTGGCGGGTGACGCAGCTGATAGTAATTTCCGTTAAGTGCACCACAGAGTATTGCATTTGGAACAGCACTAACATCTGAAAATCTGTGCACCTATTGAGTGCGGATAGTGTACTATGTTTAAGTGTACTCATGGAAGTATGGACATCGGAACAGGGCCCCAAGAGTTTTGCAGAATGTCAGCTCTCTCTCTCTCTTGTGTGTTGAGAGCTGGTTTATCCTGTGTGCCTCGATTACTCCCATGCACCACAGGTGTGCAACCTCACCTAGCCCCAGAGTCTAATCAGTCTGGGCCACCGGGTGAGGTGAGGCTGCTTAAACTAGCTAT
The DNA here is from genome assembly GCA_030340625.1 of Merluccius polli. Classification (NCBI taxonomy): domain Eukaryota; kingdom Metazoa; phylum Chordata; class Actinopteri; order Gadiformes; family Merlucciidae; genus Merluccius; species Merluccius polli. Next base: position 51,091 of record JAOPHQ010005409.1, read on the forward strand.
CAACCACACACTCCACATTGTTTATCTTCCCAGCAAACATTTCGACGTCGATCAGAGGTCTAATCGACGTTGGTCATGGAGGTCGATACGACGTCGATTTGATGGGCTGATATGAAAGTTTTTCTGACGTCGGTCTTTCGACGGACGTCGTTTCGACGGCTAATAGACGACATCAATCCACGTCGTTTCGACGTCGATCAGAGGTCTAATCGACGTTGGTCATGGAGGTCGATACCACGTCGATTTGAGGGGCTGATATGAAAGTTTTTACGACATCAATCCACGTCGTCTCAACGTTGTATAGACATTATTTCAACTTTTTTTTACTTTTAAGCCAATACACTAAATACCCACATATTTAAGAAAAACAATAGTGCTACATTTCAGTTACCTTGTAGTATATGCCCCAATTTACGGTTTTCAGTATAGCTACCCACCAAACCTGTAACAAGCAATTCTTGGGCTGCATGAAGATAATTAAATATTTCTAAATCGGTTGTAAACCTATTTACAACCATTTACACCAATTCCAGCCAACATTACCTCAAACCGTGTCGTCAACAAGTCCAATAGACGTCGAGTCACAACGTGACTTTATTTCGACCCTTTGCCGACATGAGACATGTATAGAACCACATGTAGCCTATAGATCATTTGGTCATATCAAAAGGATAGCGATATTTGGCTAGATAGATCCATCTAATATTTTGTTTAGTTATGAATACTAAATCAAGCATTAATACTCTTCAACAACAGACGGATTCAGGGTATTAAGTATATTAACAAAACATTTATTATTTTTTAGCAAAGCCTATATCTTTGAGAACAAGAACAAAATAAAAAACTCATTGGGACAAAACTCCCACGCCCCCAGTCCTTGCAGGCGCATGTTTGAGATGGAGACCCATGGCTGCTTCAACTTCTGTCTGTGGCCTTGCACTTCCATTTCTTAACAGCAGCTGGAAAGAAAGACAGCTAACGTTAGCCCCGAAACGGGATGCTGCTACCCCCCCCCCCCCCCCCCCCGGGATGCTGCTACCCCCCCCCCCCCCCCCCCCCGGGATGCTGCTACCCCCCCCCCCCCCCCGCTGGGAAGTAGCAGCGGCCCGCTTTGGGGCTACGCTAATGTTATGCTAGCCCCCAGTTCGTATGTAACGTTACAAATACGAAAGCCAGCTATCCGAGAGAATGATGCCATGTAGACTTAAACAGTTAAGCATGCAAATGAAAAAAGGATAATGTCCTTACAAATACATTTTCATTTTAAATAAGAGTGTCTTTTCGGAACTCACCTGGAACTTCGACGCTTGCCAAACTTGACTGCGAAATATCACCTAGTGCGCATGCGCACGGGTTGCAGGACAAGGGGATAGGGTTGTTGGGATTACGTGTTGGTGCGCAAGGAAAAATAGTTCCTAAATGGAACCTGATAAATGCATTTACTCAAATTCCATTTAGGAACTATTTTGCCAGCATGCTGGACGAAACATTTTAGCACCTATTTTGGCCATATACATGATAGCATATTGCGTTTGGAATAATAACACTTTTTTCAATAACACAATTAATGTCTAAACATTATACCGTTCACACTAATGTTCCAAAGTTACATCGTTGTTACGTTAAATATCGATATAAACAGTGTTTATTCAGTTACACCACTGACAAACATGCTTTCCTCGAAATCACAATTTCCGTATGTTTTCAAGTCGGCAAATGGTCGAAATAAAGTCACGTTGTGACCCGGCGTATTTTAGACTTGTTGAATGCAGAAATGTTTGCTGGGAGTGTTTATTCGGTTACACCACTCTAAAATAAATTTTCCTTTAAGATTAAGATTATGTTTTCATGTCGAAATGAAGTCACGTCGCGACTCGACGTCATCTGGACTTGTTCGCTTCGACGCAGGTCGAGGAAATGTTTACTGGGTTATTCTGGGTAGGGGGTGTTGTATTTGTTCAATGGAACCAAAGTGAGACCAGAATGAACCATTAAATAGCGGAATTACGATATCAAACAAGAGAGTGGTAGGTCAATATACCATTGAAGCACATCATACAATAGAGAGGGTTTACTGACTATTTACCCTGTATCTCGCTATTTAAAAGTAATCCTAACACAAAATATCCAATTAATTGAAGTAAAAGTAATGAGCATGGATTGACAACAGGGAAGATGGGTATTACACATCTGCATGTCATACATGCCCCCTCCTCTTTTTCTTACTTTCTTTCTTTTCCTCTCCTCTAAAAACTCCCGGCGTTCTCAGGGGTCTTATTATATTCCCTGCTGCTGCGTTGCGCCATTGCGGAAGACAGCATTCCTCTCTCGTCTCACTCGCTTTCACATTTGACTCTCCCTGCTCGGTTCGGTGAATGAGCTGAAGAACATTGTGGAAGGGTGGGGGTGAGGACGCCAGTGGGTGACCGAACGAAACAGAGAGAGGGATGGTGGGGGTGGTGGTGGTGGAGGTGTTTGGGGTGGACAGGGTGGTGGTGGAGGAGGTGAGGGTTAGGTGGTGGTTGAGGTGGAGGGGGTGGGGGTTGGGGTGGTGCTGGTGGTAATGGAGGGGGTGGTGGAGGGGGTGAGGGTTAGGGTGGTGGTGGTGGAGGAGGGGGTGGTGGTGGAGGTTATGGTGGTGGTTGTGGAGGGTTCTACTTTAACTGTTTGCACTACCACTAACATAAAACAAATATAATAATATTAATAATTTGAAAAATAAATAGATTCCAGAGCTACTCTGCAGTTGTTTTCTGAAACTATGTTGTTGTTTTTTTTAGCCACTATTTTGCACCAACCTCTTTCCTCTACGCTTCATCCTCCCTTTTCTCTCTCTTCCTTCTGTCTCTCCCGGTCCCCCTGTTCGCCATCTCCATCAGGGTTCTGCTAGCTGGCTCTATGGCCTGGATCATCTCTCCGGAGAGGTTCATGTTACTGGGCCTTGACTTTTTCACTTGCCAAGATGCAAACCTTGTTTGTGTGTGTGTGTGTGTGCGTGTGTGTGCGACTGGGAATATAAAAGGCAGAGCAGTGTGCGGTGGCCGGATGACAGGGACAAAGGGCCATAATTCCCCATGGGAGAGATGGAGGTGAGAGGGAGGGACGGAAAAGGTGGCAGGGAGAGAGTTAGGTATGGGTGGGTGCACTGAGACTGTTGCGTTGGAAATACTACTTCCAGAGGGGATGGAGATAAAGAAGAGAAAAGGGGGAAACAGAGAAAGTGAGAAAGACGTGGGAAGAAAGTGAATAAGTGGAAGTGGCTTCAACAGTTGGCGATACTTAGATAAGCTCACTATTTCTGCCTCGGCTCATGCATTAGCTGGTGTTGTGTGAAATAAATAGCCTCTGGCTTGGGATGCGGCTCAGCCAGAGCACGGACGCATTTCAGCAACATCTAATGTGCCTTGTGTTTATGCTGTCGAACATCCCAGTTGAGGCCAAGGCTGATTATCAGCTTTTTCTTTTCCTTTTTTGCATTAACTCCCCCCACTCTGCAACCCCCCCCCCACCCCCCCCCCCCCATCATTTTTATTGTAAAAATGCTGGATAGTAACTGGTTGTTTGTTTAATTTATTTTCATTTCTCTCAGTAACATTAACTTTTACAAATAGACCTGCCATGACTTTAAGCTAAAGCTTGACTCTAAACTCATTGTGGCATTCACATCAAGCAGATTTGATATTGCAAGGACCTAAATCTCTGCTTCCATGCTAACTCCAACATGACATCTTTAATGTCTACTTAATGCGAAGTGTTTCTGCAGTACCGTAGCCTAAATCGAATCTCCATGGCGTACTGCACACTGGAACTCAGTGTCAGTCGGACACTTCTGTATTAACCAAGTGCTCAGAAGGTGGACAAAAACACCAGAACAGCACACAAAGCACTTTGCCAAAGGAGTTTGTCCCTTTGAAGTTGCCTGTTCTTTCACTGAGATTTCAATAACTCAGTAATTGACCTTCACCGTTTCCGGGTCAAAAGAAAAGTCCCACTGTTGGCCGTGGGATTGTGGTTTTAATTCATCACCTCGTGATCATCTGGGAGAGGACAGCCATTGTGATGAGGGCTTTGATGGCTGCGTCTGCAAAGTGGGAGCGCACTCCCGACATAAAAGTCAATGCTCCTAATCCGCTTTGCCTTTTGTGAAGTTGATGACTTTGAAACTTTGCTATCAGGTTAACGCAACCTCACTTCACCACCCACCCACCCAACCACAGCAACACACAGACAGGGAGACTGACACACATGCACACATATATTGCACAGTTCATGCGTTTATCTCGCAATGTATCCTACCCTGTATGGTCCCGACAAATCCTCCAGTTTGTTATATTAATCAAAGATATTTTTTCTATTCTTAAATTGTCTTTCATTACACTAATGATTTTCTCCTTTTGAGTCCTGTGGGCATTAAGACGGGAAATGAGACTTGTGGTGGTAGTGACTCAATTGAGATTAGCATACATGGTGGTCAAGCACAATGGTTCCCATTTACCAGGAAAATAAGATAGGATTGTACTGTGGTTGTTAAACTCTCCTCGATCTAAGACTATGATGCGCCAATCGCTCTGCCCTCGTTAGGCAAAAATGTTGTCACTTGCTTGGTATTTGTCCGTCCACATTCATAAGAGTGGTATTTGAAAGATAAAACTAAAGTGTTAGCCAGTCGGCCTATTTGTTCGTCATTTTCATAGTCTGGGCAACAGCACAAGGATGTTGTTAAGGATGTTTTATGAATGTGTTGTTGATGTGTTATTTGGTTTATCACCATCTGCAAATACCATAATCTACCTCAGATTACAGACAAAATTTTAAATAATTAAACCGAAAACAACAATCAATGTGATCTTCTAAGTCAACGTCACTGAGACCTTGTCTAAGGGTTGAATGTCTCCCAGCGTTTGAAGCAGTGACAATGTCTGTGATTCTCAATGTAAACACATAGAGCTAGTTTTACAAATGTCTGCATTGCAGGTTTTGTTTTTCCATGTTTACATCCCATCTGATGTTGCATCCTTAAAATTAAGCAATTTAGACATCATTTCCATAAGTTTGAAGAAACTTAACAAGCAGGCTGTGTGCGGATCTAATTAAAACAATTTTGATATGTTGCACACCTTCAAGCAACCACGGTATGAAATGGGCTCTGCGATGTACGAACATAGCTCTTTGTCAAATAAAAGCGTGATGACAAATGTATTAATAAAACCATCACGCAATGAATGATGAGTGTACCCAATACCGTGGAAAAAGTCCTAGAATAAATCACATGAGACATTTCAATTACCATTTTACAAGTTTAATGTTGGCATATTGGTGTGTTTGTGTAAGAGATTATGTGTGTATATCAGACTGCGTTCTATACAACACATTTCATATCTGGCCATCGTGTTGTTCAGCTGGACCCTTATTTGACACAGAATTACCATGGTTCTCAATCTAAATGATTAACTTCTCCTTACGTATAGACATAAGTTCTCTTGTTATGTATATCCAAAAGTGAAAAAAAGATATAATGCCATTTTACATCAACAAAGGGTTTCTTTTATGACGGTCTCTGTGACATTACCACTAGCCTTTGTTCCCTAAAGCACTTAAAGAGAGCCTGTGGCAAAAACAACTCTTCTAATGGGCAAAATCCCACCACATTGAGAAAGCACGCCTTCAGAACAAGTAAATATAGATAGCTTTAGATATAGTTTTAATATTCATTTTGAATCTCTTTAAAATAGTACAGTAAACACTTCTCACACGATATAAACTACTTAATGCCTAGGGTGTAGGCCAAACACCAAGCCCACAATGTTGTGAAACAAATCATAACAAATAAGCAATGAATTAAGAAAAATAAAATTAAATGAAAAATATTTTTAAAAAAATCCAGCTCACACTCGATTACAAAGTTTTGAAAGTAGATTTGGGATAGAGACACCTGACCACACGAACAGAATAGAAAATAGTTAATTTCTAAAAGTGGTATTGCATTTAGAAATGCAGAAAGATCCTCCTGTACAACTTGGCATCTGTCTGTAAGTACAAACGCCTAAAGGGCTCAGTGGCGTGTTCTCTGGTTGGCTGTCATTTTGTAGAATTGTTTTTTAATTTATTTTATGTCACATTTTTTTAATGAATATTCCTTGATTGTTCTTAAGTACGTATACAGTAGCGCTGTAAACAGGCACACACAGATTGGAGAGGGCGAAGGAGTTTTCAAGGTCCTTTGGGTGTCTCCGCCACTCCAGTATTTCTGTCTGTCTCCGGCTTGCCCCCCCTCCCCCTCCCCCTTCCACTTTCTCCATTAGTTCATGTTCTCAGTCCTGCTGAGAGCGGAAGGGTCCCCCGGCTTGTCCGCTGGCCTTCTTGCGGCCCAATGGTTATTTCCCCGGTGAATGTCTGACCCACACACCACCCTAAAACTCAAGGGTGTGTTGTGTCCAAAAGGCCTGGCAGTGTTCCAAACAATTCCACAAAAAAGGGAATAATGAAATTCCTAAGAGTCTTGCGTCAACCGTCACATTCCTCATTTGTTTGTTTTTTGTTTTAGTTTTCAAGTTGACATTTCTCTTTTCTTTTTGTTCGTTTTTTTACATTTCTGCTTAGTTTAGTAGTATTGGGGACGGGCGGGGCATCGTGTTCAGGCATTGGCACCTCTAAGCAAAATGGAGTCGGAAACTTGATGGTCGATCAGTTCTTTCATTTATTTTAGTCTCTGTCATTGTTTCAGGCTGATTGTTGTGCAAAGTCATGCTGTCTCCGATAAGTCCACGCGGAAAGAGCTAGCAAACCCTTTTCCCCGCTGAAACGAAGAGAACAAAAACAAGACAACAGCTGGGTTAAAAGTCAACATTTGAATAAATTACCATACCAAGTGTCATTTTGACCAAACATTCCCCTGCTACTCAACAATGTCTTTCTGAATGAGCGTATGCTGAGTAGTTCAATAGTCTGTCAGCAGTTAGGGAGCTAATTCTAGCTAGTTTGGTTGCTAAAAGCTACTAAAGCATAGCCCTTTACACAGAAACTTTGAAAAGAAGGGGGAAATCTCCAACCCAAACAAAATGAGTTAAATAATAATAAACATAATCAATAATAATCATGCAAACTATAGGCTAAACACTCAACACACACACACATACACACACACACATACACACACACACACACACACACACACACACACACACACACACACACACACACACACACACACACACACACACACACAACAAGGTTAGGAAGTCCCTATCTATTCACTCATGAATAATGAGAGGAGAGAAGTGGAAGGTGGTGGTGGTGGAGGAGGAGGAGGAGGAGGAGGAGGAGGAGGAGGAGGAGGAGGAGGGGCGGTCGTGGGAATTATGTCGGAATCATTACATGGCCAATTTATTTGGGACAAGGACAACAAAAGGGGAGTGTCTGGGGCACAAATGGTCCACAGGCTGACAGAGGAGAGCCAAATGGGGCCTCACACAACAATCCCTTTTTTTACGCATTCCCTGGGATTCCCTGGGATTCCCTTCCCCCCCCCCCCCCCACCAAAACCAACTACAGCCCACTTACCCTACTCGCTCTGCTAATTCTACACAGATCCTATGAACTCATCTATACTACACTAAACTTAACAAACCTAAACCAGAATGAACCTGAACCAAACTAACCTTAACCAGAATTAACCTAAATCAAACTAAACCAAACCAGACCAAACTCAACCAAATTGAATCAGAGTTAAAACCTTACCAAAATAAACGAAACAACAGCAAACCAAACAAAACCAAACCAAACTGAACCAGAGTTAACCCTAACCAAACTAAACTAAACCAAACCAAACCAAACTAAACTGAACCAGAGTTAAACTGAACCAAACTAAACCAACCAGAGTAAAACTGAACCAGAGTTTAAATGAACCAAACTAAACCAACCAGAGTTAAACTGAACCAGAGTTTGACTGAACCAAACTACTTAGGCTACATCCACACTAATATGTTTTCGGTTTTATACAGCAGTTTAAAACGAAAATGATCTCCGTCCTCACTAGCTTTTTAGCACTGTTTCAGAAAGAGTCTCCATCCATACTCCCACGCCTGAAAACGCATCACTGGGCATGCGCGTGCCGGGATAAACAGGAAGCAGATTGTCTACTCGGTTGGTTGCTTAGTTGCAGAAAATACTACAGAAAATCCATATCAACTAGTGTCATTGACCACTCCACTCTATTTGCATTATTACCCCCACCCTCCCCTCAAGCAAACACACACACACAAACGCATGCACACACACACACACACCACACACACACACCCCTCCTGTAGTGGTAGGGGGGCCTGTCCTCCTGTATAAAAAGAGCTCTGTGTTGGGCCGGCTAGATCAGATTAAGGAGCCTTCAACCCCTTTGTATTGTCAGACTATCCCTTGTTACACCCGACTGCGGCTAGCCACAACCCCCCCCCCCCCCCCCCCCCCCCCCCCCCCCCCTTCCCTGGGTCATTAACATATGGGACATAGCAGTCTTCTACTTGACACAGAGAAGCACACATGTTTGTGTGTGTGTGTTTGTGTGCTAGGGGAGAACTCTCTTCAGGCTAGCGGACAATATTATGTGTGAATAGCTTTGATATCATAAAAGCCAAAAGAGAGCCAAAGAGAAAAAAAAACACAAATACCTAATGACTAATAATTACAAAGTTAAAAAAATGTCCCTCACTTTCCCCACAGCGTGCAGTGCTTTTAAATCATGCTACTAGAGAAGCAGCATGGCTTCGTACAGCTTGATAATTCCAGCTAGCTCTGTCAGACAACTGGGAAAGGGGCTCTTCAGGCACGGCTTGACAAAATTATAATTAAGCATTATCGCCAAATTGCAGTGATTGAGGATGTATCTCTTTGTGGCCTCTGAATGGGACTTTAGAAACAGTAATTCCTGGGGAAATATGCCTTTCCCGTGTTTTTCTTTTTCTTCTCTCAATTATCCAAAAGCTTTTAGCTGTGCGTTTCTGATCCACTGCGCTAGCAACAATGACGACTGCTGAATGTAGAATAAGACGTTAAGCTAAGCGGCTAAGGCCTTCCATTTTAAATAGATTTCTTCCCTTCATTTTAAACAGACATTTTTCTTTCTCCTATCGGAATGAGAGAGAGAGAGAGAGAGAGAGAGAGAGAGAGAGAGAGAGAGAGTATTTTTTCAGGGAGCGCACATGCAGACCTTCCATAATGCCAACATCTACACCCCACATCACTGTAGTCTTATGGTTTATAATAGCTTTCGGCACATTTAATTTGGAGAGGGCCTTGAGGCCAGTGCCTGAAGGGTGGGTGGTGTGTGTGTGCGTGTGTGTGTGTGTGATGGGGGGGGGGGGGGGGGGGGGGGGGGCTGTTGAATTGAAATAGGGAGATTGTGGATGAGATAAGATAGCGGCAGGTAGTCAGAGATAATGGAGAAGCTTGAGAAAGGGAAGAGTTAGTTAAATACTCCGACAGGAGTGGTTTCAGGCAGAGGTGGGACAGACAGTGAAGAGAATTTCACGAATGCTGCCGGTCAGTGGAGAAAGAAAATGTATATTGTATGTATAAATATATATATACATATATATTATATTGTTAAAGATAACAAAATATACATAATGAAATATTGAATTGGATTGGTTTCCAATACTGTATTGATTCTCAAAACAACAGTGATTGATATTTTACAGCAATAATATGGTATATCAATAATGTAGCTGATTTTAGCATTCAATATGACATTTCTATGTTTGTTTTTTGAATGCAGGAGTGTAATATATAATATATAAGAATGATTACTGATTGCAGTATTACTAGTTGCAATGTGACCATCCAGATATTGCCAGATGTTTGCCAATACACATCCCTTATATAAATATATACAAACATAGCTATGACTGTCAGATCAGAGGAGAGGGGCTCTTGGTTAGAGTAAGTGGGGTTAGGGTTAATGGTGGGGGGTTAGTCATCTGGGGGTGCTGAGGAGCAGACCAAAGCAAGGATACTCACTCAAATAGGCCGGATAATAAGGCGCCTTGACGCTAGGCAGCAATGCCTCCAACTCTTTCCTCTCTAGCGTGCCTTGGGCAGGGTGGTGGTGGTTGTTTGGAGGGTGGTGGTGGTTGTTTGGAGGGTGGTGGTGGTTGTTTGGAGGGTGGTGGTGGTTGTTTTGGAGGTGGTGATGGTGGTGGTTTTGGTGGAAGTGTTGTTGGGGACTGAGGGGCATCTCCTTGCCAAAGGTGGAGAACGACTTGTCGGCCGTCTGGAGCTCGGAGCTCTCGAATCGTACCTCTGTGTCCGGGACCGAGTCCATGCCGGGCACGTGCAGGTTGCTGCGGTAGTCTGGCCCCTGGCGCCCGTCTGACGAGGTGGGCAGGAAAGCGGGCATCCAGCAGCGATCCGAGTGGCCCAGTGCCTTGCACTCCTCTGTGCAGTTAGAGAACAGGTCTGCACCTGTAGGAGAGGGGAGCAGTGGAGGGGGTGTGTGAATGAGGGAGGTGGGTAGTAGTAGGGGGTAGGGGGGTTGTAAAGGGAAGGTGGGAAAGGAAGGAAGTAAAAAATAATGAAGGATATGAGTGGGGGAATGGAGAGGAGGAGGAGGAGGAGGAGGAGGAGGAGGAGGAGGAGGAGGAGGAGGAGGAGGAGGAGGAGGAGGAGGAGGAGGAAAATAAGTAAATGGGGGGGGGGGGGGGGGTGGAAAGGAACAGAATCCATTGAATGGATGTTGGAGCCAGAAGGATAAATTGAGAAGGAAGAGCGAAAGAAGAGCAGAGTTGCATTGGAAGGGATGAAGTGAGCGAAATGTAGGGAGAGGGGAGAAAGAACAGAGGAAGAGAGTAAGTATTTCAAACAGACAAATGTATCCATTTTGTATTCTTCGTCAAACAAATTTCATACACTGTTGTCGCCATAGGAACTGTTTTCTTTGTGTAATTAGAGTTATAGAGAGTTAATTAGAGATATATGGCTATCTTTACCCCACATATAAAAAGTGATAAATGGGCGTGTGAACACGTCTCCTGTCACCGGCTGTTCTATAGTCCCTGTCAGCAGAACTGGTTCTCTAATAGCATACAGAAGTCTTCTCTCTGTTCTCCTCGCCTTACACCGGTCTCTGCCCCTGCTCAAATACACAACCACCAAAAGCCTCACACAAAGCCACAAATACTAATACATTATACACACACACACACATACTCACACTTGCATAATCACACACACACACACACACACACACTTCCGTGCACACACACATTCATGCACACACACACACACACACACACACACACAAACACACACGCATGTACACACACACACACACACACACACACACACAAATCTTGCGTTATCCTTAGTGTGTTGTAAGGTTAGTCTTAATATCAAGATGTTGCTTTGTTTGAGCATAGAGACAGTTTTAGATTGCTGAGTCAAACGCAATGTAACAAAACATAATACAGGGTTCAGGTTAAGTCTGTAGTGTGTGTGTGTGTGTGTGTGTGTTAGAGGCCTGCAAGCCCGTCGGGACCCGACGGGCCCCGACACAATATGCAAATTCGGGCCGGGTACGGGCCTTAAATTCAATAAATAGCACGGGCTCGGGTCGGGCTCGGGCTTGACACTAGTAAAGTTGGTTTTATGTATTCATGATTTTTTCAATTATAATGTCAGAATTCATGTCAGAAAAACATTCACGCGCACAGCTTTTTATTTCTCTTTTTCTTTGGAAGCACGCAGCACGTCGTAGGCCTAATTTTAAAAAAAGCTGTGTTCAGTCACGTCCGTTCCATTCAGTCGATAAAGATGGACAAACTCAAAAGCCAGCTAACCAGTGGTGAGCTGTTGAAAATGTGAGTGTTTTCAGTTACTTTGTACTATTAATAGGCCTGTGTTGGAAGCGGTCTATACTGCACTTGTTGCCTTTATTAGGTGAGCAATAGCCTACAATAGTTTGATTGTTATTTAATAAATATTCAATTCAAAGTGATTCAATTCCTTTATTTATTTACACGGTGCTTACTAAGTTGGCTATGGACAAGGAGCTCATGTGTGCTGCTCATTTATCTACTCCCGCGGCGCATACAGATTTACCGATGTCATATAGCCAATAGGTCTATCCTGGCTGTCCTTTACATGCTGCTTTTGCGACATCCCGTTATTTCGACATTGAGGTCTAATTAAATTCATGAACGCTTGTCTTTGCAAGGGTTAATCGTGTGTTAAAAGTATTATTTGTTTATTTGTTCAAGTCGGCTTTCTGAGAAACTATTACGCAACCGAAGTGTCGGGAAACCGTCATGTCTAAATAGCGGACCCTTGTAGTCGGGTTTGGGTTCGGGCTCGGGCTCAGTAATTGCTTAATTTGTCGGGCCGGGTCGGGTTAGGGCCTGACTGCCAGAGGGCCGGGCCGGGCCTGAAATTTTAGGCCCGTGCAGGCCTCTAGTGTGTGTGTGTGTGTGCATATGTTTATAACTTTTTTCAGTTTGTTTGCACAAGTAAGCATAGGATGTATTAGTGAGTACTTGAGAAAACAGCAGTCATCAAACCACAAAAACGAATGCATGCTGTTATGCACTCACTCACTTGCCGTGTATGAACAAGCACTGTGTCTGACGGGAGCTGTGAGGCATTTGTTATTGCTGTTAATCTTTACATTTAACAAGTTACAAAATAAATTACCCTGATGCCCCTGGTTGGTGTGTGTGCGTGTGCATGTGTGGGAGGGATGGAAGGGCATAGAGCCACACTTTATAAGCCAATAGCAACAAACTGGAGCCGTGCTATTACCTGCATCTTGGGTATTAGATTAAGGGAAACCACTATCAGATTACCAACGCTGCTGCCCTCTTCAAAAGCCCTCGATTCAAACAGAAAAAGAGATTGAATGTCATTGTCCCACATGAATGACTGCAGGTACCATCTTGCACCAGTTCTAGAGCACTTTCACGTGGGCTAATTATTATTTCCAATCCTTTCCATGTGTTAATGGGTCCTTTTGAAAGCATGCGAGAGAAAGAAAAAAAAATCACCATTTTGTGAAAAACAGTAAAGGTGTTTACAATGGGTGTTAAGTCGCAATTCAGTATGGCCGAGTGTCTTCTCTTGGGCCATATGTGCCATCATTTTAATGGTCTGTTCCATACCCCTGATGTGTGTGCATTCTTTCATGTTTGTTTGTGTTTGTTGTGAATGTGGGTCTGGTTTGTTGTTCTTTGGATTTAAAATCTGAACTGTTCTGCTACTAGGACTATCTCTCACTAATCTCTTAGCATACAGACTGATTAGGCTAGCTCAGACCACTGCTGTCAAATGTAAGTGTACGTGTGTGTGTGTGTGTGTGTGTGTGTGTGTGTGTGTGTGTGTGTGTGTGTGTGTGTGTGTGTGTGTGTGTGTGTGTGTGTGCATGCATGCATGCGTGCGTGCGTGTGTGTGTTACTGTGAGAGAGAGTCTTGTCTGTAGCGGTCAGCAAAAGGGGAATTTGCTTTGTTACAAAGCAGATTAATTTTGCTTGCCGTCACTAACAACCTGGAAAATTGCCCAGTGCTCCTAACAAGAGGGTCTCTTATTAAATATTAACTAACATACCATAAATAAACTCTCACATTATCTTTTAATATGGCCTTCTACATGAAGGAAGGAAGCCATTTACACTAGCACTGCTACTGTGTTGTGTTAAACCAAGCAAAACAAGCTTGTTGTCAATTGCCAAAACCAGAGCTTTAGCTTCATCCCAGAAAGGAAATCAAATGAAATGACACTCCTCCTAGCTGAGTAGCCTTGTTTTAGCTCAGCAGCAGAGAACCCTGTTTAGCTGAAATCACAAAATGGAGGCTCAATTTAATTCTCAAAATGGCAACAAGGACGATGGCATTTAGGCTGAGATAAGGCAGGCCGGTCTGTGTACATTCCCACACTTATGCCAATGAATGTTCAGATACGCAAACATACTCTCTCTCCATCCATCGTCCATTGGTCAAACATACAGGCTTACAAAGCAAACACACAACAAGGCCATGTTTTGTTTGAGCAAAAATTATATTTCAAAACTCTTTATATTTCTCAACATTTATAAAAATTAAATGAGACACTCATAGTGTTGCGTTGAAAAAACCCTCGCAGATAAAGGGGCTAACAAAAAAAAAAATCACATTTTGACTGTATAAATAAAACCACAGTCACACTCCAAAAAATCTAGGAATCAAAGCCCAGAGGGTAATACCTTTACAGCTCAGATAGCTAGTTCTGTAAAGATCAACGGCAGGTATAAATTACAGGACCTTTATCCAACCACGACAGTAGATCTGGCCCGCCACTTCCAATATGTCATGGACAGAACTGTGTCAATACGTCCCTTGCTTAACCAAACACAAACAGAGGACAAATGGCCAAGAGAGGAACATAATTATACAGAGAGAGAAAGTGCTACAGCAATAAAGAGAGAGACAGACATACAGAGAGAAAGATAACGCTTTACAAATGTAATGAACCAACCCCCCCCCCCCCCCCCCCCCCCCCCCCCCCCCCCCCCCCACCACCCACCACCACCACTCATCCGCAGTTTCTTTGTAAAGGGCTCATCTCATCTTAAAATTCTACACGGCTACCGAGCAGGGCAAACGCAAAGTCTCCATAATAACCTTCATTTGGTAATTGGTATGCAGAGGTCTTAAAAAAAATGAATTACTGATCAGCAGCGAGCTGTTTCCACGGCGATAATGTGAAACGCAGGCATAAGGGAAGGGATTTAGTCAGCTACGGACCTGGAGTTATATAAAATAACCAAGAGAATAGTGGATAACTGCAGCTCTACACGGAGAGAGTATGTGCGGGGAGTAACACACATTGGCTGCTATTGGCTCGCTAAAGCAAAAGCTGCAATGCAGGGTTAGAGATAATTAACTGTTTACTATTGTGCCTATCAATAATATTTGAGAACATCACAGAACAGATTTGGTTGTTGAAAGCGGCCCTTAGACCTGCGTACAGTCTGGAACATGGCGAGGAATCACAAAACATCATTGCTATTTTGCTTTTTATTCCGAACCCTGGATTTGGTACTAGTTTTCTTTGCACAATTGAATGATAAATGAGAAAACATATACAGAATGATGTGCATTCATATCATATGCTGCTGTGCATAATGGCTGAATTATCAAGGGAAAACTGCTGTACCCTGAATTAACTTACTACTACTGGAAATGTACAAATGAAACCTTTTTGTCACATTGCATAAGAAGTGGTGTTAAAATATGGAAATTGATACTTGCACATACATTTTGACGTTGTGACTGGGGTTATTTCTTCTTTGAATGATTAAACTTAAATAGTGTGCACAGTAGCACTTATTGATTAATACAAAAACGAAGGCTGGCTTTTGTATCGCTTTGTCTTGCATTAATTTCCATGCAATTAACATTCGAATGAGCAAATTGGCCAAATCAAAAACTGTCGCTCATTGAGTTATGTTCCACATAATAGACTTGACGGTAATCTTAAATCAGCATTCCTGCTGCCAGACACTTGAAGGAAGTGACCTGATCAGGAACTTCCAATAGGGCTAGATTAGGGTTTACCAGCAGGCTAGGTCACCCAACACACATGACTTGGACCCCAATCAAACTGCATTCTACATAGGGTTTGCAGATATAGATATGAATACGATAATACAAAATAAAATAAAAAAGTGTAATAAAATAAGGATCAAGATTAGGTTAATCACTATACTGGGCCACATATTGTCTGATTGTTAAAAGACGCCATTCCATTGCCTTGCATTGTCATCATCAATGCATTCATTGTAAGAATTACCTTGACTATGAATATGCTGTAGCTTGTTTGTTTTGTTTGTTTTAACACAACATAAATTGCTTGAAATATTTTTTGAATAATCTGATGATTAAACTGAACTATCCAGAACTTTCCATATAAACCAATCATTAATTAAGCCATAATACCAGCGTGGCTTACAGGCATGGAATATAAACAAGAGGCTAACCAGAAATATGATGGAGGTACGTGACGATTAAAAGTTAAGAGGTTTTTTGAAACCTATTTGTTAACTTTACAAAATTACATTTTGTGTATACCCTAGACTCTATGAAATTCAATTAGCACATAGAGAATAATAAGTCTGTATATTTTTCAAAGTGTGGAAGCGCCGCACACTAAGCCAGGCTATCAATTATCCTAATCAAACAAGGACTTAATGCACAACAAATAATCTGTTTAAAGACACTAAGCTCCCCTGGTGATTCTGCGACAAATAACTGCATCCCATTCGCCACACCAAGGGTATTCAAAGTCAGTGTCAATAAAGTGCTGCTGGTTTGGCACTCTGTGTTCAGAATAGGCAGAGTTGCTCAGCGTTTCCATAATCATGCAGAAAGTGGTTACAACTCCATCCAACTAAGCTCTCACCTCGAATATTGATACATGTGTTTGAGACAAATGCAGAGTGTCAAAGTATCACTTGGAGGTTTTTTTAGAGCTCAGGTTGGCAGATATTTTTGTCACTAAGCCCCCGCAGGTCGCAGCTAGCAGAGATGAATTAATTTAATACATTTCATCAATGATTTTTAATAGAATTATTAGTAATGCATAGAATGACTCAATTGACTGGTGTCTTTTAGAATAGCTTGTTGATATTCCTGCCCTCATGCCGGGAAATAACTTAAGAGTAAAAGTCAGAGGGAAAAGCGAGATGTTACTAAATTACAGTGATCTACATTAGATCAGTGGTTCACAACCTTCGACTTTAGGTGTACCACTAAATTGCCATCAAGTCCTTTTCGCGGACCACCTCATATGCAAATGATAAAAAATAGATAAATACACATGCAGTGGCTGAGCAAAGAGTGCCAGCATCCCCTTTATACACAATTATTACTGCAAGAAGGCCATGGCCAGTGGGAAACAGTGGAAAGAAAAGGTCAGCAGCGCTGCTTTTGCTCCCAGTGTGTTTATTTAGCAAACACAAATTAACACAAAACATCAATGGAAAACGTTACAATGGAAAACATTACAATGGAAAACATATGAAGGAATGAAGCCACACTGTTTGAAATAATAACAAGTCATAATACTATATTTACTGAACAATATTTGTAATACATTTATTTTTTATTATCTATATCTTTTTTTCTATTATTGTAAATGTGTCTATTTCAAGAATAAAATCCCATGTACCACCAGCAGTACCCTCAGGATGAAAAGTTTAATTTAGAAACGTATTGCCATAATGCCACTTATATCACTACGACACTATCTATTAAAATGAAATGTGATATTTTATATCCACATCACATAGCCTTTCTCTGTCCCACAGGAAGCCCCAGTGAATGGTTCCAGAAATAAAACAACTTAGAAAAGAAGGGTGGGCTGGGTGGAAGCTATTGTATCAATGGGGTGGGGTCTTCTTTTGGTAGAGGAGACATTTAAATCAGGGACCAAAAAATGATGCGAAAGAATGCAGATGGAGATGGTGGGGGCTGGGTGAGGGATAAAGGGATGGATATATATGAAAAAAAGCAACTCATAAAAAAAACAAAAAAAACAAAGGAGGGATGGGTATTTAGTGTCACTAAATTAACAAATGAATAAATGAAGAGGTGAATGAATGAGCTGCTTTGCTTTGTTGTATGTGGTGCAAAACAGCAGCTATTCGAAAGGACAAGGACTCCTCTCATTATGAAACTCGTCACGTTCTGTCAAGTGGTCTTCTGGTGTGATGTTGATCGTGCGCGCCGGGAGCATGGGCTTCATTAATGCTGCCACCACCACCACCGCGTATTTACAAACAACACCGCTTTCATTTTCAGCACCGTGCACCGCTAACATTGTCCCGCCACATGACCATGGCCCAATGTCAGAAACATGAACAGGAATGTAAGTTTCTCTGCAGCACTTGACAAGGGGAAAAACAAACAAAACCAACAGAAAGCTAACGAAAATAAATATGATATAGCAATCATTTTTCACACAGATGCTGAGAACATTTTCAAACAGCAATGCAGTCATCGGGAAAAGGTGGCTTGACAAACACTGAAAACATAAGCACGGACATCAAGCCTTTTCTTTCTTTTCTTTCTTTTTGTACAGAATGTACATCTCCTAGGCTGAATAGAGGAGAAATGCTATTATTTCAGCACTGGAGGAAGAGACAGAGCCTACCACTGACAACACACACACACACAGCGAAGAGAGCAACACAAACCCGGTCATAACTACCTCCAAACACCACATCACTACTAAAGAGCCTCTTTGGGTACAGGGGAGCAATCAGCAATCGATCGACAAGTTGACTAGACAGCTCCCACACCAGGGAGGCCAAATTTGACCCCGCAACAAAGAGACTTTATATTACACACACACACACATACAGCACACACCCACACACATGGACATAGGCACACACACAGTTCCACGCATGGACGTAGACACAGTAACACAAAAACACACACACAGCACACCGTCACACAAACACACTTTGGTCTTGTTCATTCACCATCTTGGTCTTTGTACCAAGCCAAACGATTTCATTTTTGAATTTGTCATACCTGGGTTTGCTAACGAGCACATCCAGATGGTTGACTCAAAATGACTGGACAGAATGTTTTAACTTTATCAACCTAGAACCGCCCCCCTTTCTCTCTCTTTCTTTTCCAATCACTGCAACAGAAGCACACTGCTGCAGAGACAACCACTATCTCTCCCACACACATGAGCCCAGAACGCAAAAGAGCTTACCAGAGGAGTGACCTCGGTTGGTGGCGTCGTGGTCACTGTCTCCCTGTTCGCTATCGCCATGGCCGCTGTCTTTGGAGCTGACCAGGTCAGCCTCCTGGAAGGCAGAACTGTAAGGCAGAACAAAGAGAATGTGAAATCAAAGGCCATTTTCGGGTTTGTGAAAAAAAACATCTTCTGTTGTTTTGGTCTTTCCTCTGCCTGCCTATAGGACTTAATTTGCAATTTAATTGACGTTTTGCATGACAAATATTCCTTGATCTGTTTTAACTTGTTTCTCTACAAATCGTCCCATAAGAGTTGTTGTTGAATTTCCGTCTGCAGTGTCAATAGGCTAGAGTGAGACTATAGGGTTTCTGTATCTGTTGTCCTTCCTTTTTACCTGTTGACGCGTCTCGGCCTGTCCACCAGATAACTGAGTTCGGCTCGCTGGTGTTTGGTCTGAAAACACAAAAGACACGGGGTGGTGCAGTTCAGTCAATGGCCTCTCCAGACCTTTACATAAAACCATTAGCATAGGGCAGACGAGTCTCAGTAAAAACCACCATGACAGCAAATGATGCAATGTCATTTCATACTGGTAACGGTTTTACTGAGACTCGTCTGCTCTATGCTAATAGAACGTACGCACTACAGTACACACCACAGACGGCTTATTGATGGCAGGTCATGTATGATCATGACTCAAAGTTAAAGACGGCCCTTTGGCGTTTAGTTATTCCTTGTTTTTTTGGGGGGCCAATGTGGGTGCACTTTCCCACAAGGGGAAGCGTGGCTCACAAATTTGTTGCCAAGGAATAAAATTAAGTGATGCACCTATTTGGGCTGGCCCAGCAATAGATGCATCTTTGTTCCAGTGCAACTCAGCAACATCGTGACCAGTATGCCTAATGTGACTGTTGTTCTCCCAAAGGGACTGGCTTGTGTGCACACTAACACACAGGCGCACACACACACACGTCTGCTTGCTCGCACAATCACCTATACACACAGGCGAAAAAATGCACACCAACAGTAATAAGCACCCTTCAAGGCGACATATATTAGCATTATTTATGTATGTTTGTTCTAATTTGTCTTGTTATATAAGGGTGGTGGTTAAAACCGTTTGCCGCTAAACATAAGCATAAACAGAGCATAAACATGCAATGATTGCTATTCTGGGAGTGACCTGCCAAAGCGGTTGCCAAAGGCAGAGATGTCAGCAACTGGTATCCTGAGCTTCCTGTTTGCTTTAAGGCCGTTCCGGGAATCCGTGCAAAAAGGAAGCGGTGGCTTTTGTGTCCACATTAAATGACAGCCCATTTTCTTACGGAACCCGTTCTAACCTTGGGACAGCCATTGCTCTTAACACAAAGTCATCTTTTGTTTTGTTGCAAATGAACATGAGCTATGTATGAACACACACAATGTATCCAACGGTTTAGTTGACAACATGTAAGGATGCATCGACGACTACATCAACTTGTGTCACAGTTAAACAGTACAGTGCTGCCCTGTTCAACACATGCAGTAGGGTAGCCTTATTGTATGGGACAATAGACAACATGTATGGAACACGGAGAGGTTTGAGTGGACATGTCTTGAGAGGAGTGCTTACCTCATGTGATAAAATGCTGCCATTTGATATGATGTCGGGCTGCTGGTCTGTGTACCCTGTGACTATGGCCCCGCATGGGTTGTGATCCGTATCTGTGCTCCTAGTCGGACTACACGGCTTTAGGAACATGAGGTCAGTTTTGGCAGACTCTGGAGTCAGACATACCTGGTAGCAATAGTTCTGGTTTTGGTGGTGGGAGCCAAAGCTCCCCGACTCCTCCACAGGGACCTGGGCCGTGCCGGGCCCGCCGGCGTTCACCGTGCTCTGCACCAGCATGATATCAGACTTGCTGAGCTTCTTCTTGCGCGCGCGGCCCTGCCTGGAGCAGCAGGAGCTGCTGCTGCTGCTCAGGCAGCAGTCACTGGCCAGGCAGCTGTAGATGTTGAGCTTTTTGTCCTTCTGGCAACGCACAGCAAGCACGATCATGGCCAGCAGGAAGATGAAGGAGACGGAGCCCAGGGCGATGATGAGGATAAGCGTGAGGTCCAGGGTGCCCTCCTTCGCCTTGGAGGCCCCTCCTCCTCCGACTCCGACTCCACGGTCACCGGCCCCGCGGCCCTCGGCCACGCTGTCCACCAGCACCACCAGCACACTGGCGCTGGACGACAGGGGCGGCTGCCCGTGGTCGCGCACCTCGATCAGCAGGTCGTACTGCTGGTGGGGGTCCTGCTTGGCCGACACCCGGCGAGCCGTCCGCAGCTCGCCCGTCCGCCAGTCCATGCGGAACACACCGTTCTCGTTGCCCCGCTGGATGCTGTAGGAGAGGCGGGCGTTCTCGCCGTCGTCGCCGTCCATGGCCACGACACGGGTCACCAGGTAGCCCGGCTCGGCCGAGCGCGGCAGGGGCTCCTTTGCAGTGCCGTTCTTGCCCAGGGGTGCGAGCACCATGGGGACGTTGTCGTTCTGGTCCACGATGATGACTTTGACGGTGGCGTTGGTGGAGAGCTTGGGGCTGCCGCTGTCTTTCGCCTGCACCATGAACGTGAAGTCCTTCAGCTGCTCATAGTCGAAGGACCTGAGTGCATATAGGTAGCCCGTCTCCTCGTTGATGGACACGTAGGTTTTAACCGACATGCCCTGAATGTCACACTCCAGTATGGAATAACTGATGAGCGCATTCTGGCCGATGTCTGGGTCCAGGGCGGTCACAGCATGAATGTATGCCCCGGGAACATTGTTTTCCGTCACGTACACGTCATATATTGGCTGTGTGAATGTCGGTGCGTTGTCATTTTCATCCGACACTTGCACTTTAATGGACTTACTGCTGGCCAGGGAAGGGCTTCCTTTATCCCGGGCGACTACAGTCACAGAATACGAGTCTGTCTGCTCTCTGTTCAGGGGTCCGTCGGTGAGGATGGTGAAATAGTTACGAAAGGAGGTTTTTAGTTTGAACGGCACGTCGCCCAGGATCTCCACGTGGATCTGACCGTTCTCCTCCGCGTCTCTGTCCGTCACGCTCAGCAGCGCTATGACCGTACCGGTGGAGGCGTTCTCGCTCACAGAGTCGGTCACAGTGCTGAAGGTGATCTCCGGTGCGTTGTCGTTGACGTCCACCACTTTCACCAAAACTTTGCAGTGCGCCGGCACGGCGTTCGGCCCCAGGTCTTTAGCCTGGACAAAGATCTGAAACAGGCCGCTCTCCTCAAAGTCGACCTCGCCGCGCACCTCTATGCGGCCGGTGCGCGCGTCTATGCTGAACAGGTCCTTGACGCGGCTGGAGATGTGATTGCTGAACGAGTACACCACCTCGCCGTTTTGACCTTCGTCGGAATCGGTGGCGTTCAGCTGGATGACCAGCGTCCCCACCGGCGCGTTCTCCGGTAGGGTCACCGTGTAGACCGGTTGGTCAAACACGGGCACGTTGTCGTTGGAGTCCAACACTTTGACGACCAGCAAGGCGGTGCCGGTCCGCGGGGGCTGCCCGCCGTCCACGGCGGTCAGCACGTACCTGTGTGCCGCCTGCGTCTCCCTGTCCAGTGGCTTCTCCAAAACCAGCTCCGCGAACTTATTGCCGTCCGTCTGCGTCTGCACGTCCAGGTAGAAGTAGTTGTTGGTGGTGATGTCGTAGGTGCGCAAAGCGTTGGACCCCACGTCCGGGTCGAAGGCGCTTTCCAGGGGGAAACGGGTTCCCGGCGTCGCGCTCTCGGAGATCTCCACCGTGATGTCCGTCTCCGGGAAGCTGGGCGGGTTGTCGTTGATGTCCACCACCTCGATCTCCACGCGGAACAGCTCCAGCGGGTTCTCCAGGAACACCTCCATGTTGAGCTGACAGCTCACGCTCTGCCTGCATATGTGCTCTCGGTCGATCTTCTCGTTCACGAACAGCACGCCGTTTTCCAGGTTCACCTCCAGGTACGGCGTCCGCGAGTTCGGCACCACTTGGAAGCGGCGGGAGGCGAGCTTGGTCAGGTCCAGTCCCAGGTCCTCCGCGATATTCCCCACCAGAGTCCCGTGGTCCGCCTCCTCCGGCACGGAGTAGCGGATCTGCGAGAGCGCCCCATCCGCGATGCACAGCACCACAAGCACAAGCACAATCATCGCCAAAAAACCAACAAAAAACCCAACAAAAGCAAGTGCACTTGGGAATAACAGCAAACGGGTTTTTGTATCCTCTTTGATTCAATAAAACGTCAATTCCCCATCACCTTTTTGTTGGGAAAAAAAGTCCACCCCAGACCATCTGAAGTCTCTAAAATAAAATCGAGGTAGACGTTCGTTTAAATGTGTCCGTATGAATAGTCCCGTAACGAACGAGACATTGTGGTGTTCTTATGTCCAGGTTTGTGCCTGCCAAAGCTTGTTCTTGTGTTCAGCGGTGAGCTCAACAAGGTCCGCTCATCTCAGGTTCGTCTCCAAACTGGCGACGGCGCACATTCCGATGAAGCGCAACGGAGTTCCACTATAAAGGTACGAGTAAAAACAAACAAAAAAAGAAGCATAATCCATACAATTACTTTAATAACTGCATGTCGTCCTCTTGAAATGTCCCCTTCATACGAAATGTATCTCGTGACAGCTACCTCTATATCGGTAATGTTGTGTCCGTGTCTCCCTTGGAACCCACTGGGCACTGCGGTCTTCTCCACTACCACACTGAATGCTGTTCACTCAAAAGTATTTGCTTTTTACGCAACGCACCTCCCCTAACAGCCGTTGAGGTCGTCCATCAAACCCAAAGCCGTCAACCGATTGGCTAGCGACGAAGCCTGTCAACGTTGGCCAAACCCATCTCCCTCTCCCTCCCTCCCTCCCTCTCTCTCTCTCTCTCTCTCTCTCTCTCTCTCTCTCTCTCTCTCTCTCTCTCTCTCTCTCTCTCTCTCTCTCTCTCTCTCTCTCTCTCTCTCTCTCTCGGGTTCTGTCCTGTCTCTTTTTCCATTGCATACTTGATCCAAAAGAGATCTCAGAGTGAAAAAGTGAAAAGTGCGGGAAGTTACTTTAATCCTATATCTTGCATCATGGGCGTATTGTTGCACTACACTTGAGTAGGCCTATTGTTTTTTGTAACAATTTATTGCATATTTTCTAAACGAGAAATATAAACATGTTTGCTTTTACAGTATGAACATTTAGGCCTACAGTTAATATATGCAAATGTTGTGATTGTGTATGCAATGAAAGGTTACGCTTTATGACATCCAGCAGCCCAGTGGTGTTGTTAACACGACCGCCCCTCTCTCCACTCAAACACCCAGCAACCACAAGATATTTCCCATAGAGTGACGCGTCAGGGAAAGATAGAAGAGCGAAGTGAGCGAGGGAGGGATGGAGACTGAATCACCTTTGCACAGACCGTATGTGCCCCCTAGCGATGGGGAAGTGAACTCAAGCATGGTTCATCTCAGCACAATTACAATATCGAGGGATATTAGAAGAAACCCGCTATCAAGCCTATTAATAGCAATTTAGCTCAGCAAGTATGTAATTAACGCTCTGTCGAGTAAACTGTTTCCCTCACCGAAGCTATCCTTTCATAAAAGCATACGCGCATGCCAACATTCACTTTTTGTAGATTACAAATAGCTTTGATTTATCAAAACTGCCAAAAGCAACTAGGTTACCCATATGCCTTGTGATTCTGTTGGGCCCCTAACATGACTTAATTGGACGCAGGTTCGGTCCAACTCTGATTTGGACAAACACGTGACACAGGCCTAAAGGAGAACATAGACCTAACATTTTATTCATGATTAGAAGTGGGAGCCAATTGGGAGGACTAAGAAGTCATTTGGTGCTGGCCCTAGAAGACATGACATTTTAGACCCATTTGAATATAAACATAGTGTTTAATCAAATAATTAAATCAAAACAAAGAAAAACAAAATTGTTCCTGCACTTGATATTTATGTATTTTCTAGTAGGTCGACTCCTTCACTCATTCATTTAGGTTAAGAGTTATCACCTGGAAAGCTCAATTGGTTCATGTTGGATGCGCCTCGCCGATAGCTAAGCATGAGCTGAGACATGTTTTAAAATGGATCAGCTGACCGTCATCATTCATTTACAGCCAGTCAACCCTATTTTAACTCATTACGTCGGCGACGTGAATGTGCCTTTCATGCCTGCATGCGGCCCGCAACGTGTTGTGAGTCTGCATGTGAAAGGAGAGGAGAGGAGAAGCGCGGAGAGAAGAGGACAGATGGAGAGGGCAGATCCGATGATCCAGGAGATCAAGTGCTCCACCTAGCGGGACATAGACACACTGCGGACCCTTTCGTTATGTCGTTCAATCCGTCTTGTCTTCGTGTGTACTTCCTTCGGAGTTCACAGTGTGTCTATAGATGAGTCCTAGAGGCTTCAGTGAGTAAAGGCATATGTCAGGGGAAAGCCAGTCAGTCTGTTTGTGCAATTTGAGAAGACATGTGGATGACCCCCCCCCCCAAAAAAAATAAAAAAATTCTACTGTATATGTGAATATGTATATCAAACTATATGTGTGCCAGATACAGTTTGTACAGTGCAGATAACACTTCATTGATCAATGCCGTTTTTTGTGTTCATTATTTGCTCATTATCAACCAACAAAAATGTTTTAGCTGAGGTAAAAGATACATAAATGAATGAATGAGAGCAGTGGCGGTTCTAGGGGGGGGGCAGTGCCCCCGTAACTCTGAGTCCAGACCCCCCTGTGGCCCCACCGAACGAGGAGTCTGCATCAACAATAAAATGACATTCAACCCACATACTGGGTTGCAGGGCCCGATTAGCCAATGGGTTTTCTGGGCACGGGCCCAGGGGCCCAGGGGCCCGCCCATAGAGGGGGCCCGCTTTGCCCCCCCCCCCCCCCTGCCTCGGTCGTCGGTCCGGGCTGTATTGCGATCGCGCCCCCCCGTCGGTCGTAGGTCCGGGGTGGATAGTAGATACTACATAGTGGATACGACATAGTAGGTCCGGGGTGGATTACGCCCCCCCCCCCCCCCCCCTGTCGGGCCTCTGGACTGACAGTGCCCAGGGGCCCCTGGGGTTACTGATCCAGCCCTGCTGGGTTGTATGTGCCCCTCTAACACAAAAGCCGTGGCCCCAACCTGGGCCCCCATTAAAACTGGTCTAGAACCGCCACTGAATGAGAGATACATCAAGCCAATTTATATTAGTTCAAAATGGCACCCTAATAAGAACCACTTGTGTTGATTTTCTGATTTGATTAGGGACAAACTACATGTACCACACGTGATACGTTATGACACAGAATTCTCATCCATCACTGGACTGTAGACAAACATGAATGCCAAGGGTTTCGGTTTTAATTTACTCATCTTGTCAGTTTTGGCCTTTTTTGGAATCATTTTGGAAAATTGAGATTGGAGATTACGTCTTTTTTGTAAGTACAACCAACTACAAACTGTTGCAACAATTCACATAGTATCCCCCAAAACAAATACAAAGTGCATCTGCAGCTCTTTTCCAAAACGCATTAAATCCATTTTGAGAGTTTTCAGGAAAACACATTCTTTTACCTAGACCCACACATGTTTTGGTTAGAAACGGCATCTTGCAGTACATTTTAAACAAGGAAATATAGTGATTTGGCATGAAATGTTGATGGAGCAGTGAATAGGTTCAGTGCACAGCAAAATGGCATAATAAACTCATTTTTTTAAATTTGGTGTTTAATGCGTTTTGGAAAAGAGCTCTTCTTATGTACCTAAAATGACCTCTGTGATGCACTGTAAAAATCCTTTCAAATAAAACAAACTACAAAGTACATTTGTGGTGTACAGCGAGGAGTACTGCAAAGTGGCAAAGTTCTGTGCCAACAAGTATGTGATGTTGTAAGGGGTTGGTTTGGGCATTTTTTTTTATATTATGTTATAGATTTTTTTATACTATGATATTGTTATTATACAGATGGGAAAAGTAAATCGAACTTAATCTAATCTTGTATGTCTTCCATTTGCATCCATGTCACTCCTCTCCTCTTCTTGCACTAATCTTTTAACTTTGCCCTTCTCTCCCCCTCTCTCCCTTGTTCTCTTTTTCTTTCTTTTCTCTCTCTCTCTCTCTCTCTCTCTCTCTCTCTCTCTCTTTCTCTCTGTGTACTCCAGCTGTTGAACAAGTGTGACAGCAGATAGTATGGAAATTGAATATATAACCTGTTTATGTAATTATTATTATTATTAGCATTAGCGTTATTGTAATTATTTTTTAATTTTAAAAAGCTTTTATTTTGATGTGATGACCCATGAAATGAAATGGGATCAAAAGACTTGCTTTTAATTCCATTAACATAAACATACATATAAACATATTAGCATTTTTGTTATGTGGTGGTGCCAAACTTCAATAATGGAAGTATGTGTAAAACCAAACCCCTACATAAATCACATGACATCACATAATCTCCATCACTCGCAGTTGAAAATCTTATTTCACACGATAATGAAATCTGACTTCATTCTATCATTCACACTGTGACAAAGCCAGTTAAATGAATAGTTTGGCCCCCCCATTTAATTATGCAGTAGGCTGCCATCTTAGCTGTACAGTGACGTGTGCTGGTTGTACAAGGCCAATCAAATGGCACCTATAGTAGCAGGTTACCAACAGACGCTTTTAAATTGATACTGACTGAATCAATGGGGAGTATATAGAAAGTTATGGAGCCCACACATATATCCACATAGGCTTTAAAATCAGAAGCTTTACAATTATATATCTGGATATAGCATGCATGCAGAACAAAATATGCACCATCAAAAACTATTTGGCAATTTAAAGTACATTTTTATTTATTATACAATATTTTATTATATTATTTATGAATTTAACTAATGGCTAAAGATGCATACGTAATAAATACTACTAATGATGATCTAATGAGTTACTGTGTGTGTATAAAGGTACACAGGACTCTGTGTAAAAGCATACACACAATATTTTACATGTATGACACAATAATGTAGATTGGATTTTGGGAGATTAGCATTTTGTGTTTCATTCAGATGAATCTAGGCAGGGTCCTGGTTGTGATTAAAGGAGAACTCCAGTGTAAACTGGTTCTGGAATATGTTTAGTATGAGAACGAGTTCCAACGTTCCATGGAGAGCAGCGGCGCCGGAACGAGTTTGAAAGTGGGGGTGCAAAAAAAAAAAAAAGACAATTTTGAAAATTCCAGAGGCCAACTAGCATTCATGCACGTTTTCACGTGGGATATTACGATATAAGATAGGCTAATAATAATTTTAAAAAAGTCTAACAAAAAAACTGTCATTATGTTAGGTGCGTGGTTAGGTGCTGTGTAGTGATTTTCGGGTGGTTTCATTCAAGCTGATTGGCCTGCAAGTAGCGTCTTTTTACGCACAGAGTGATTTAGTCTAGGCTACAAGTTCTAAATTAATAATCTGCTAAAATAAACTGCGCCTGATATTGACAGACACAGACACACCAGTATAACCTGAATTATAAACATAAAAAACGACACTAGAATTAGTTACCCAACTCAACTGTGCCTGTTCCCTTTGTGTTTGACTGTAATCAATACATTAATTATTGAAAATCCTTTCCCACCACATCCACATCATCTTGTTTCTCGTGTCTTTCATGTGATTTCACCTGGTCTGACTGTATTTGGAACCTTACACCTGCTAGCCTAATAAGAGATAGCCTACCTACTGTTAATAACATAACCACACAGTGATATGACAACATTGTTTTTATTGAATCGATTAAAAATTACATCTCATTCTCTCAAACTGTATACTCTAACATGTACCTTAGCCTGTCGGATCATTGTTTACACATTTGTCCAAGTAGCATTCTTCTGTAGCCCTACGAACGCACCTAGCGCTTAGCAGCTATGCTAGCAACTGCTTTCCGCGTTGATCAACATTGACCGTCACCGTAGTGCAGCGATGTAGTCCTGTATCCAAGATCTCTGTAGTCCTCCACACACAAGTTTCAAGAACAAATACAAATGAAGGTAGCGTAAAGCAGTAATGCACAGCGATGTGTAAGGTAAGTGTGGTAGTGACGCAGATAACTGAACTTGAGCTTCATCGTAGCCTTGTTGGTCACATTGATGTTGGTCCTAGACATAGGGTTGCTCGTAGGATAACCCTTTACCTGGACCAGTCACCTGGTTTGCGGTTATTAACGTTTCATTTAGCGCATTACTTTGTAGACCGGGATAAGACTGCTTATGTTGCGACACGTCATAGCCGTGCATGTTATCGAAAAAAATAATGCACACCTCTCCATCAGAATTGAGTATTCACATGGGCCAAGGTATACATACAGTATATATGCTCTACAGAGAGAGAGAGAGAGAGAGAGAATATATCAAATAGAAGAAATATATCTTTTTAATTAAGTCATCCAATGAGTCATCAATAATCCTTAAACCAATAAATGTTTTGTGCAGTATTTATTTGGTTTTAAATCTGTCAGCAATGTTAACAATGTGCAAGCCATTTAAGCACATATATATTGTTTGCGATTACCAATAATGAAAGCAGTGGCTGGTATGTCTGAGATGAGAAAGATTGCAATTTCATTGGGTCGCCGAAAAGGTTGTTTCTGTGTATCAGAAGCAGAGCAATAAAAAGTATGTTTTCAGTATCATTACTTCATCATTACAAGCTGAGATCGAAGCAGAAAAGTGTGTGTATATGTGTGTGCCTATTTAAGCTCAAAGTTCAAATTAAATAAAAAACTTTAAAAGGTCAATTTTCTCTTCAGTGTATCAGTGTATGTCATTTACCCATGTGACCACCACTAATCTAGCCGCGTGAGACCATTAAAATATTTAAGTTTACGTTTCACAATCAGTTTGACCTTGGCTGGGCAGAAATTGATTGCCACATATGGGCACAGCCTTACGTTGTTCAAAAAACTCCAGCCAATTGGATTAAATAACGGAAGTGATATTCTTGTGCTCTTCGCTCTTGCCGAATCTGGTTGAATGTAAAAAAAAACAACATCTCAGAGAAAACCATTTCTGTTCATCTTTTGATTGCACACACAATTGTCAATTTCTGCACTTTCCTCAGGTACCGCCATTGTTAGTTAAATTTTACAGACAGTGTTCCTTGTTTGTCATGAACCGAAACTCCCTCCCCCGAGCACTGATTGGTCCTATCTTTTTATATATAATAATATTATAATATATTTTTTGTGAGAGGCTTTCAACTGGCTCGATGCCAGGCTGATCTACAAAGAGAAACAGAATGTGAACTCTGTGAGATCCAAATGGTCTCACGAGGTTACCACTAAATCATGCATCTTGTGTGAACTCCACATGGAACAGGGAAACGTAATGTTCCCTTTACTAGATTAGACCTCTGCTGGCTGCCAATCATGTATCCATCATAAACAAGCCCTGCTTCTCCAGTCTCATATTATGATTACCAAGCCTACGGTGGAACCACAGCCAGACGTGAAAAAGCAAGGAGATACTTTATTGTTATTCACAATCTGCAGATACACACACAATTTCAAGCAGTACCAACACAAGACGACACAGTGGCCAAGCAAGCTCGCGGATCAACTCGACATGCTTCATTATCAGTTTCTCCAACTGGAGGGTTTTAAGCTCAGTCCACCACCTGAGGCAAATTTTGAGCTGACAAATACTGTAGTAATTACTCTGCTGAACTTACCTCAACCAATTTCCAGACAATCACATTTTGCTTCAGCTCCCCTATGGTACTGGTGCTAACTATGTTTAAGTGAATATTTCCCCAGTCCTGGCCTCAACATCCCTGGGTCCTTGAGACTCCATGCTTGACCCCACCCTTGACCAAAAGGTCAATAATATTCACAGAGTGGAAAACAAGGCAGAAAAAACACATCTTTGGGGGATTGTAAATAATCTCGCCCCTCTCCTGTCTCTCTTGACCTCTGGGACCTCAGCAATATCACCACTTGGAGTTGTAATTTGTAAAGGCAACCGTCAGACAGCCTCCCTCTTGGCCAGAAGAATGCAGAACTTTATGCCGTCTCCCAAGAGGTTTTCAAGGTCAAAATGTGATCGAGCCAAAGTGTTGTGGTAAAAAAAAAACAATTGGAACCACAGGAGCTCAGGAGGTATATAGAGCAGGTTGCCTAGCAACTTGGGCATTGCTAGTCTGGTCGGCTACCTTTCTGCCATAAAGTGTTGAGGTGGTCCATGGGCAAGAAGTGCTTCTGGTGAGCAGGTAGTCATGTTGCTCACGTGGCGTGGGTGGCATGGTGGCTTAATGTTTGGAACTGCTGCCTCAGAGTCAGAAGGTCATGGGTTCGAGGCCAACCCCTGCCTCCACTCAGGCCTTTCTGTGTGGAGTTTACATGATCTCCCTGGTTCCTCCCGCACCACAAAACATGAAACATAACACTCCAGCACTGCCCATAATCAGGGCACTAGCAACTGGAGTTGGTTCTCGGGCGCTACACTGTGCGGCAGCCCACTGCTCCTAGCAGGTTAGCATGGGTCAAATGAGACTGAATTTCCCCCCACATGGATTAATTAAAGTATATCTTCTTCTTCCCCATCAAACACCACTGTAGGTGATTGGGTAAATTAGAGGGAATAACGATGAAACACACATCAAAGTAATGAGAAAAACACATCTACGAACACTTCTAGTTGCTTAGTTTCTCAGTCAATTTTAACTCTGATAAGTGAGTCATTTAAAAAGGAAATACTTAATAAAAAATAACTAAAACATGATAATTACATTTCTCTCTATATATATATTTATTGATTTAACAGCACGATTCACTTTTTCCCAGTAAATTTAGCGCGGGTAACTGTGCTCCAGTTTGTCCTCAAGAGTTGCCGTGGTGCTCCAGTTCTTCCAGGGCAGGAGCCCTAGTGTGGGGTATGGGTGGTGGAGGAGGCGTTCTGGGGGTGTGTAGATTGACTGCTTTAATTGAGTTACCTTGCACATATATTCCCTTTTCCATCATCCCATACTATTCCATCATCTCTTGCTTTCTATTCTCTCCGTCACTCTCTGTCTCCCACTATTATGTGGTTATAACGCTTTATAATGCTGCACTTCTGGCATGCCGTTTTCATTGTTTTTTCTTTTGTTTTTTTACTGGAATACCCTATTCTCCTAAACATCGGATTTCATTCGAAGGCCAAGAGTTGGGGTAGAAGAGAGATGAGAAAATAGGAAGAGGAAAAGAGAGTATAGAAATAGAGAAAGAAGGTCAAGGTAAAGATAATCTCACTGCCCATCCTTCCCTCATCTGACAAAATAAAAACATCTTTGTCCCAGCAGGTACTAGGGATGAATTCTCAGCACAATGCACATTTTAAATATTAATATCAATAGCTGGACAGCTGCACAGAGGTTTGACAAACCCGGCTGTAGCATGACACATGTCATTTTTCTTTGTGAATGCAAAATGTGAATCTTGGTATGTGTTTGTGTGTGTGTGTGTGTGTGTGTGTGTGATATGTGGTAATATGTGTGGTAATATTAATATTAGAAAATAATATTACTAAATAAGAAAACTACAGTCGACAGTGCCTTGAACTTAAAGTGTAATGGTATTTTCCTGTATGTATTGTGTTTGGTCAGATTGTGATTGGTCAGAGCACAGAACAGGGAGCATCCAACACAGAAAGATTTCTGAGACAGCGAGAGAGTGCACCCACCTCACCCACGTCTGCCTCTCTCTCCTCTCTCCTTGTCGCCCCCTCCTCCTTCTCTAGAGCCAGACAGACTTATCGGAGGAACCGCCACCGTTTGAGTCTAAAGCTGCCTGGCAGAGGCCACTCCCCTCCCTCAGCCCTCACACTGTCACCAACCATCCAATATGTCGTCAGCTCAGAGCTGCAACCCCTAACCTAATTAACAGTACATTTAACAGTAATCTTAATTATCCCCCACACCACACCCCCTCCAAGTTAATTAATGTAATCAATAATTAATTTAAATATCATCTTTTTAAATTAATTATTGTTGCATTGCTGATAATTAGCGATGCTAATTAAGAAAATGTGTCTCTATCCACTGTGTACAGCGTGTGTGGGTGCCTGTGTGCCTGTGTGTGTGTGTGTGTGTGTCAGGGATCTGATTATTGCACAGCATCTCAGCCATTGTTTACAGCAGTCAAGCTTCCCCCCGTCATTAAAAACCTGTAAACTCTCTGAGACTTTGTGCGCCGCGTGGCCCTGCATGCTCGTGTGTTTGTTTGTCTCGCCTGTTTGCTCGGGAGGAACGTCCAAGCTGCTCTCTGCGCTGCCACAGCCGCAGATCAACTTAAAAGCTTTAATTGCGGTATGTCCTCTCTCCTCGTCCAAGCTCTTTATTATTAATAGGTTGAAGCCGCTGTCGCTGAAGGAACGGGGACAGATTTGTTCTCCTTTTTTTCCCTTCTTTTTTTGCCGACTATAGTCGTGTTTCCCTCACTCGCTCTGGTTTTTGATTGCACCCAGTTTTCTTCTCTCTGTGCCAATTTGCTTCCAGTTGGTTCCATCTTGAAATGTATCCAATAAAACAAAATAACAGCCCAAACTCGTTGCTGCCTGCTATTATGCTTAGCATAGCGCTCAGTTGAGGCTTACTAGTGAATGTGTGAATGTTGAAGAAAAAAATGTGTACATGCTCACCAAATATATCAAGGAACCATGTTTGCCTCCTCGGTATCCAAAGAATACAATGGTAATTAACCACATTTATCTGAGTAGGGATCAGATCTACTGAGGGAAACTTGTTCAAACAACCCTCCAAAGTACTTTCATTAAAACATTTAAAAATAAACGTATGATAATAATTAGAATGCTCTGAAGAAGTGTATGCCAGGCGATGTGATGCAAGAATAAAGAATAGGAATAAGAATAAAAGAATTATGCCCCGTGGGACAGATACAGTATGTAGCTTCTTTAGCCATCATTCTGCATCACTGTAGACCCTTTGATTGGATTACACAATCTGTCAATCAAA
Organism: Merluccius polli; assembly: GCA_030340625.1. Taxonomy (NCBI): domain Eukaryota; kingdom Metazoa; phylum Chordata; class Actinopteri; order Gadiformes; family Merlucciidae; genus Merluccius; species Merluccius polli. The sequence continues at coordinate 84,806 of JAOPHQ010005409.1, forward strand.
TTTCACACGTAATATCGCTGGTGTATTGGTTGCTTTTTCCTCAATAAGTTGGCTTGTACGCTTGCAGATGTACCCTTCAATAAATACACAAATCTGTTGGCCTTTCTTTCTTTGCTTCATGTTTGGATACAGAGGGAGGGGTCGAGGGTCAGTCCAAGGTGGCGAGGTCAGTGCAGGCAAGGATACTCAAGCACTCATCAGTATCAGTACATCATTGTGTACTTGTGTGTAGTACAGTAGCTTCTGGGGGGTGCCTGGTGTGCTGGAACGGGGCCAATATGAAGCAGCACACAGGGGCCCAGACTGAGGAGCAGGCAGGCCAGCGTTCTCTCTGCAGAGATGCTGAGGGGGGAAATGGGAGAAAGAAAGAAAAAAACTGTTGCTATCAGTTGAGGTACTCATCAAATTTCCACTGGGAGGCAGTTTAAAGGGCCGCCACTTTCAATCACGCCCCAGGAGAGCCAGGAATGGAGACAGTGCAGAGAAAAGAGGACTTGTGATTAGATTTGATTTGCGTTGCTTTGTGCTTAGCTCCCGGGACAGGTTACATTAGGTTTTGTGGAAATAAAAAATATCCTCTATAGGAAGAGGAGAATATGCTGTCTTGACGTGCCAGCTGCACACACACACGCGTGCACACACACGCATGCACACATCCGCATGCACACATACACTCATCCGCACACATGCACGCACGCACGCACGCACACACACACACACACACACACACACACTTGCATGCACACACACTCGGACCCCCACACACACACACGCACTCTCTGTGTTAAGTCTGCACCAGCATCATGTTTAGCCACATGCACACACACACACATGTGCACGCAAAAATCCGCACGCATGCACACACACCTACACACACATAGCCTGGCACACACACTTTTTGTATAAAGTCTGCACCAGCATCATGTTTAGACACACACAAACACACACACACACACATCTGCATGCATGCATGCACACACACAAATGCACACACTCATATGCACACACACTCACTCACACACATGCACACTATGTATAAAGTGTGCACCAGCGTCCTGTTCAGACTACTGTGTGCTGTCGCTGATGGCTGTAGACGGGTGCACAACTCTGCCCGAGTCCGACGCTCGAAGCGCTGGGGGAAAAAAATGCAGGTTGAATTTAATGACTTGAAGGACAATTACCATGGGTCCCGTGGAGACCACCGCTAATTGAATAAGTTGTGCGTTGGTTCGCTGTGCACAGGCCCCTGCAGCCTCATCAACCAGAGGCTTTCTGAGAGACCATGTCACACTCCTCTCTTTTCTCTCTCTCTCTCTCCCTCTCTCTCGCTCCTCCGTTCTTTTCTCGCCTTGCCTCCATTATGATAAGCTGTGACTTAATTAATTTAATAGGGTCAGGAGTTATTACCACCTCCGCAGTGCATACTTTATTACCAGGAAACATCTCCACCTCCTTTATTAATTTTCTATTTCAGATGAACTCCTTTTTTTTAGGGCCATGTTATTTCTGTACGTCCCCAGGTGACGGATCAGCATGATCTCAGAATCAACCAACAAGTGAATGATTTCAGGATTTCTGCCTGCCAATATTCTCGTTTTGAGTAGCACTTACTGGATTTTTTATTATTATTTTGTTTTTAATAGTGTATGTGTGTATTTCTGCTACTATGTCAATTATCCCAAAACACTGAATTAGGCTAATATGTAGTATTGACAATGAGACAGTTGTAGTTTCTGCAACTCACTGCCCATTAACTGTTGTATAATTATTGACTTAACCCATTGGAAATCTGTTATATTATTTGATCTGAATGAATACCGGGACATTTTTGAAGAAATCTACACTCATGGGTATTTGCGATACCTTCACTTTTCCAGAAAACAGTAAATGAGCCCTGCAGAACGTTCCTACTTCCCCTTGATTCAGCAGCCTTTTCTCCCGTCATGTGATTTGTACTGTAATGGTGCAGTGTAAGTTGACGTGGAGCCAATAAACACTCAGCCAGATAATAGAGGATGATGAGAGTAGAGTATGTAGCCCCCCCCTTCCCCTCATAACTTCTTAATCCTCTTAGTGTTCGCCAGGCTGCTTTAGGGCGTTGAGACGTCAATAAAGACAGAGGCAACACTAAGTAGAGCCATATGCAAGCTACTGACTGAAGCCCCCCCCCCCCCCCCCCACACACACACATACACACGTTCTCTCATCACTACCACCACCAACACCAATGGAATCTGCAGCAAATGCTGTTTTAATTAAAATACAGAGCAGCAGTGTTCCCTCTGAAGCATTGAAATAAAACAAAACTATGGATGTCATCAATATTCCCTCTGCTCTTGTTACTCGCTCTCACAATAGGAACATTCCCCAAACTAGTGATGAAATAGGCTGGGGTTATATTTTTGTTATTACATAATAACAGCATACTGTATTATTAGTATATCACATTAAAGGCTTGTAAATATTAAAAAAAACGATATATATATATATAAATACAGTTCATAATTATTACATCATATACATATCAATATTAATTAAGTAATAGGCCTAAATCATTTTTAATGATGATTAATATTTGTTTGCATTGCGTCTACTTTAGGATAAGGAGTAGGCTACACAGTACCAAAGCAGTTTGTACCACAGTACACAAAATGTAACTGAACATGCATCCACAAATCGCTTTAAAATGGGATACAGAAAAATGTTTATTTCATTGTTTCATATCGTATGGCAAATAAATGTTCATCAAGCCTTTAATTGGTCAATAAAATCCTTACATTATGGGTGAACATGTTATTATGATAAAGAATGGTGTTATATGAAATATAAATGAATATACAGTATATACCTTACATTATAATACATTCACTAATATTCATGAATAAGAAATCATGAATATTATATTTATAATTTGATGTGACATTATTTATTATTTTTGAGGCTTCATTCATTTAGGGTAAAATAGCACAATAAAAGTCATTGTACAGCGATCCTTCGGAATAGAGAGCGATACTCTTGTGGTCCAACGGGATTGTTTATAGCTCTGGCTTTATCAAGCTCATTGACAAAAGCCAGTCTCTCGCTCCACCAAACTTGGCCCTGGCTGTACTGTAAACAAGCACATCAAAGGTTAAAAAAAATACCCTCCATTATTATTTTCATCCATTGTTTCATGAAAGAAAAGACCCGCCTGAGAAAATAACTAGAAAATGGAAATAGCAAATGAGCCCCCTCTGAATGGTAACAAGAAAATAATAAATATTCCAAACTTCAATAGATTCTGGGCCTCTATATCATGACTGTTCCGTTGTTTGCCAGAGTCATTAAGGAGCTCAGTCAATTTCAACCGTTGACCTCGGCCCCTATTTGGACAGGAAGGGAAAGGACGATGACAAAAAGGGCTGAGGATGATTGGGCGAAGTGGCGCTCAGTTAGTGTGTCATGAGGCAACAAGACCCTGCCCTTGGAGCATTGGGGTCACACACATTTCCATCCATCAATTGAGAGCGCTATATGCACACCACCCTTACGTGAATTATTAGCAGCTCTGCAGTGCTTTTTTGCTGACGGAAAAGGATTAAAGACAGCCAGAGCGAACAAAAAAAGAACAATTAACTTTCCTTCCCTTCATTGCGTGTTTTGTTCTTTAATTCTATTTTGGCCCTCCTTTTTTCATCTTCTGCAAACTCCCCTCCAATGTTTCTCACTCTCGTGCCAGACTAGTTTTAATAATCCCAGCCGAACAAAGAGTAACGTCTCATTTCACTGTATAAATTGGAGCAGCTTAAAGAAACATAGCACCGTGATTACTGTACATGTTGTGGTCCTTGTCCATCCTGTCAGTACAATGGATCGCAGTACACATACTAGTGTGTATTAGCAGCTGCTGTAGTCACACATCTCACGGCCGAGTGGCGGTGGTGGATCCAAAACCACCGCCACAGATTTGCATCACATTTGTCTATGACCTTCAACTGGTGTGGTGGGGCAAAGAAGGCGACTGCAAATTAAAGTAACCACATGCAGAAGTGGACAAGAAGTGCAATGGTTCAATGATCTCTAAACCACTGATTTGCATTGGGAGAGATTATTCAGAGAAATGCAGGAAGTAAGCTCAGTCGGAGGGGGACGGGTTTAAACAGGAGAAGGTTTTCTTTGAAAGTTGAATTCTCCTCAAGCTGTGTGTGTGTGTGTGTGTGTGTGTGTGTGTTTGGGTGTGTGTGTGTGTGTGTGTGTGTGCTGCCTTGATCTTTATTGGTCAGAGCAGCTCAAAGACATCCGTAAATGGTGTGTTAGTCTTTGTTGTCGAGGCTTGGACAGGTTTGGGGGGGAGGCTGTCACTAAAACTATCAGTGGGCTGACATTAAGCAGGAGAGTTTAGGGCTGTAATGACATGATGGCCCCCTTCCCTGTCAGCTGGGATGTCCCACACACACACACACACACACACACACACACACACACACACACACTGACAGGGCCAAACCCAAGTATGCTTTTCGTCTTTTTACCCTCTTTCTCACTCTTGCTGTTAGACACATGCACCACACACACACATGCGCGCACATGCACACACAGTGTGCCTGGCTCTGGATTCCTATCTAGCATGGTGACGGCACTGAGAATTGGTTCCTACTTTGACACATATTAGCACGGATGGATGACCTTGGCCCCATTCACAACTCTTTCTTCCAGAGAACACTGTGTGTGTTTGTGTGTGTGTGTGTGTGTGTGCCCAACTTCAGTATTTCTGTTCATATTTGACATTTGAGATCATTTTTGTACATATTAACAGTACATTTTATTTATTGTTCTTGAAAACGTTGGCATCAGAATATATAACTTTCCGCAAATTCACTGGATATATGAAACTAGTATTTACAATTTAATATAATTCCATTTCGAAATGGAAAGAAAGAGAGTTGGAGAGGCAGACACTATGCAATGATGCCTTGATGTTTTTATTCAGATAGTGACAATGACAGTGGGACAATTAGCATTAAGACAAGCACTGAACAGTGTGGGAATGTGTGGGGGATATGGGGCACTCTGCTTGGGTGGTGTTGGGTGTTGGCTCTTTGGTGTCGTGGCAACCGACTATGTCAAGAGAAGGAAGAACAAGACAAGGGTTATGATTGTTTAGAAAAATATTGTGTCAAGGCTCTTAAAAGGTGTCTCCTCCCCCCCTTGTCTCCTCCCCCCTTTGTCTCCTCCCGCTCTCCACGTTTTGAAAGATGCAAACGTGTGGGTGTCAGCGTGGGTGGGGCGGGGGCTCTTGTAAAGCAAAACGGTCTAACAAGCCTAACAAGACAAGACACTGCCTTTGGACCAGCTGGGCAGATGGCCTCCTGCAGCAGGGCGAGACAGCAGTTCATGCCACACCACACCTCGAAATGGGCTCATGGTCACCGCCACCTAGTGGGGAGGAGGCCACTATGACTTCAAACTGCAAAAGAGTGGTGCAGGTATGACATATTTTTTGTAGGCCAACCTGGAAGTTAGCATCGCCCTGGGTTCCCTCGCGAAAAAGCCAATGGGTTTTTCCATTGGATTTTGGATTATTGCAGAAAATAAGCTCTGTGGCAAACAAAAGTTTGATACTTAGGTTTTGTTAAGCAAGATAATCTTCACCAATGAACACTACTTTTATGTTTTTTTGAAACGTAAATGCAATCGGCAAGTTTTTTAAGCCACGTAAAACCTTCAAAATTTACGAGTTGGGTATTTACTGACATATTTCATGTCGTAGAACAAAACGTGGCAATATCTTAAGCTTGTGTTAACCGCAGACCTTATTTCAGGCATCTAACCAAAAACCCATTCGAAAAACCTGTTGACCTCGAGACGAGAGAACCAGAAGTGCCAAAATGCTAACGGGTTTCTGGGTTTTAGGAGTCATTCCTGCACCACTCTATGGATCTTTTTCACAGGTGGTCAGTAGCAGGGTAAAGTCACTTCTTGTTCCTGTCATTTTAACATTAGGTTGGTTTTATGTCTGCAGCACTATATTGACTGGACTAGCTTGTCTATACCAGTGCCAGACCCATAATTCATGTTATGAGCTACATCTGTGTTACTGTGAAAAGGGTCTAGCCTTTAATGTAGGACAAACACAGGTGTGGCTCATACCACTAATTATGGGTCTGTTAATTTTATGTAGTAGATTTCTCTTCACTAGTTTAGTCGACTAAACTAGTACCTAAAAGGAGCAGACCCATAATTACTGTTATGAGCAAACACCTGTGTTTATCATACGATGACGCCTCTGAGAAAAGGGTCTATTGGGTTGACTTTATGTTTTGTTGGCTTGAGTTAGACCATACCCTTTGGAAAAGGGTATGGTCTATGTGCAATTTTGGGCATTACAATACTTATTATATATGCATGCATTCACACATGCACATATGTACACAAACCTGTGTGGGTCAAGTCTGACACCTGTCCCTAGCTGTCCAAATCAGCTACGACCTTGCATGAAGATGCGGTGACACTGGCTGACAAAACACTTCAGCGCCTGTAAAAGGTTGTTTGGGAAATAATGGGTTCCATTCAAAACATCAAAAGCCAGGCAAATAACAACAGAACACATTTGGTCTTTTATATGTCCTAGAAAAATGAAATAAACAACTAAATTTGACAAAAGTACCTTGTAAGGCAACCGCAGGTACACAGGAGTGTAGGGGTCATTGATGCCAATGGACTGCTGGTTTTGCACATTTGTTGGAGAGTGCTGGCTGGTAAGACTGCACCTCCAGATAGGCTGAGCCATCACCTGTCTTGTAGATAGACCAAAGTGATATACCATGGGCCAGACTAGCCCAACATGGGCCCCTGCGCTCAATGTGAACCATATATGAACACATGTTGCTACAGGGTCACATTCTGAAACCACAGCGGATCCCAGGGGACGAAACTATTGGTCTTTTGAACTACTTTCCTATCAGATATTTTAAATTATCCACATACTCACATGTCCTTATGAATAACGCACTGATATTTTGTTGATATGCTGTAAAACAAACTTTCAAATCAACTTCTTGCATCACTTCTAGGGGCCACATGCTAGCCTTGTTGAAAGCCTTTCCCCAAAAAAATAAAATGCTAGGACCAATCAGCGCTCGGGGGAGGTAGTTTCGTTTCATGGCAAACAAGGAGCGCCGCCACCACACTCTGCCGAATAAAAAAAAAAAAAGGCGGTGCCCAAGGAAAGTGTAGCAATCTACGAAGCAATCAATACTGTTTTTATCTGAAATAGACTGAATAACAATGTTAACAGATTAACAGAAATCTGCACGGAAGGCTTTTCTCAGATTAGAATAGTTTGTTTTACTTCCAACTAGATTTGGCAATAGTGAAGAGAGCTTCAGCATTACTCTGATTGGAGTTTTTAGAACAAGGCTGTGGCCATATTTGGAAATCAATTGCTGCACAGCCAAGGCCAGACTGATTCATTGCAAAGTGCAAACGTGATTATCAGGATGGTCTCACTCGGCTATAGACATGCCATGATGGGATTTAATGTTCATTTAACAATAAATTAGGATACATTCAAGTGGGTATAATGCTAAAAATCTACCTCTACCACCCCTAGTATTGTATCTTTTTCACACTGAGCTATTAGAACCACTGATAGGTGGTGGGCCGAAGGCTGCTATCTGCTTTAGTTTTTGATATGATTGATCCTCAGTGATAGAGTAGTAGTAGAGTAGAGTAGAGTGTTTTTTTCATATAAAGTAAATACTTAGTTTCCGTTTGTTGGCAGTCTCAATCAATCATATTTTTATGAAAACTAAACTTACATTTCATAAATAGATTAGGCAAACGCTAGGGAGTACTATACCGCAAACCAATCAAAAACTCGTTCCTGTGTCACCTGACTTGAAGTCTGCCAATGATGTTCGTTCAAATAGGAAGAAAACAAACGGATCAGAGGGATTGACGACTGAAGGACAGAGGCTGAGAATAGGTAGGTAAGGTGTTTAATTTCATATTCATTCATATTCAAATTCAGATTTTCTTTTTAATAGTAATAATAAATGCATATTTGATGCAGTCAATATTGGCAGCCTATTAAATGCATTGTCACACTTACACTTCAAGTTGTCTCCTATTCCTGCCGGGTGTAGCATGTTGTACCGAAGAGTTTGGTTGTAGTTAGTGGACTTAAACTTTTTAAATATTTCAATAAACTAGACAAACAAGACAAAACCCAAGACTGTGTTACAGTAGGCTAAGTGTATCTTCACTTGGCCTATAATTGACCAGACTAGACAGAGATTGAAGAGGAAGAGATCAAATGTATTACATAAGTTTACATCATTTTCAGATCACCTAATAGATTGTCATGTAAATATTTTATCCTAAAATAGTTTATCCTCAAACAACAAAAAAAGCAATTAAAATTAAAAATGATTATTAAAAAATAATAATAATAAAAACACACACCTACACTTAGGCCTAGTTTGATATGTTCTCACAGTACAAACGGACATGTCTGTACATGTTAGCTTGTTCAATCTGCATGTGCATCTCTCTTTCACACATTGTGTCTTTTTACAGGTGCAGTACACAAGCGCTGGGTGTGTGCGCTTCCTCATCTAATACATTGTAATGGGGAAAAAAATGGGGTGATGGAGGGAGAAATATGTTATGATTGTAGTAGTAATGCTTCCAAAGTTGCTTCCAATGTTTACAACTCTCCTAATCTGTTTCCCCAGGTAAACCCAGATGCTGCTATCAGACATCTTCTGGACCTGACCTGACCCATTTATGATCATTGATGCTTTGATGAAAATGTTCATATTTTTTTCCAATACGCATTTGAAGAAAATGCTGTTGCTTATAATAATATGCAAAAATTGCTGAAGCCTAATAAAATACTCTGATGCAGAAATGACCTACCCATCCTAGTGCTTAGACAGGAGTCTAACTGCAGATATAGACATGTGGTCTATATCTGCAGTATTTTAGAAACTACAGTGCCTTGCTATTGAAACGGTGAACATGTTCTTTGTTTTTTATGATTCATCTTAAAATGGATTCTTAGCATTTACATACACAAATGTATAAGGTCAAAACAACTACAGTTAACCAGTTTAAAGCTGCTTTACAAACCTTCAACCTCCTGTACTGTCTTTTCTCTCCTCTTGCATTCTCTATGGTAGCCAACATGAGCTATCACATCTTGAATGTGGCTGTCTCTTAGGTCATATTTTTCAATAGCTCTTTCTGCAATTTGGCTTTCCTTTGTATTAAGATTCACCCATTCCAGAGAACTTTTGCAATTTTTGTCTAACTTGCAACTGAAAAGTGTATTGTTTGTTGTACAGCTTGCTACACATTTTTTTCCTGTTTGCATCCAGACATGCTAGCTAAGGTTTACATGTATTTGGGATTATACCAATGAAATGTCAGAGTCACACATCAAATGAGATAGATATCAAATGAGGTGGCAGACAGAAAAATAGTTGGATGAAGTAGTTTAGTTGGGTTTTTGGACATTCTTCTGAACAGAATAAATTATACATTAGAAGCTCAAAATAGTCAGTTAAAGGTCTATAACAAATATACAAAATATTTTCTGTTTAATGTGTGAATAATATGAGAAAATTACATTGCAGAATAAATCGGAATACTGGCCATGTTAAGCACCTCAAGGAATGTGTTTATACATCTTGGACAAATTATATGATTACATCCCATGCTTAGACATGTTTGTTCATTCCGACAACTACAACAAGACGTTTTTTTAAGCTAATGTATCGTACCGCTATGTCAGTCCGAGACCCACTCTGTGTGTTTGCAGGGCTGCCAAGTTTCAGAAAATAGAGTGAGACTTTAGTGTCATGATGCGTTCGAAAAATATTTGGCCTTTTTTAACATCGATTTGGCCTGTTTTAACATCGATTTATACCTTAAGACTGATATCCTCACCTCCATGCCAGCTGCTCTCTCTGCACTGTGGCCTCCTAATGCTAGCCTTAATTAACCAGAAATTAGAAATAAAATTGTAACAACAATTTTGACAAAATACATTTATTCGTCATTATACCATGGTCTGGGTGAATACTCGATTCTGATTGGCTGGAGGGTGTAGGTTAAAAAGTGTACCTGGGCAGGCGTGGCCTCTATGACGCATAATATGCTCTGATTGGCTAGTGTTGAGCGCCCGCCCCCAGTGTATTATGTATGCTGCCCTCTGGTGGCCAGGTGCGGTTAGTACAACTTATATTTGTTCCTGTCCCCTTGTGGCTATGTGAGGATATTACAGCTTATGTATTTGTTCCTGTTCCCTTGTGGCTATGTGAGGATATTACAGCCTGTTGATACATATGCTGTTATTTATTCGTAACAGTCTATGAAAAAAAACATGGGGTTATCTAGAGCACGCTAATTGCAAGTTGTTAGCAGTCAGGTAGAAGATGCTAGCCTTGTGAGACCATCGCGATCTCGTAATTTCACATTCTGTTGCGCTCCGGAGATTGGTCTGGCCTCCATCCCGTTGAAAGCCTTTTGCAAAAATTGCAAAAGGCCAGGACCAATCAACACACCGGGGAGGGAACAAACAAGGAGTGCCACAGTCTACCGAATTAAAAAAACAATGTCAGCGCCCAAGGAAAGTGTATCAATCAAAACTGTTTTTACTCTAAATAGACTGAATAACAATGTTAAAACATTTACAGAAATCCGGACGGAAGGCTTTTCTCAGATTACAATATGTTTTTGCTTTACTTCCAACTGGAGTCAGCAAGTTCACGAGCATCACTCTGATTGGCTGGAGTTTTTTGAATATGGTAAGGATAAGAACTACAGTATATTATACTGTAGAAGTTTCAGTATTTTCAGTACCATCAGTTGAGTTGTTCAATGAGCATGATCTATTACTGTTTAGTTAGTACTTAATGAAGTTTTACTGTACTTTTGCTGTGGGTATTTAAACTATTCAATGTGTGATGATTATATTATCATGTATGTAGTGTTGTTTTTGGCGGCCTGTTTTCATTTTAGTCTTAGTCTAGTCTTTGTGTCAAACTGTCATTTTAGTCTTTATTAGTTTTAGTCATGTTTGTACTATTTTAGTCTAGTCAAGTTTCAGTCGACTAAAAGTCTGAGCATTTTAGTCTTATTTTAGTCAGAATTATCCATGACTATTTTTGTCTAGTTTTAGTCGACGAAAACTGACATTTGTTCAATACAAGTGAAGCGGCTTTTTCGCCGCGTAATATTTGCGTTCTGTGTGAAAGTACTCATGACAAAAACAACAGTAAGAAAACTCATATTTACGTGCGAATTAATCACAGGAAAAAAAACGCCCCGGTGTGTAAAGGCCTTTAACTTGCCGCGAGTGGGGATTGAGGAAGTGACGTCGCTTGCGTCTTCGCAGTGCGCTGATGCAGCCCCGAGACTCAGGAAACAGAAATATTTCAAAATAATAATAATAGCGGGACGAAATGAACGGGACGAAAAGAGTTTTTATTTTGAAAACCACATTTAGTCCCGTTTTTATTCGTCAACAATATTGCATTATAAATTTGATTATAGTTTTCGTCACATGACCACCATTTTCGTTGCGTCTCGTCTCGTTTTCGTCACGTGATAAAGGTTCGTTGACGACGATATTTAGTCATAATTTTCGTTGACGAAAGCAACACTACATGTATGGTTTGTTGAGGTTGTGTTCATCCTTTATGGTTTGATTTGGTTGCTGTGTTGAGTTTTGTATGTTGTATATTTTGCACAGATCACAGCGCTCTCATTAAGTGCACCTGTACTAATTACAGCCTCTCCCTGCGCCATTGTGATTGGTTGCTACGAACAGTATTCTGCTGAATTCTGTCCCTAACCAAACTCCAACACCACTTTTAAATTGGTTAGCATTAGATGACTCCCTCTCTAGGTTAGACACTTGCTATTACATGCATAACATCTGATTGGCTGATATGGTTACCAGGTTACCTGCTGATTAAGCGTGGCAGCCCTGCCCCAGAATGAAAAAAAACCTGAAAGCATTTCTTAAAGGGACACTAAGTAGTTTTTTCCCCCATCTAGTGGTCAAATTGTATTTTGCATTCAAACGAATTTATGCTCTCTAGCGCCTCGCGTTTTCGAACTACGGCAAGCGGTATTAGTCAAGATTCAAGAAGCTATGACAACACGATAACAACATGTCTTCAAACACCACTTCATCAAGTTTTGTTTCGGATGATGAGGTACGTTCAGTGCTCGAAGTGGAAAACAATAAGTGCCGGTACTCCCCTATTCACATATAAGCGACGGGGGGGGGGGGGGGGGGGGGGGGATATTAACCCACCCCGGACCTACGACCGACGGGGGGGGGGATATTAACCCACCCCGGACCTACGAACGACGGGGGTGTGGGGTTTGTGTCCCGGGGAAGAAGGCTGCCGACAACAGGAACGCTTATAACTCACTTTATTTGTTTAGGTTTAAGTTATTTAACTATGAACCAGAAGGAGAAGTATTATATGTATATCACGCCGCGTGGAGAACCCCAAGCGTTGCATCCTCAGTAGCTTTGCTTCCTTCCGATGCGCTGCCTGGGGGGTTCTGACTTGAGCCGGCGACTTCCACCGGTAGTCACTGGGCAGGAGGCGTGGCCTCCATGACGCACAATGGCTAGCGTTAAGCGCCGCCCCCAGTATATTGTTTGCCGCCATCATGTGTTGAGGTGCAGTTACTACAACTTGTATATTTATTACTACTCTTTTGAGCTGCTGATACATATGCTTATTATTTATCCGCAACAGGGGGGGGGGGATATTAACCCACCCCGGACCTACGAACAATGGGGGGGGGGGGGGGGGGGGGGGGTTGGATATTAACCCACCTACGAACGACGGGGGGGGGGGGGGGGGGGGTTGGATATTAACCCACCCCGGACCTACGACCGACGGGGGGGGGGGGGGGGGGGGGTATTAACCCACCGCGGACCTACGACCGCAGCCTGTGACAAGTGCCGGTAAAAACAAGTGACAACAAAGACAAGTGCCATAAAAAGTGCCGGTACGCTAAAGGGTAAAATGTAGAAGTGCCGGTACTGCGTACCGGTGCGTACCGGCCCACTTCGAGCACTGGGTACGTTATTTCAAACAAACTTCAAACTGCATTGAATCATTAGTGTGAGCATGTATGAGTAATTACTCCTCGAGCAAGATAGTGAATTATGTTCTCATGTTTATATCGTTTTTTAAGTGACAAGCGCGTCTCGCTAAGCTCCTTCTCTGAGTCACGCTGGCGCGTTTAGCCTTACCTGTACCATGTAGTGCTTTTTGTCCCTCTCGGCAGTTCATAGGCCGGAAGGACATGGTAGCCTCCATAGAGCTTACCCGTCCTATGTAAATTCTGATAAGTGATTCTTCGCTCAGGAGGATAAGTGAGATTGTTGACCGAGATAATTGTACACCAATGGGGACTTATTTATGAATGAAGACGTTGATTTGAGGTAATATATTACTAAAAAAACTACTTAGTGTCCCTTTAAAGGCAGGATCAGGAGGTTTGGTTCTACTTTAAGACAGGGCAGAATCTGGATGACAATGTGACACGCAGGGGACATACATGTAGGAAAAGGGGAAAGGCCGACGGAGAACAGAACTGAAGCCTTTTTGTACAACACTCTCTAACACCACCATTAAGGAAATAGGAAGCTTCCTACTGTGTGTGTGTGTGTGTTTGTACTTATTGCCTACTGTTGAGATCTGCAGTGGCACCCGGAGGAAAGGAGGTTCCGAAGCCAGACGAAGAACCTGATACATCTCTCTCTTGGTTTGTGTGTGTGTGTGTGTGTGGGACATATTTTTCATTCAGTTAATTACTTACTTGACGTTGTTAAAAAAAACAAGATTTTCGCCTATTTCTTTTTAATATATTACCACATAAAATGAAAATGACAAAAAGAAAAATCCATGAACATGTTGGCGAAGGTTGTACAAAATAATAAAAATGAACAATTTAAATTTGGCATTGGTTATAATTGTATGCATGTTATGAAAGTTTACAAGTTATTTTTGCCTGTAGTACCTGGTGTTAATAGTGGGACCTTAAAGCTGCATCAAAGCTGTGCTGTGACATTGACATAATGGTCTTCTTCTTCATCAATGGCATTATGACAAGAGAACCACAGTGACTGAGGCTGCATCCTGGTTAGTCAGCAGGTAGATGGTGCCCTGGTAGTCCTAGAGCACCACCTTGTTGGCACCCACCAGTATCCCAGGGCCTAGGGAGGGACCAGAGCCCTGGAGGTGGACAGCTTAGGGAGGTTAGTAGAGCTTTAAAGGAGAACTCCAGTGTAAAATGGTTCTGGGATATGTTTAGTATGATAACGAGTTCAAACGTTCCATGGAGAGCAAAAAAAAGCCTATACGACGCAAAGCTGTTTTTAGCCGATTCTACCAAACTGCTATACGTTTGAGTGCTACGGGCATCTCACCTGGTAAAAAATAAATCGCTTTTTTAAAGCACTTACAAGGCTAGAAATAGCCTGACACAGTCGATTGACGATCACACGAGCATGCGAGCTCTGTGTTCGTCAATCGACTTATCGAGCCTAAAAAAAAACATGGCGTCGATGGGTGAACTACTGAAGGTATTGTGTGTATAAAATATGCTTTTTAATAAACTATCTGTACACTTACGAAGTTGTCAATGCCTCGTTTTATATGTTAAGACCCTCATTATACTACCTATTTTTATACTACTACTAGCCTTGTAAGTGCTTTAAAAAAGCGATTTATTTTTTACCAGGTGAGATGCCTGTAGCACTCAAACGTATAGCAGTTTGGTAGAATCGGCTAAAAACAGCGAACTTAGCTTTGCGTCGTATAGGCTTTTTTTTGCTCTCCATGGAACGTTCAAACTTGTTATCATACTAAACATATCCCAGAACCATTTTACACCGGAGTTCTCCTTTAATTAACTTGGTTTATCACACCCAAACTGTTTACCTAGGTAGTTATTTTATCTTGTGTGCTTTCTGATCCGCTTGTGTGCTTCTGATCCGCTCCTGGTTTTCATTCCTACTGCCAGATCTGCCAGTACTTTTCCACTCACCTGCCGGCCACTCCCATCTCATTAGTGCAACCACCTTCACCTGTGTTCCCTCACCCACTCTTTCCACTCAGTCTCTGCCAGATTGTCTTTTGCAGCATGCTACGCTTTCGCACATTCATTGTTGGATTTCTTCCCCGGTTTCGACCCTGCCTGTTCCTGATCCTTCCTCGTCGTTCCTGCCACGGTAACCTGATCAGCCTTCCGTACCTGACTCCTCTGCCTACTCGCCCCTTGTCTGTCTCCTGGTTTCCTGGATTCCCTCCCCGGCGGTGCCTGTCCCTGACCCTTCCTCGTCGTTCCTGCCACGGTAACCTGATCAGCCTTCCATCTCAGACTCCTCTGCCTACTCGCCCCTTGTCCGTCTCCTGGTTTCCTGAATTCCCTCCCCAGAGGTTTTTGCAACTCTGTGTGTCCAATAAACTGTTGTACTGTTCTAACTCAGGTTTCAGTCGGTGCTGTTCTTGGGTCCAACATCCCAGCCGTTTACAATACAATCTGGACAGAAATTGACCCAACGCAGATTGACAACCAGGTATCTTGGATTGAGGATATGCTAACTCAGCTGGTTGCTGCTTCGGCGGCCTCCTCAGCAGAGCATTCGCAGGGCCTGGCACAAGCGCGGCAGGACATGGCGAGCCTCCACGCCCGCACCCAGTCTCTGGGGCTCTCACCTGCTTTGCTGGGGGCCAGTTCTTCATCACCGGCTTCAACAAACGCTGCTGCTCCGCCACCTGTCTCAGCAGGAGTTGGTGCTTCTCTCCCTTCACCCTGTGAGCCTAATGTTGGAGCACCTGAGCGTTATGACGGCGATCCTGTCACCTGTAACCAGGGCTTGAAAACGAAATTATTTTTCAATCGTTCCGCTCCGAACGGAACCGGTATATTTAACGTTTTCGTTCTTGCGTTCCGCCACCAACATATCGTTCCTGAACCGGTTCGGAACGTAAAATAACGTTCGTTCTTAACGTTCCGGCAGTGTTATTGGGCCTAGTCTATTTTTGTGGTCGATACCTTACAATAGACCTAGTTATTGGTATTTGCCCTTAATTTACACAGTAGTCTAAATGCGCAAAAATCATCCAAAAATATTTGCGATATCCATCTCACATACCAGGCAGACTGCTGCTGACTGTAGCCTATATTCTATGATAAATATAATTTTGTATCAAAATCATTTCTGGATAAGTGGGCTAGCAACTTGAAGATAGAGCTCAGTGCAACTGTTGCTTCAAAATCGCCTCTCACCAGGGTGGTGGTGGGAATTTGTGACAGCTGAGCTTAGCGGGCGGCGAAGTGAACGCGGCAACCGGAATTTTTTTTTTTTTTTCATGAAATAGGCTTTGCTTTTGTGAAATGTTATAGGCTATATAGAGAACGAAAAAAAAACGTTATTAACCGGTTTTGGGGATTTCAGAATAACGTTTCTGTTCCGGAACAGTTGAAGACCATTTGGTTTTCGTTTCCGTTCCTCGTAAAATTCCGTTCGTTTTCGGTTTTCGTTTTCGTTCCTTGAACCGGTTCGGAGCCCTGCCTGTAACGCCTTTCTATGCAACTGCTCCATCATCTTTTCCCTGCAGCCGCTCACCTTTTCCTCCGAGGAGGCCAGGGTGGCTTATACTGTGAAGGCATATTTCCAAGTTGCAAACAAAATAGCCACAAGTACAGACGCAAGTCAAGCAAGCTTCTTTGACTGAATGTGCAAAATTAGTTTGTACCTTGATTGACGAAGATGTATGGAGGTAGAGGTAAGCAGGCATGGAGGGTAAGCAGGTAGGCAGGCAGGGAGGCAGGCAGGTGAGTAGTAAGCAGGTGAGCAAGCAGGTGGAGTTGAAACAAACAAAGAAAAAAAGTCCAGAGTAGCAAAAGTCCAGTAATCCAATAATCGTCCAAAAGTTCAAAAGGTTCAAAAATTCAAAAGTCTAAGTTGTTAGCCGTAAGGTACAAAAGGTTCAATGAAAGTAAGTTCAAGTTCAATTAATTCAATTAGTTCAATATGTTCAATATGTTCAGTAAAGAACTGTATGCCTTCAAACGTCTGTTCTAAGCTCCTTTGTTCTAGGTTCCAAGGTCAGAGGTGAGTGTTGGCCATCTTAAGGCTCAAGAACTTCTCACAACTGTCAAAGTAAAAGTCCTTCCAAAATAAAAGATCCTAACTAACTTAAACTGAAAATGGCTCCTACATATACTATTAACCATCTCACTGGGAGGGCGCATCTTTGGGGCACAGCTGAGGGAAACCCCTGCCTGCCACTCTTTCCAGTCTTTTGCCAACGAGCTCAGGAAAGTATTTGGGACTGGACCTCTGGGGGCCGACGCTGGACGAGAGTTGTTGGATCTGGTTCAGGGGAGCTGCTCAGTCACGTCCTTTCTTTCGCACCAAGGCTCCCATGTGTGACTGGAACCCAGCCACTCTCCGTTATGTCTTTATGCGTTGGCTGGCTGGGTACATTAAAGATGAACTGGTGGTTTATGAACTGCCCTCTACACTTGAGGGTCTAATTGAGCTTGCCATCCGTCTCGACCTGCGCATCCAGGTTCGCAGGAGGGAGAGACGCTCAGAGTTCCAGTCACGTTCTGCCCGGCCACACAGTTCCCCTCACTCCACGCCTCCAGTAGTTCCTGCCTCCTCCTCATTTGCCTCAACCGCTCTAGTAATGGTGGAAAATCCAGAGCCAATGCAACTGGGTCGTACCAGCCTTTCACCTGAAGAGAGGGAGAGAAGGCAGAGACTGAACCTTTGTATGTACTGCGGTCAGCCAGTGTCCGAGAAAAGCCAGAGCTCACCAGTGAACGGAGGCATACTGGTGAGCCCCAACGTTGGTCGCGCCTCCCCTAAAAGACCCAGCCTCATCGGTCAGTTTCTGCTGCCTTCTGGCTCCCACTCCATCGCCGTCCTCGTCGATTCAGGGGCCGACGAGAGTATTATGGACCAGGCCCTCGCTCCTTCTTGGACTCCACTCAGAGAGACTGCCATTGCCCATCTCAGCCAGTGCCCTGGATGGACATGTGCTGGCGAGGGTTACATCTCAAACCAACCCTGTGCACATGCTCCTCCCGCATGCTCCACAGTGAGACCATCCATTTCCTGCTCTTGTCTACACCAAGCCAGCCTGTCATCCTGGGGTACCCCTGGCTTCGCAGGCACAACCCCAACAATGATTGAACTACCTGTTCCATCCGGGAGTGGGGAGAGACCTGTCAGCAGACCTGCCTCAGGACCCATTTGCTATCACCTGCTTCTCCTGTTTCTGCTCCAGCCCCAGATATCACCGGAGTTCCTGTAGTTTATCATGACCTGAAGGAGGTGTTCAACAAAGCTAAGGCCACCTCCCTGCCACCTCACTGCCCCATGACTGTGCCATAGACCTACTTCTGGGCACCTCGCCTCCCAAGGGACGTTTGTACTCTCTCTCTGCCCCTGAGAGAAGGGCCATGGAGGAGTACATACAGGACTCCTTAGCAGCCGGGATCATTCGTCCTTCCTCGTCACCTGCTGGTGCAGAGTTTTTCTTTGTGGGTAAGAAGGACAAGTATCTGCGGGCCTGTATAGACTATTGTGGACTTAACGATGTCACGGTTAAGAACGGGTACCCCCTCCCACTGCTCCCATCCTCCAGATCCCCGACCCAGAGCACCAGTTCATTGTTGAAGTGGACACACCCGGCGTGGGGGCAATTCTGTCCCAGCGATCCACTATCGACCGCAAGATCCACCCCTGCACCTTTTTCTCTCGCCGCCTTACTCCCACAGAAAGGACTTACGATATTGGTAACAGGGAGCTTCTGGCGGTGAAACTGGCCTTGGAGGAATGGTGCCACTGGCTTGAGGGAGCCAAAGTGCCATTCATTGTGTGGACTGACCATCACAACTTGTAATATATTCGATCCGCCAAGAGATTGAATTCCAGACAGGCCCGCTGGTCCCTGTTCTTTGACAGATTCAACTTCACCCTGTCCTATCACCCTGTCCGGTCTCGTAACATCAAGGCAGTTTCCTGAGTGTCCTGATTAAACAGTTGAGCCCTCCACCATCGTCCCATCCTCCTGTCTCTTTGCCTCTGTCCCTTGGGAGATAGAGGAGATGGTGCGGGCTGCCATTGAGGATGAACCTGGTCCTAGTTCCTGTCCCCCTGACCATTTGTTCCACCTACCAGGTTGGCCAGAAAGTCTGGCTCTCCACACTTGACCTGCCCCTCAAGGTAGAGAACCGCAAGCTGGCTCCCAGGTTTGTCGGGTCCTTTCCCATCACCCGCATCATCAATCCAGAGGCGGTACGTCTTCAGCTTCTCCGGTCCATGAAGAGCCACCCGACATTCCATGCCTCCAGGATCAAGCCAGTCCGAGAGAGTTATTTGGTTCCTCCCATGCCGCCTCCTCCGCCTCCTCCACCTCCTCGTGGAGGGCGGTCCGGTGTATGCGGTCAGGTGCCTCCTTCACTCTCGCTGCCATGGACGAGGGGCGCAGTATCTTGTGGATTGGGAGGGGTACGGTCGGGATGAGCGTTCCTGGGTGCCGGCTCAGTTCATTGTGGACGCTCAGCTCATTTCTGACTTTCACTGTCTGCATCCTGACCAGCCTGCTACGTCCTCACTTCCGTCTTCTGCAGGACCATCTGCTGATGGACGTTCTGATCCTCTGTTGGTGGGGGGCACTGATGTGGCTGCCTCTCCCTGCTCATCTTCCTCTTCTGCTGAGGAGGATGTGGACTCTGCGGCCTCTGAGGAATTTTAGCCCTCCTCCAGGCCCCCTCCACTCTCCCAGCTCGGGCTGGGACGCTGAGGGCCGTCCCTTGCCGGGGGGGGGGTACTGTCATGATCCGCTCCTGGTTTTCATTCCTACTGCCAGATCTGCCAGTACTTTTCCACTCACCTCCCGGCCACTCCCACCTCATTAGTGCAACCACCTTCACCTGTGTTCCCTCACCTGATTTATACCCACTCTTTCCACTCTCTGCCAGATTGTCTTTTGCAGCATGCTAAAAGACAATCTCCCTGTCCCAATCTGTCCCTGACACTTCCTCGTCGTTCCTGCCACGGTAACCGGATCAGCCTTCCGTCCCGGACTTCTCTGCCTGCTCGCCCCTTGTCTGTCTCCTGGTTTCCTGGATTCCCTCCCCGGAGGTTTTTGCAACTCTGTGTGTCCAATAAACTGTTGTACTGTTCTAACTCAGGTCTCAGTCGGTGCTGTTCTTGGGTCCAACCTCCCAGTCGTTATAAGTTGGTACTAGTTACTAGTTAGCTGTGACAGGTGGTGGCGACAAATGGCAGGAGATGGTCAGCAGTCACTGACAAATAAAGCCCTTTTCTCTGAATGTAGACTAAATGTATGATTTAAAAATGTGGAGGGCACATGTCCCCCCTGCCCCCCCCCCTCTAAATTGCACCCATGGTTACCTATGACTTGCCAATCAATTGTCCTAAAATCAGGTTCAATGGGCCATTAGGGACTGTACGATATTTAGCGGGGGGGGGAGGGCCGGTCGCCAGACGATCGGGTTAAAAATGTTCTGCCTGGCCCTCCCCCCTGGTAATTTTTTTTTTCCGGGGCCCTCCCCCCGGCTCAAAAAAATTCTCCTAGGCCCTCCCCGCTACGTGAATCAAATAAAATTGGTCGGAAAATGACGTTTACAAGGTTAAAACGGCCACATAAGCACACATACACACACACGGGTACACACGCAGCAAGAGCAGGGGTTTATGCCACGCTGTGCCTTGAACTTGAGAATGGGGACAAGCCTGCTTTTATCAATGTTACGAGACTCCCCCAATAATTTCACAACTTGGCTGATGACATTGTACCTTATAGGCTATTATAAGACAAAACACAAACTACTGTGACTAAGAGCGACTAATGATCACCCTGCGATTCTTGGTCTATGTGGTCAGTGGCGTCAGTTTGGTTTTAGAAGTGGTGGGGACAATAACCATAAGCTTGAGTGTGGTTTGAAAAGTGCTGGGGACCCTTATGTAAGCTATTCATCCATTCAACGCTGCATTACAATATGCTCTACATTCGGCGCGATTGTCAACGGGGGGGGGGGGGGGAGCACCGGACCCGCCAGCCGCGGACCCAGCACCGGACCCGCGGACCCGGCCGCGGACTCAGCGGCCGCAGACCCAAGTCCACACACAGCCCGTGTGCATGCTGTGAGGATGTCATCGTGCGCGCCTATCGCATGATTTAGACTTGACGGTTTCGGCAGACAACCTGTTCTCATCCCAACTCGTAATATAGGCCTACCGACGATTTGTCACGCCCGGGGGGGGGGGGGGGGGGGTTCGTGATTGTCAACGGGAGGGGGGGGGGGGACCGCGGACTGATGACGGGGTTGCGCGATCGTAACCACTGACGGCGGGGGGGGGGGGGGGCGGGGGGGGGAATTAGAGGTGCGCGGATGGGCTATTATTGTATCCGCAACCGCATCACAAAACTCATCATCCGTCCGCCATCCATCCGCACCAACGTTTTTTGACCAATTTCAAAACCGCACCCGCCCGCCATCCGCGGGCGCTGCTGACGCGAGAAAAAAAAGTGTGCTCGTTTTTATCGGATGCAAGTAACAATATTTAACAATGTAACTTATATATATCTTTTCATTTGATTGGTTCAACCGCCACCCGCCCGAATTTAATTAAAATATTATTTTTCGTAAGGTCATCCGCCCGATCCGCGGTTTAACCGCGGAGTCCGCGGCTGTAACCGCCATCCGCGCACCTCTAGGGGGAATACAAAAATAAAAAAGGTGCCGGATCCACCGTTGGAGGTGCCGGAACATATTCCGGCGTGTTCCGGCCCAAATTAAGCCCTGGATACTGACGCCAAAGGTACCCTCCCGCGTCTGTGTGAAACGATCTGGGGTCTCATAAACCCGTTCGCGGTGGTAAGAGACGAGCAGAGTCTACAGCGTCCGCTCGCAGAGCAGTCTACAGCGTCCGCAGTCTACTGTGAAACAATTCACTCCAAAAAGGGTTATGGTTATGGTTAGGGTTAGGGTTAGCGTAATCTATCACCGTGACCGGGTTATTATTGGAGTGAATGGACGCTGTAGACTCTGCTCTGCGAGCGGACGCTGTAGTTGGGATGAGAACAGGCTGCGGTTGAGTATGTGGGGATTTTTTCGGTCGCAATTGGGTTTCACATTTTTAAAAGTGGTGGGGACAAAATTCAAATTATAAATAGTGGTGGGGACATGTCCCCCCCGTAATCGACGCCTATGTATGTGGTGCAGTACTTTGGCAAAGGAGACGTTCACTTCCTTACAGGCTATCCTATCTTTCATTTAAACATCGAACTCGGCATGAGTCATGACGATTGCCCCCCCATAAAAAAATTATCCTAGGCCCTCCCCCCCTGACGACCGCCCCCCCCCCCCCCCCCCCCCCCCCGGTAAATATCGTACAGTCCCTTATAGAAGACTAACTTTTGAACTGGGAGCCATATTTGATTTATATTGATTTAACAGCCAAATTAGGTCATAGAACTTTATTGTGTTTATATTGAAAGACACTTTGTTTTGAAGAGACTGTAGGAAGTCCAGATACTTTAAAAGCTTATTTTAAAAGCTGTCGGAAACTCAGTTGGCTTGTTTGTTGGACAAAGGAACACATGAAAGACGTTGGAGGCCTATAGTTCTTTAGACTTTATGCTTTACTCTTTATGCTTCTTAGTTTTATTCATTACCATCTAACTG
This sequence comes from Merluccius polli, assembly GCA_030340625.1. Classification (NCBI taxonomy): domain Eukaryota; kingdom Metazoa; phylum Chordata; class Actinopteri; order Gadiformes; family Merlucciidae; genus Merluccius; species Merluccius polli. Next base: position 107,564 of record JAOPHQ010005409.1, read on the forward strand.
CTTGTATACCTGCTACCTGTCTGCCTGCTTAGTCTGCCTTGCCTGTTACATCACCTGGATTATCAAGGTGCTGAATTGTATTAAAGAAGCACTATGCAACTCGTTCATCAAAAATAACCTTAACCATGCAGGTTGAGAGTCGTTCTGATCGTTCTACAACACTTTCTGGGTTGTTTGGTGGGTGTTTCATCTCCCCCTGTTGGTTCCCCGCGGAAAAACAGAACATGCAACTTCATGTGGCCGTCCCGGCCACTTACGGATGTGACGCAGCGGAAGTATCCAATCGCGCCTCGAAAATGTAGTCAGATTGTAGTTTCACTGCTTTACGGTAGACCTGGGCGGGGGTGCCAAACATGGGTCCGGCTGAATATAAAGAGTCAGTTGCAAGGCAATTCTGGATCAATCGACAAATCCACTATGGATCCATCAAGACCCAAGAGGGGAAGGTCGGAGGAATCGAAGAATAAGAGAAAGGATTATGATAAACAAAGAAACCAGACACGAGTGAACATAGGGCGAGCTTATGCGGAATGGCGTCAACTGAGAGACTCGGAAGAATGCAAAACGGACGCCGACTTGGCTGTCTTGCTGCTGAAATTGTAAGTAGCCTACCCTTGTGTGAACTTCGTTTTTGTAATGTGGTTTGAGAGTCTGTTGAACAATGTGTTTTGCTCGACCGTTTTATTGTGAGCCCTGTATGTGTTTAGCTTGGTTGCTTCATGGCTAGCTTGCTAGCTAGTGAGGGTTTATCCTAGCAGTGACTTGCTACCACACATGTTTGTTTGCGGTCCGAATCCAGGTTCTCGTTGTGTATTACTATTTATTTATCGAAGTGGGGGGTGGGGGGCGTTGTCAATGAGTTTTTACGACAGTGTTGTAGGCCTATTCCGAAGCTGCAGGGGGAGCTCTATAGTGAGAAATGCGAGCCCAATTCCGGCGAAAACCCAGAAACAGCGGAGGAATAACCGAGTTGCATAGCGCACCTTTAAAGGTGTACCTCTCCTCCTGCCCTACCCTGGGGGCAAGATGGCGCACGCTCTGCTGCGACAGCACTGACTGCACTCTCTGTTCTCTGTGTTTCAACGTGCTTTGTGTTAAGTTTAAATGTTATATGTGGGCTAAATCAGACTGATCAGCCATGACAACAAGCTACAAGGTGATCACCGTTTTTCTCGCAATCCTATGGCTGATCTGCGATAGCTTCGCACTCCAGCCCGACACCGGCAATCGGCTACTCACCTACGGCCGAGATGAACTCCTGCTACACCGGGCCTCGCTGTGGAGCAACCTCAAGCCTGCCGTGGTTCTACCGTCGGAGCTCAAGCCGAGGAAAAGGGGGAAACGTGGAGGTATCCGAAGCAGGGTAAGGAGACGTCCCTTCAGACCACCCCTCCCAACCATCATCATGTCCAATGTTCGGTCACTCCGCAACAAGATGGATCTATTACATGCAAGGTGCCGATTTGAAAGGGCCTTCAGGGACATCTGCATCATCGCTCTTTCCGAGACCTGGCTGGAGGAGTCGGTATCCGACTCTGAGGTGAGCCTGGATAACTTCACCATCATCAGGTCCGACAGGACGAGGCACTCGGGGAAAACGCGAGGCGGTGGGGTCTGCCTCTACATCAACGACCGGTGGTGTAACAACATCAAAGTGCACCGTAAAGTGTGCACACCTAACCTGGAGTTGGTGACCCTGTCCCTCCGTCCCTTCTATCTCCCCCGGGAATTCCCCACTGTTGTGATCAGCTGCGTCTATGTTGCCCCCAGCGCTAACATCAACATAGCAGCGGAGCTAATAGCCGAGGACGCTAATGTCATGCTAGCCAAGTACCCCGGTGCTCCGCTGTTTATTCTGGGGGACTTCAACGGCTGCAGACTGGATTGTGTGTTACCTTCACTTCAACAATATGTGGATATTCCAACAAGAAGGGGAAACATCTTGGATTTATGCTACGGGAATATCACCGATGCCTTCCGTGCCCGTTCATATCCACCGCTCGGACTTGCTGACCACAACGTCATCTGTTTACTTCCGCTGTACAGACAAGAGCTGAAACGTCACAAACCACAGTGCCACAGCGCCCCCCAATGGTTGGAGGACGCCATCATCCAACTACAAGGCTCCCTGGCCTGCACCGACTGGGACACATTTGGTGGGGATCTGGATGACAGGGTTTCTGTCATCACAGACTACATCAAATTCTGCATACACACCACAATCCCATCGAAAATAATAAGGATATATCCCAATTCCAAACCCTGGATTACTCCTCAAATTAAACAGAGCCTGAAGGAAAAACACAAATCCTTCAGGCACAAGGACTGGGCCAGCCTCAAGGCAACAAATCGGAACATAAGGAACGAGGTTTTCAAAGCCAAACTGGACTATAAAAACAAACTGGAAACAGAATTCAGCAATATGAACACCAAGCAAGCTTTTCAGAAGGTGAAAATCCTTGACTGGATGTGAACCCAAATCCACATGCACAGTCAGTGATCCAGAAACCTTCACCAAAGAGCTGAACACATTCTTCACCCGTCACGACAACCAGGACTTCTCATCCGAGTGTCAGGTCTTGCTGAGAGCCCTCCCACCACCAGACCCTGAAGAACCGGCCCCTTTCACAGAGGAGGAGGTACGGCGCGAGCTGAGCCGTTGCAAGCCCGGCAAAGCTCCAGGGCCTGATGGCATCTCAGCCAGGGTGCTTAAGACCTGTGCCATGGAGCTCTCCCCAATACTGCACTCATTTTTTTGCCAATCTTACCGGACTGCCACTATACCCATACTATGGAAAACTGCTACCATAATCCCAGTACCAAAGAAACCCAGACCCACAGAACCTAACCACTACCGCCCCATAGCCTTAACATCCATCATGATGAAATGCCTGGAGAGACTGCTGCTGAACATCATTCTCCCACTTGTCACCCCACACCTGGACTCCCTCCAATTTGCCTACAAGGCAAAAAGAGGCACAGAGGACGCTGTGGCCTGCCTGCTGCACCTCCTCCTCCAGCACCTGGACTCCCCAGGCAACTTCGCCAGGATCCTTTTCGTGGACTTCAGCTCCGCCTTCGACTCCCTACAGAAACACCTGCTGATCCGGAAGCTACACCACTTCAACATCCCCCCTCATCTGATCCACCTCATCCACAACTTCCTGACCGATAGACTGCAAGCAGTAAGGGTGGGCTCAACCACATCCCCTGTACTCACCATCAACACCGGGGTCCCACAGGGATGTGTGTTGAGCCCTTTCCTGTACACTCTTTACACCAATGACTGTCTTAGCATTTCACCCACCACATCATATCTCAAATACTCTGACGACACAGCTATCCTTGCACTTCTCTCAGACAACCAATCCATTTTGGACTATCACAACACAGTCACCCATTTCACCAAATGGTGTGCAGACAACCATCTCCAAATCAATGTCAATAAAACAAAGGAATTACTGTTCAGCCCCCCCCCACCCCAGCACCCCACCACCATAAACACCCAAACAGTCGAGACAGTGGACACTTTCAAATACCTGGGAATAACTCTGGACAACAAACTCACCTTTAATCAGCACACCACGGACATCCAAAAAAGAAGCCAACAAAGACTGTCAGCCATCCGCAAACTCAAAGGACTATACGTTGCACCCCACCTCCTGTTATTACTCTACCAAAGCATTATTCAACCCATCCTTCTGTACTGTTCCACATGCTTCTTCACCATGCTTTCTGTTACAAATCGGGCCAAACTCACACGCATCACAAACACAGCTGCTAAAATCATTGGTCTCCCCACACCCAACCTCACAGAACTAAATGAAAAATCCATCAACCGCCTAGCAAACTCCATAGTCCAAGACACCACTCACCCACTGCACAAATACATCACCCCACTACCCTCAGGACGAAGATACAGAACCCTCAAATTCAGGAGGGCTCGTCTGGGAAAAAGCCTGATCCCTGCAGCTATAGCGGCCCTGAACAGCAGGCCCCGCTGATCAGTCTGTCTGCTGTTTTCACTGTGTCGTCATGTACTGTATGTTGTCACTGGTGCTGTGGATGTTGTTGTGTTGTCTGTCTTGTGATGTATGTATTTTTTTCCTCAATGTGCAGTCTGTGAAAACAAATTTCCTCATCTGGACAAATAAAACTAAAAAAAAAAAAAAAAAAACTTCACCGGTAAACCGTTTTTACTTGCTCCTTTTGAAATATGATAGGTCACTAGTTGCATAAGCATGCTGCACGTGGAAAACGTTATTCTACCCCCATTGCATACATTAGCCAATGTAAGAACATAGACGGACGAGTAAGTCAGAAACAAGGAAGTGAGAAAAAGCCTAACACTCTGACGTATGAATGTGTATGAATATTCATGACCTCGCCTGCCTTGGCTTGAGACCGCCCTCAGGAAAACAGTATACAGCATTTCATAATGTTTGTAAACAATAGGCGTCAAGATACTTCCGGGTGGCAGGAAGAGAGCGGCTTCCACTGAAGCCGGCTACTGTAAACAGTGTTACATTGTTAAAAACATTGTTGTTGATCTGAAGTTGATTTCAATATACGACTTTATTCTCGTAATTAATTCAATATTTATGACTTTATTCTCGTAATTTAATGGAAAAAAAATTCTTAATGTGGCCCTAATACTCCGTCATAATATAGGCTATTAATGAGACTTCCCATACCCGTATTAATTAATGAGACGTCACGTAGCGCCCCGCAAGAAGAAAATCATTCATTCAAGCCATGTACTGTTTTCTCGATCGCTCTGCCCTGTCAAATGATATGGAGGGGTTTGTTTACTAGCTTCTGCCATCGGAGAACGCTTTGTCTTTTGCCACCCGGAAGAACGTATATTGTTGTTGTGACATCGTGGTGATTTGTCGTGTTGATAAAATAGACATCTTATCATGAATGTATCTAATGGATGTATATAGTAACATATGTATAAGATGTCTATGGTTGATAACGCACTAGAGGGATCACTCGCCTCTGATTGGCTAACATCACTGTGACGGACAGTGCTGTTAGCCAATCAGAGGCAAGTAATTTAAATGTTTAGTGATTAGTAATTTAAACCTCTCGTTCTTCCCCGCCCACCTCCTCCTCCAAACTAGAACAGCCTGAAACAGGCGCACCAGAGCATTTTTTTCACCAAAACCGGCTCACAGGGCATTCATTAATACTAGAGACCACTGCAAAATTAACGAAAAAACGATGAAATGAGACCTTTAAAGAAAAGCATGTCATTCAACTTGGGTCTTCCCAAGTTGAATAGCATCTTAAGCAATGTAAAAACTTTGAAATGTTAGCCACAACAGGGGATGTAGACAATAATGATACGCTTGAGACTTACAATTAAATAGCAAAGCCGGCCGCAAGTCACATGGTTTGTAGTGTGCTTGCATACTGCTCTGAAGCCTTCTCCAGACAGAGGGCCTCTGGCTCAGCTCCTAGTATGTGGTATAGGTTGCTCCAAAGGAAATAACATCACACACTGAGAGGGATTTTTTCAGTTTATAATATTATTACGTATTATGTGTAATATGTTTGATTACAAACTGTGATGGTCATACAGTTGTTTTGGAAGTGATTTATGTGACCCAACAGCCATGTTATTGGGGATGAGTTGTTTGGGTTTTGTTTTAAATACTACAGGTGTGATTGAATGTATGTTTATACACCCTGGGCAAAAACTCTAATGTGATGAAAACCAGATAATTAAAGGTATGCAATAAGTTGTACATGTCAAGTCCCTCTTAGCCCTTTTTGGTGGGGAGTGGATATTAAGCCAAATATTGGAAGTGGATGAAATATTGCTAAAAACTAGGGTTGTCAAACGATTATTTTTTTTTAAACTGATTAATCGCATAGTATTGGCGAGTTAACTCACGATTAATCACAGTTTTTAAATTCTATTTTGAATCCACTCCCATTGAAGTTAAATGAGATATAAATGGAATGACACATTCAGTACGTTTACATGCACAGATTATATCGATTAAAGCCATAGCTCGTCTATGCTCCGCAACTGGTCAACTGCAATTGTCCGCGTATACATGGCGGCGAGTATATCGATTCATTGGCCGAAGCGTGTAACGCCCCGGTACGATAGGTGGCGCTGTGCCCATTTCAACTAGTGGTAGTAGAGCCACCGGTTGACCCCTTTACGTCACCAGCAACAACAAACTCATTCGAGAAAGCGATGTTTCAGCAGACAGCTGTCAGTTCACTTCGGGTCCATATCATTTCTCCGACCTCTCGGTCGTATGCGGACCGCTCCGCCGCTCCGCTGCTCTGCCGGCGGAGCGGTCCGCATACGACCGAGAGGAACAATGGAGCGTCAATGCAGAAACGATATGGACCCGAAGTGAACTGACAGCTGTCTGCTGAAACATCGCTTTCTCCTCCATGTCGCGTTTCAGTCTGGACTTCAGAGAGTCAAAGCCAAAGTTAATTTCCCCCAATTCCTTTTCCCCATGGGCGAGATAAACCCGACTAGGAGTCTTTACTTGTTGTGTACCAGAGAGTCGGAGAACCCGACGCAGTCTGTAAGATTCACAATATCAGAGAATACCGCCGTCAGTTCGGCCGCGGCGCAATGAATGAATAAAGATCGTAGTTATGTTACAACCTCGTTGATGAGCAACATTTAGAAAAACATGGACTTTAAATTCAGCCTTGGGTTAAATCGAAGCGTAGTGTGTACTGAATGCATGTTGATGATGATACTCCTTATAGGGTAACTACATTGGCACGGCACCGCTTCCTCCATCTTCTGCGCCAGCTTTTTTAATACATCGCCGACCCAAAGTTAGTGTACAGCTGTCTGCTGAAAACATATTTCTCCCACCAGAACAGCCCTGAATGAATGAATAAAGATCGTAAACACGTCGGGAGAAAACATTTATTTTGACAGATGTGCCCGAAGTTACTACTTTACAACCTCGTTGATGACACACATTTAGAAAAACATGTACTTTTAATTCAGCCTTGGGTGAAATGGAAGCGTAGTGTCCGTGTGCTTCCACCTTTAATGAATGCACGCCATGCGCGCTCCCGCGGCCGGGACACAATTCTTATAGTGGGTAACTACATTCACCGGCTTCCTCCATCTTCTGCGCCACCTTTTTAAATAAATCGCCGTTTCTCGTTATCCCTTATCCGACGGCGGCGACAACAACAACAACAACACGACTATCGTCTCTTTCTAATTCCGGCTCACGGCCCCGGGAAGAGATCTCGAGCATGCGCAGAACGCAATTCAACGCATAAGCCAATTCGATTGGTTACATGCACGCTTAGTCGACTATGAATCGCATAATCTAGGGGTCTTAACCCGATAATGAGTAAGTCGACTCGAACCGATTATAGCTTGATTAAGGTGTATACATGCATCTTAGTAATCCAATCATAGTTGGATTAAGCCAATAAGTCGACTTTCTTGAGTGTCATGTAAACGTACTGATTGACATTCATACCAAATAAGGAAAACTCCGGTGTACAATGGTTCTGGGATATGTTTAGTATGATAACGAGTTCGACCGTTCCATGGAGAGCAAAAAAAAGCCTATACGACGCAAAGCTAAGTTAGCTGTTTTTAGCCGATTCTACCAAACTGCTATACGTTTCAATGCTAAGGGCATCTGACCTGGTAAAAAATAAATCGCTTTTTTAAAGCACTTACAAGGCTAGAAATAGCCTGACACTAATTTGGTAGTATAATGAGGATCTTAACATATAAAACGAGGCATGACAACTTCGTAAGTGTACAGATAGTTTATTAAAAAGCATATTGTATACACACAATACCTTCAGTAGTTCACCTGTCGACGCCATGTATTTTTTTAGGCTGATAAGTCAATTGATGAACACAGAGCTCGTGTGCGATCACACATGCACGCGAGTGCATTAATGCGTCATTTTTTCATAATCAAATTAAAATAAGATTGCGTTAACGCGTTATTATCGTGCTAATTTTGACAGCCCTACTAAAAACAAAACGCTGAACTGAAAATGAATTACTTTGAAGGAAGTGGCTGTTGAGACTCTTCTCTCCAGTCCCCTTATGGAAGATTTGGAGTGACATTCAGGAGAGGTTCTCTAGATTCTCAGACATTATAATTATTTTTAAGAAATATTACAAACATGCCTCAAACATCAAGTGTCCCACTAGTACTACATCGAGTAAAGATACACTAGAACTTGTGAAGTGTGTGTGTGTGTGTGTGTGTGTGTGTGTGTGTGTGTGTGCACGTGGGTGCATGTTCCTACCCCAAATTGGATGGCAATTGTCTCCGCTTTGCTAAAGTGGATAACATGGGGGGTAAATTGCTTGTTAATGGGGTACTTGAAATGCCTTTTTAACGCACAGTGTGTACATTAGCACTTCCATCATTTTGACCATGTGACTGATACTATTCTTTTCTCTAAAAAAGTATAATTTGAAGGGTTTGGCTCGACAGCGGATGCAATATACAATATACAGTTTCACCTTTTAGAAGTTTGTGGTCTGCCGTTACCAGTACAAATAGAGAGGTGGTCATCAATGTGCTTCCATGAAACATTCTTCTAGGCGCAGATTCAGATGGGTGTCTGCAGGGAATCATTACAAGAAATTAACACAACAGGACTAGTCCTCTGGGTTTGCTCAAAAATAACCTCTACATTTCTTTTAGTTTTCTCTTTACTCTTTGTGTGCTGGGCCGTCCCCACAAGATATTTCCTTCATGTATAACACACACAGCCTCTCAAAACCCAACCCTAACGTCCCCGTCGTGAGAGGTGGAAACAGGTCAAGCTGGCCAATAGGGCAATGGTAAAACTCATGGGCCAATCACCCGTGAAGTGGATTCAACTGATTACAGAAACATTGATGAAGAAAAAGAAACCCCACAACCTAGGAGATGAAGACTCTTCGGGCATGCAAGCCAAAGAGACAATGAAGACGCATACTGAAAACCATATGGAGAGGGTGCGTCGGAATCTTCTATCCCCTAGGCAACCTACCAACATCGCAACCTGGAACATCAGGACCATGTTCACAGCAGGGAAGACGACAGTCATCGCAGAGGAGATGAGGAGACACAGGGTTTCTATCCTCGGCCTGTGCGAAACCAGATGGCTCCAGACAGGAGAAGTCAAATTGGTCAGTGGTGAGTCCATACTCGACTCTGGACACGCAGATGAAAAAGCAGCACACACGGAGGGAGTGGCACTTATGCTCTCCAAAGAAGCACAGAGGGCCCTCATCAGTTGGGAGCCCATCAATTCAAGAATCATCACTGCAAGATTCCAAACCACCCATAAAAGAATCAACCTCCAAATTATACAGTGCTATGCACCCACCAACAATACTGACGAGGAACCAAAGGACAACTTCTACAACCAGCTACAACATCTACTCCAGACCAGAAAAGAAAAAGACCTTCTCTTACTCATGAGATACATGAATGCCAAGGTGGGAACTAACAACAATGGATACGAACTGGCTATGGGAAAGCATGGACTTGGCACCATGAACGAAAATGTGGAGAGATTTGCAGACGTATGTGCTGACAACAGTCTGGTCATAGGAGGGACTGTTTTCCCCCATAAACCCATCCACAAAGCCACCTGGATATCACCTGACCACACTACCGAAAACCAAATCGACCACATATGTATAAACAGGAAGTTCAGACACTCTCTCCTGGATGTACGAGTGAAGAGGGGAGCAGACGCCAGGACAGACCACCACCTACTGGCTGCAAAACTCCAACTTAAGCTAAAGCGCTGCAATAACCCCTCTGACAGCAGAACAAAATTCAACCTACAGCTCTTCCAGCCAAGTGCTCCACCAGGGACAGACACAAGAAACATTCACGGTGCTCACTGGGGTGCAGAGATGGGGACTCGAGTTTGCGACTCGGACTCGAGTCGCACTTAAGTCGCACACACAGAGACTTCAGACTTGACTTGGACTCGTGTTCAAAAGACTTCAGACTCGACTTCGACTCGTGTTTTGGGACTCGTGAACAATCATTATGTTTTCTTTTTTGGCGTATTAATATTGAGCAGTGCTCGAAGCAGTACCGGCACTTCTACATTTTACCCTTTAGCGTACCGGCACTTTTTCTTGCGTACCGGCACTTGTCACAGGCTGCCCACCCCCCCGTCGGTCGTAGGTCCGCGGTGGGTTATGATCGCCCCCCCCCCCCCCCCCCCCCCGTCGACAATCGCGCATATACTTACTTATGTGAATAAGGGAGTACCGGCACTTATTTTTTTCCACTTCAGGCACTGATATTGAGGAAACTCTGAAACGTCTGACGAGCTTAATGTGATTCCCTCCTTTTTTTCATGGTAACCATGGTAACCATATTACGCATTTGGGCGCGCGCCTCGCGGCCTCACGCACTAGTACCTCGGAAGACGACCATGGCGACCGGCGATTGATTGTTTCCACACATTTTGAGTTTTACTTTTATGCACTTTATTTACTTTTTATTATGTGTAACACTTTTTATATTTGTTGTTATTATGGTCCCACTGAGCCTGCAGATATACTGTATGTACATGTACAAAGAATACAGTTTCCTTTAAATGAAAGCATTCATTGTGTGTTTTCTTCATATTGCATTGCAATAGCCTGTTTAAAGTGATCATATAACAAATAACTAATCCGTACTGATACTGTATGCTAATAGATAAAGGAGTGGTAGTAATAATACAGTAAATGCTTTGAATTTCTTAGATATAGCTGTGCAGTATTAGACCGGATAGCAGCAGATGACAGAAGGCTCATTACAACCAGAAGAGACATATGACTTTTATTTTTTAGAGACTTGAGACTTGACTTGGACTCATGACCAAAGACTTGAGACTTGACCAAGTCTCACCCCACAAAGACTTGAGACTTGACTTGGACTCGTGACCAAAGATTTCAGACTTGACTTGGACTTGCAAAAAAAGACTTGTGAACATCTCTGCTGGGGTGAAACAGGGCTGCCTGCTTTCCCCTTTCCTTTTCCTCTTGTGCATTGACTGGACCATGAAGCAAACTACTAACAATAAAAGTACTGGCATCCAATGGAGTCTGACAGCTAGAGGACCTCGACTTTGCAGATGACATTGCACTACTCTCACATGGCCACCAGCAGATGAGAGAGAAATCCCAACTGCTAGAAACAACAGCAGCAGGACTGGGGCTTAACGGAGCAAAAACCAAAAGAATGCGGATAAACAACAAAAGCATGAGTCCTATAAACATCGGGGACCAGACACTGGAAGAGGTCATCAAATTTACATACCTGGGAAGTGTGATAGCTGTGGATGGTGGGACAGAGGAAGATGTGAAGTCAAGAATAGGGAAGGCAAGAACAACATTCAACATATTAAATAAGATCTGGAAAACTAAAAACATCTCACTCAATACGAAGCTCAAAATCTTCAACTCCAACATCAAATCCGTACTGCTGTATGGATCAGAAACCTGGAGGACCACCAATACCATCACCAATAAACTGCAGACTTTCATCAACCACTGCCTTAGACGCATCCTCAGGATCTTCTGGCCAAACCATATCAGTAACCCCAACCTGTGGGAACGCACCAATCAAGAGCCAATGGAGATACAGCTGATAAGGAGAAAGTGGAGCTGGATAGGTCACACACTAAGAAAAAGCAAAACGGCAATAACCAAACAGGCATTAACATGGAACCCACAAGGCAAACGGAGCAGAGGGTGGCCCAAAAACACCTGGAGAAGGAGCACAGAGCTAGATATGAAAAAGAAGGGACTGACGTGGAAACAGCTGGAGAGGATGGCACAAGACAGACGGGGGTGGAAACGATTTATCAGTGGCCTATGTTCCGAAAGGAATACAAAGGCCTAAGAAAGAAAAGAAGAAGATAACACACACACACATTCCTACACAGTAAATTAGCAAACAGAAGTGAACTTTGATGCAGGTCGAGAGGCAAAACAATGGAGGTCCTTAGTGATTTCAGACGTCTCATTGAGCATTTTCAGTTGTTTCTTTAATTGTTTTTTAATGCTTTTGTTTCAAAGGGAGAACATTGAGCTAGAGGAAACATAAGTGTCAACAGATTTACTGAGTAAATTATGTGTGAGTTGTCTTTCAGGTGACCTTGAAATGTAGGTTTTCATGGCTTTCATGACTAAATGGATCCATCTCGTCCAGGTCCCTGTTCAGGCATTGACATTTTTTTTCCATGACTTATTGTCCATTATGGCAGATCATGTTTTTTTCTGATATTGACATTTGACAAAACATACAACAAAACATAATTTGGAGATGAATAACACATTTTGAATCGAGGATAAACTGTGAAAGCGTAATTGAATGAATTAAGATACAATACATGATAAGATAAGATATTTATCCTATAGGATTTTATTAGGATCCCCATCAGCCGACGGAGAACATTGGCTACTCTTCCTGGGGTCCACACAAAGAAAATTACCATAACCATAGCCATTGTATAAGCGGGATAATCCACTCCGAGGTGTGCATGTATCGAAAAATAATGCACAACGGAGGGTAACCAATGAACAATAATCTAGGTGTGTTAATACAAGTGTTTGTAGGACTTGTTTGATCAATTGTGATGTAAAAAAGGAAGAGCACCTCTTTACCACATATGTGTTTCTTCCCATTTAAGTAACCAAACAATCATTATGTTTTGCCCAGGATAGTTAGTTGTGTCCACCACCACTCCTAGGACATATCTGTTTGTTTTTTTAAACAAAAGGTATTCTTGGCTATCCATAATAAAATTATAACAATAATGCCATGTCCAAATAAGCTTATAATAAAACCATCCTATTCAAACCAGTTGATACAAAATGTAATTGAAGCAAGTGTGTGTGTGTGTGTGTGTGTGTGTGTGTGACATATTACATTAATGAGGGCACTAGATTACAACACTAATCCATGCTGTGAAAGCACACATTCTAAGAAAAGCACTGTTTTAAAAACGTGGACAGTGCCTACAGCCACATAATGAAGACAAAGGGCCACACATTGGTGTAAATGTGTTTTTCCCTAAGGCTTTCTGTTAAGAGTTGCATGCTTTTAATACAACATAAACTGCTACTGTACTTTACATTTTCTTCCACGGTCCAACTCTGCTAGCAATGTGCAACTTCTTAATCTCACACTAAATGATTTACTGATGTACTGAACTTGTTCAGTGGAATACTATGAGAGCTATGTTGATTCTTCTGGGACCAAGCTGTTGTTACAACCTCATTGGTGACCTGCCTTGCAATTTTGAGTTGGCAAACTTTATATTTTTCGAATCCTGCTTTGGATGAAAACATTGTTGTGATTGTTCCACTGAGGCTGGCCATTCACACAAAGAGGCCAACACTGTAAGTTTTACCTTGGGGAAGCCAAACATCTAACTAATTTTGCTAGACTGAGCTTGGTTATAGAAGTGTGTGAAACTTGGTGGGAGCAACACACACGTACACAAACACACTTGCAAACAATACACAGGTTATAGGATAATAGCATGAAAGGCAAGTATGTTTTTTATTATACGTTATTATACGTTAGTGCACACACACACACACACACACACACACACACAGATAGTAACATATGTACATATAAACAAAGAGATGCACACTCATAAGCACATACTCTACACTTGCTTGACACTGGGGTAAATCAACTGGCAACCTCCAACAACTATTTGGAGAGCATCTAGTAGCACCACCCGGAAGCCACCTGTCAGGAATCACAACTAAGCACTGAAAGATACACCCTGGAATAATCCTCATATTACATGTTATCAAATTAATGACTTCATATTGTGCAGCGCAGCAGATGTCTGCTTCACAGGTTCTAGTATTTTTATTTTTTGCATTCATTCAAGGAAAAAGGTAGCATGGCAATAAAGTAAAGTGTAAAAAAAAATTTCTAGGGCGGTGGCCTACTTATCCATCTGCAAGAGATTCCAATAAGAAGGCCGGGTGTGCTCTCTAAATCATCATTTTCTATCTGGCAGCAGGAGGGGGAGGGCGGTGTGTGTGTGTGTGTGTGTGTGTGTGTGTGTGTGTGTGTGGGGGGGGGGGGGGGGTTGTAGAAGCAGTGGCCCTGTGCGTTTAGTTTAAACCTTCAAGGACATGCACAAAATCAATTCACTTAGATCAATCAGCTGGCGGGGAATATAATTTCCTGCATCGCAAAGTTTTAGCAGCATGTGTGTTCTTCTAGGAGTCTGTGTGTGTGTGTGTGTGTGTGTGTGTTAAGGCACATCTGTAGAAGGCAGGGACTGATTGTTTACAGGAGGAGGATACAATGGGAGCTCAAAAAATCTCCTCCAACATTCTTGTCCCGTTCCTCCCGCTTCCTCTCTCTACTACTACCTCAGAGGAGGCTGGTCCATAGAGGCAGAGGAGGTTGCTCCTCCTCCATTTTGAGAGGCAAGAGGGAGATTACCAAAATCTCAGTATCATAAATTTAATGTACTTCATTTTTTTCATGCTAATCTGTTGTTGGCCAAAACATGTAAAATGATGCTCCAACGCAGGACGTCCTCCCTAACCAATCAACAACCACAATACAATATTGACATCACGTTGATCCAATGATAATTTCCAAATGTAATCGTCAATTTTCTACCACTGTATTGTACGTGAGTGTGACAAACTGGCAGTACAGCCATAGATAGAATTGCGCCTTCATGATAGTTTTACAAATTCTTAACAAATTGCTTTTGTATTTTCAAATTGAAGTTGGTCAGGCGAGGAGTACACGATACATGCGTGTTGGGATAGATGATAATGTTTGGGGATTTTCGCGTCCGAAATAGATTTTGGTAGCGGTGTGCTGGCTAGATGCTGGAATGCTAATAATAGCTAATGGATGCTAATTATAATGCAACTCGGACCACAAAATTATGCGGTGAATGATGTACTGCTGACTCCATTTCATTCTTTGCCGTACCAACAAAAACATGATATTAAAACAAGATTAAACCAAGCTCCATCCAGCTTCACATGTGATCTGTCTCACATCCTTGTGGAGGAGAAAACTTCTGCAGCGCTCTGGGGCCACCAACACCTCAACTCTCCATCAACTCTAATTATTTCAGTTGAGCCCGCCAATACCCTTCCTCTACTCTCCATCTGAATCAGCCAAACTAGTAGAGCATTGTGAGTATCTTTTGTTTAACGCATTTTGTTCTCAAACGAGTGCATGTTCTTCAAATGCTAGATGGCATCATTACTAGATGGTATGATCATATGAATGCAATTTTTTTTAAGCAAAGTAGTCTGCATTTGTCACTAGTCACAAAAAAACACAAGATTGCCAACATTACAAGTATGTGTGTGTGTGTGTGTGTGTATGTGTGTGTGTGGTATTTTACAGAATACATCATGGGCTCATCAAGAATACTTAACCGATACTTACTTATACTACTTGTTGAAAACATTTTTTATTTGATGAAATGTAAAGATGTCTCCTGTCCTCCCCAATTTCTCAAGTCACCAGCCTCCACTGTACTACCTCCACTACTCTCATGGCCAGTTTGGTTTCATGCATGTTGAAACCAAAAAATGAAGTGAAAGTTAGAATACAGAGCAATAAATCAACATTATATGAGCAATGTGACATGATTTTCCATTGTTTTCTGTAACAACTTTGAATGACAAAATGGAAAGCAATGTATTTGTGTGCAATGCTAATTAATCCAATGTTGCGTGTGCAATGCTGATTAATCCGATCACCATAATAATCACCATAACAGACATATTAGTCACATAGTAGTTATTGGTAGTCTTTACGTATTGACATTGAGCAACAGGCTCAAGCACAGCTTTTCTACAAATGCAATCACACTTAATTTAATATATCTCACCACGTCTTTCAACATTTTGTTCTTTTAATAATTAAAAATGTATTTAAATTTAATTAATTTGAGTTATTTATTGTATTTATTTAATCTATTCTTCTTTATTTTTATTTTGTTGTGGGAATGCATGACCACTATGTTGCATTTGGCAAATAAAACATCTTGTGTCTTGTGACAAAGGGGTAACATTGGATATAATTTCAAAATTGAATCTTTCTCAGTACAGGTGATCTCACAGGCAGTTGTTCAGATCTTTTCCTCCCCATTGCTGATCTCTGATTGCACCTCAAAATGACTTTCTGCATTTAGGAACGCATCGGGTGCCATTCAGCAATGGGTAAAATATATGATATACACAGCATCATACTCTTCTCTTATAGAATATATGTGAATCTTATTGGCACTGGATTAATTAGAAGATAAATAATGTGGACCAAGTGAGCTTACTAGCTTCATATTCTACTGGATGGGAACCATTGTGTCTGGTTGGCTACAAGCTATCTGCTTAGCATAATACAATTAACTCTGACATCACCCCATCAGGCAGACACCAGAATGTTCACACCTGGCCATGTTCACTGCAACAAGCCATTATCTGGGCTGCACAAACCAGCAAGAAAGCCAGGACATACCATATTAATAAGGGTTCAAATGCTGCAATGGATTGCATTTCCATAGTGGCTGGCAAATATTATTTCTGGTCTAAACTCTGAAATATTTGCAAAAATAGCAGGCATTTATAACTTTATTCTAAATGTCATCGTAAATCATGAAATACATCACATTTTTCCATATTTGATTGCGAAGAGTGAGTAGAATGTCAACAACTGAGAAGTACACATGGTACTTTTTGCAATTTCGTCATTCCAGTGTTCCAGTGTAATATTGTGACATAAACTAAACAAGCTCAAAATAAATAACATTTTAATTAATTCACTCAAAAATAATGAAATATCTACATGTTCAAGACATCGTAATGATCATCAGAACATTTCCCCCAAGCTACAACAAACAATAGGTCTCATTGGAAATGTGCTCTTTTACACATTTTCTAAGGAGAGCTCTGAGGACAGATAACGTGAGTGTTGTAATATTGCAGACATGGGCTCCATAGGGTAAAACCCACGCGTGTCCTCACATACTACCTAGAAGTGCCAGGGAAGCTCAAGTAACCATGTAGTATACTACACTTGTCTTTACACACACACACATGTGCAAGAGCATTGTACACATCCCTATTGGCCCGTAAGACTGAAGTGCTGCAGAGGAAGGGTCCTGTGGTTGAGTGATGCTTGTTATTTCGCAGAGCCTTGGTTACTATTCTAGCAGAGTGGAACACCTCATCGCTAATACATTGTCGGGCAGAGCAGACCTTCACGCAATGCCTTGGCCAGCCTCTTGCACATGTTGGAAAAACAAGTTTGGCAGAATAACATAATGCCGTGTCAAATAATTGAGGTAAAAAAAAAACAGTATTTGGAAAAACAAGGACGGCAGTAGAGTTGTGAGGCCATGGCTAAGAAGGAGGCATACTGTGCCCTGGAAATCCTGCCTCAGCGATTTCCTTGCTGTTCTCGTGCGTTTTCTATTATTTTCCTTCTCATTCATTGCTATTTCTCTTTCATGCGCAACATGCCGAGAGAAGCGTTGGCCATGGTACGAATGATGGCTTCCTTTAAACTTCATGTGGTTAAATAAATCCGGTAAAAGTTTTGAGGAAAGAAGAAGAAGAAATGTTCAATTTGTTCAATTTAGTAATGATTTATTAAATCCTTTAAACCATGTGAGTGGGGAGGAAAAGGGACAGAAAGTATATACAGATTAGCCTGCTGGCTCACACTGTTAAACAAACACAGACAAAAACACACACTGACATAAACACACACACACAAAGTAACGCAGACCTACAGAAAATGCCTTTGATGATTTGTTTTGTAAGTATTTTTCAGAGGAAGGTGACCTGTCGACGGGTAATCTGTTGCTGGGGCAATGAGGCCCCGTGGGCGGCCATTTTCCACTCGTTATCATTGTTCTCCAGCAGCACCAACAGCTTTTGAAAGAATGGAAAATATTGTTTTTTTTTAAAATCACTGATAGAATATACAAGAGGTGTGTGTGTGTGTGATTGTAGGTGTGTGTGTACGTGTACGTGGGTGTGTGGGTGTGTACGTGTACGTGTGTGTGTGTGTGTGTGTGTGTGTGTGTGATTGTGGGTGTGTATGTGTGTGTGGGCATGAGAGCGTGAGTGTTCACCTGCTTAAATGTGACTGAGGTGGTTGCTCTCAGCTGCCCCCTCACAGCATATATGGAATAGCAATTTTGTCATTGTTTCAACTGCTTTTCAATTACTTCTGCTATTGCTATTTTATGAGCATATTGTATTGAACACCATGCCTTTTAATTAGCATACCTGAACAGGATTGGTCGAATTAGGTTTAAAGGTAGAAAGTACAAAAAAAACGTATCACTAATCACTAATCTGTGATTGGTAGTCAGCACATGTTTCCAAAGAGAATGTGACGCAGATGTAATACTACATTTAGAAGTAAGACGAAGACTGACATAAATATTTCAGTGGTTAAGGGTACTCTCAATTTGTGAATTATTCAATACAGTCCGAGAAAGCCCTAGCCTGGCAAGCCAGACCCACATCAGAAAGATGTAGGGTCTGGCATTGCTCCATTGGCAGTGTGGGCGGGATAAACGGTTGTCTTTCAAGTTCCCTCTGCACGCAATAGGATAGCGCTACAACCAATCAGAGCAACGAAGAAGGTGACGTAGTCAGAGCGACGGCTCTGACTACGTAATTAATCAAAACTCTGAATACATATTTATTTTCGAGGAAAGTCTTCAGTGCCGTTCTTTTCTCAAATAAAATGTTAACTTCAAATCTTGAAGAGTCACGGCCAAAGCCGAGTCGAAAGACAGCTGTTCGCCAGCAGCAGCAGCCATTGTTTCCCTCTAACACGGAACCGTCGCAACTCTGTCGTCATGGTAGCCCGGCTTCCGACTCCGCCCCTCACGCTGTGATTGGCCTGACAGATTTTCTGTTTCCAGCACAGAAAAACGACGGAGAAGTGCTAGACCCCCCTGGCTGCAAATTAAATTTGCTGCCGCTAGGGGCGTCTAGATTTCTAGGCTAAGAAAGGCCCACCAAACTGCTTAGAAGTTGCTGCAAGGCTACACAGAGCCTTTGACTCTCAAACTTTCCTTTGAAAATTGAGTCAGTGAATAGCACTGACTCACCCCGCAACAGCGTTAAAGCACAATGTCACATTTGCATATATTAAAATAAAGATAGTACCTTATTAAGAATTTTAGACCACAAACCCATACCATGTCACCATCGACTAGACACCTATTTTATTTTAACGATCTGAAACGCATGGTCTGAAGCGCGCGGCGCAGGTGCATATAGGGTGTGTCCCAATCATCTTTTGCTAGTTTAACAGCGGAAAAATGGTCGCTAGGCGCACAGTCCAAAAGGGTTGTACTTAATCTCTTCATTAATTATGGGTGTGTTTTGGGTGTAAAAATGCAATAAACCAATCTTTAAAAGCCAGGTGCGCTTGCACCATGGCGGATTGCTATTATGATGGCGGATTTGCAAGGCGGGAAGAAGGAACGATGTTCAAGCGAGGAGACGGATCTGCTCGTGCGCGAAGTGAAAGCGCACAAGCAGACCATCTACGGAACGAGCAGGAATCCACCAAAGATACCTAATGTGAAGCAGGCGTGGCAGAATGTAGTGGTGAGCGTGTCCTCGTCTTCTGTCATCACCAGAACCGCAACACAATGCCGTAAGCCATATAATAATGTCAGGAGACGAAGCTGAAGTTAGTTCCCAATTCGTAGCTCCTTATTCGCGGCTAGTGATGTGCGAACGGTAATGAGTCGATTTATTTTTATAATGACAAACTGGGAATAGTTTGTTACCAATTGTACTGTGCCATGTTTATTGATTGAAAACAATGTATTCTTAATTTGTAATCTATTGTGTTATGCCATATATCCCTCAGTATAGGATTCAGTCTGCCCGAATTGATTTTCAGACTCGGAACCGATCTCAAAAATGGCTCTACAGCCTATTTCAGGCCAGCTTTTCACAGGTGAAATCACTTTGGGCCACCAAAAACACGCACGTTACACTAAATACACTGTCCGATTATGCGGATAGCAATACGCCAACAATATGTCTCAACACGCCTCATTTTCAGACCAACACACCCATGGACACACAGAGGAGTGCAAGTGCATTTGCTATTTAAACAACATGGGCGCAGGACGGGAAAATGAGAACTTCGTCAGTCTAAAACCAGCATTTGCGTCCCACTTGGCGTCGCTCTGCACTGGGTGTAAGATAGGGCCCCTGGCTTTTAAAGGGTATGGGAGATGACACTGATTGGTTTATTGCATGTTACGCCCAAAACACACCCATGATTAATGAAGAGATTAAGTACAACCCTTTTGGACTGTGCGCCTGGCACTGTTAAAATAGTAAAAGTCGATTTTGCCAGGACACACCCTATTTGCACCAGCGCGTGCTTCAGAACGTTAAAATAGGGCCCAAGGGCTTCATTACAAGGTGCTGCTGTAGCTGCCGAAATGCCTTATAATTAGTGTTGGGCATAGATTAATTTCTTTAATCTAGATTAATCTAACTGTAATCTTGGAATGTTCTAGATTAAAATGGCTCATTTGAATTCTGTCGAAGGCATTCATAATATGCGTGTGCTACCTAAATAATGACTAAAAATAAGTCTGCGCGATTGTTGACGGGGGGGGGGGGGGGGGGGGGGGGGGTGGTCTGTGTGAAATGATCTGGGTTCTCATAAACCCGTTCGCGGTGGTAAGAGACGAGCAGAGTCTACAGCGTCCATTCACTCCAATAATAACCCGGTCACGGTGATAAATTACGCTAACCCTAACCCTAACCATAACCCTAACCTAACCATAACCATAACCCTAACCATAACCCTAACCATAACCCTAACCATAACCCTTTTTGGAGTGAATTGTTTCACAGTAGACTGCGGACGCTGTAGACTCTGCTCTGCGAGCGGACGCTGTAGACGCTGCTCGTCTCTTACCACCGCGAACGGGTTTATGAGACCCCAGATCGTTTCACACAGACGCGGGAGGGTACCTTTTGCGTCAGTATCAGACGTCTAGGGGCGTGACAAATCGTCGGTATATTACGAGTTGGGATGAGAACGTGTTGTGCATTAAGGCGCCACTGCCCAGACCTACGACCGACGAGGGGGGGGGGGGGGGGCGGGCAGAGGACGCAGCCGTTCCGCAGCGCAGCCGTTCCGCGGCGCTAACCTTCCTTGGTGGAAATCCGGTATAGACACAGCTCCCAACCCAACTTTGAGAATAGATTAACGGTGATCATTTTTTTATCGCGCGATAAGAGTCTCGCGTTATCGCAGCGCGTTAACGCCGATAACGGCCCACCACTACTTATAATGTTGTTTCATCACGCAAAACAGCACACTTCAAATCTGTTTTGTCTATAAAAAAGACCTTTGAACATGGAAAGGTTGCAGTACTGCGTATCAATCTGACTTCAATTAAACTATACACTTGGACCACTGGCGTAACAACGTGATGATGGGCCCCGGTGCAAATAATATTTTCGGGCCCCCGCGATTGTTGACGTGGGGGGGGGGTGCTGCGCGATTGTTGACCGGGGGGGGGGTTGCTGCGCGATTGTTGACGGGGGGGGGGGGGGGGGTGCTGCGCAATTATTGACAGGGGGGGTGCTGCGCGAATGAAGACGCCGGGGGGGGGCGGGGGGGGGGTTGGCCCCCGGCGTCTTCTTGCACCCGTCGATAGTTACGCCAGTGACTTGGACAACACTGTAAACGTCTTAAGTGTCAGGAGGTATATAAAAGAACACACATCTAGTACTAGTGCTAAACCACACACTTTAGAATCCAAAACCACACAGCACAGCTACATGCATTAGAGAAATACTACTGTAGGCTACATCAGATTCACCACAAGGCTTGCAAATTGTAATACAAATTCAAATACAGGAATTCATCATTCCAACATAATTTGTTTCCAAATATTTGCTCTGCAATAAAGAAGAGGAATACCCTTTGGTGAAAAAAATTGCTAATATAAAAAAAACATAACTATTAATAGATTGTGTATTGACAATGATTAAAATACAGCTATGTTCAAATATGTTTTTAGTTTCTTTTGCTTTCAGTATAGGAGCTGATAGGGGTGCAGCATGATTTTTAAATGAACCACCATAGTGGGCACTAATGGTAGGTCTCTTTGTGTCAAATTACAAACACATGCTGCCACAGGCTACATGGTTCAGAAGATTAGAATTGCCTACAATTGTGTCAGACATGAAGCTCTGAAAAAACATATGAACCCTCCATTTATCTCTCCCTCCTTGACTTTCTATTTTATTTTTGACTTTCTTTATTATTTAATTAGTTTTCTCTGTTCGGTAGTTGTTTCTAAAATGATGTTGAAAAAATGTATGGTTTAATGCTTTGTGATGACATGTAAATGAGCATGAATGAACGCTATTTTTTTTTTAAATCTCTATCTTTTATTTTGTCCTTGTGCGTTACACCCTTTGACAAAATACCTCCAATAGAAAAGTACAGTAACGCTTTATATTAAGGTCCTTGTAATAACCATTAATTAATAAGTAATAAGGCCCTTGTAAGTCCTTACAAGATGCTTATTAACATTATTGTGTGTTTATAAGCCTATATAAGTGTTAATAATGGCATTATAATACAGTTAATAGCAGGCTATAACACATTTATAAGCGCTTATAAGATACTTGTTAACAGTTTGCAAATGCTTAAGAACATTAATAAAAGCCTCATGAGTCTCTTATAATTGTTCATAATAGCATTACAAACACCCATAACCCACCCATTACGTCTTTGCCATGCCTTCATTAATCTTCTTTTGTTTGCTTATTGATATTAAAATATACTTTATTGCTCATCTATTATAAGTTAACTATGCACTTGTTAACAGTTAACTATGCTTTTTGCAGCTACCAGATCTAAAGCGAGAACAATTAACTCTGAGTCCGGACCCCCCTGTGGCCCCCCCGAACGAGGAGTCTGCATCAATAATAAAATGACCTACAACCCACATACTGGGTTGCAGGGCCCGATTAGCCAATGGGTTTTCTGGGCACGGGCACACGGGCCCAGGGGCCCGCCCATAGAGGGGGCCCACTTTGTGATCGCGTGCACCCCCCCTCCCCCCAGCGTCGGTCGTTGGTCCAGGCTGTATTGCGATCGCGCCCCCCCGTCGGTCGTAGGTTTCAACACATTCTGTCTTTCCCTGCCTCAGTGGTTGATGTTGATGTCCGCATCCGAGAGAGGGTTAAGCTTCTCAGACACTTATAGTAAAATGGCACGGTGTGTGGCGCATTTTATATACATTGCTCATTATAATGTTCATACACGACAGTACTAGCTAAAAAAAAAGTATCACAAAGTTGGCATGGGGTGTAATTGTAAATGCATTTTTTAAAATCTCAGTGTTTGAATTCGAGCTGAAACAAGGGGTTTACTTACACTTTAAAGGAAGCTATTGGTTCATCCAGGTGGGCGGGGCGCATGATGAGGATAATAATAAATAATAATTGATAGGTTTTATATAGCGCTTTATTGGAGGTCACTCAAAGTGCTTTACATAGTGTGTGTGTGTGTGTGTGGGAGATATGACACCTCATCTGCTACCAGAGTGTAGCACCCACTTGGGTGATGCACGGCAGCCAGTATGCGCCAGAACGCTCACCACACACTGGCACAGCAGAGAGGTGAGGAATGAAACTAACCAATTAGAGACCAGGGGATGATTAGGTGGCCATGTTGGTACAAGAGCCGGGTTGGGAATTTGGCCGGGACACCGGGGTTAGCACCCCTACTCTTGCGATGAGTGCCACGGGATCTTTAGTGACCACAGGGAGTCAGGACCTCGGTTTAACGTCTCATCCGAAAGACGGTGCTCTAGACGGGACGGAGTCCCCGTCTCCATCTCCATCCCGGGGCATTGGGGATCTTACAGAGGCCAGAGGGATGAGCACCCCCTACTGGCCCTCCAACACCGCTGCCAGCACCAACTGGTCTCCCATCCAGAGATGGACCAGACCAGCCCCCGCTTAGCTTCCAAAGAAACCAGCAGTGCAAGGCAGGTAGCCATGGTGCTGGCACAGGATGCACAGGGAGCATCGAGCTCCGCTGTGTTGTCAGCGAGATGAAGACGAATAAGGGTTGGGGTGGTGTGGCGGCTGGGGCCATGTCAATGAGGGTGTCCGGGTTAAGACGTGTAATGCTGTGGACTGAAATGATGCATGACTGTGAGGAGGAGGTTAGGTTGTGAGTGAAGGCAGGGCATATAGGAATTACCTTGTGACCAGGAAAGGTTGAATGTAGCCATGTGGTGGGGTGGGGTTGGTATGTTGCTTCTGGTGGTAGGAAATACATCAATGTCTGTTCTTGTTAGCATATCCTAGCTTCAGAGCTAGCTGGTTGGGCCAGACAGTGTGTGCCTGTGTGCTGGACAGCTAGGTTGTATATCGACATGCTCAAGATGTGATCTGCCTTTTTCCTTCTTCTTTTGTTTTTGTCTATTAATGGTTGTCCTTTCAATGTTTTTACATTATATAGATTTCTTCCTTTGTAAATAAGCACTGTGAATGGCCTATGGTGGTGTTGGATGCAGAGTAGCTAAGGAGGTATATGCATGCACATTAGTTTAGTTTAGTTTATTGGTTTATTTGGTAGGGACCATGCATATTCATGAACATTGTTGTGTAAAAAAAATACACCCATGTAAATATGCCAGAATTAGTCAAATGACTACTTTTCATCTGTAGTCCCCAGGCAGGTAACATAAAAACATAAAAACATATCTAAAAAAGACAATAGACAACAAAAAGGACAAAACATGGACACCACCAAAGCAGGTACAATGCTGACATGGACATCACCAAAAGGTACACATAAAGATGACAATCTACACCAAGGCAGAAAAACAAACATACTGTACATGCAGATAAACAAGCAAAAAACAACAAAAGGAAGATGAAGAGAGATGAGATGTGTAACATTTAGTGATTGCATTTTTGTTTTTGAAGGTACCACTGTCTTAAATGATTTTTAAAGATGTTGTAAGTGGGGCACTCTCTTATTTGGAGAGGTAGAGTATTCCAAACTTTACCTCCCATTACTGACAGCACGTTTTGGGCAAAAGTGGTACGTCTAAATGGTATAATAGAGTCTCCTTTTATAGAGGCCCGTGTACTACCACTGCTTTCACGTCTTTGAAAAAAGCTTTGCAGTGGGGGAGGGGCGAGGTTGTATGACACTTTATATATAAAACAAGCATACTTGAAGTTTTTAAAATTCTCAAAACTTAAAAGTTTATGCCTCTGTAAAATATTGCAGTGGTGAAAAGACAGGGACTTTTTATCGAAGATTTTTAGAGCTTTTTTTATAAAGAGATTCAATGCTTTTAAGTGTGGTCATGCTGGTTAATGACCAATTTATAAAACAATACTCAATATGGGAAAAGATCATGGTAAACAAAAACAGCTTGGCAGTTTTTGTGTCAAGAAATTGCCTTACTTGTTTGAAATTCTGTAAATTAAATTTAACTTTATGTGTTATGCTTTTTATGTGACTTTTGAATGTTAGTGTTGTGTCATAGAGCACTCCTAAGTACTTGAATTTATCAACAAGGATGAGTTCCTGTCCTCTAAGAAACACGTTTGATTGTGACACCTTCCTATTCTGTTTAGTGAACACCATACAGACTGTTTTTTTGGAGTTGAGGTATAAACAAGATTTAGTCAGCCAATTATCAATGTCAGACATTGCAGATGTAAGTGTGGCTGCTACCTCTTGATAGTTCTTGCCGTGTGTGAAAATTACAGCATCGTCAGCATACAGCTGAATATCAACGTTTTTGCATGCATCAGGTAGATCATTTATATACAATGTAAACAAAATCGGGCCAAGTATGGATCCTTGGGGGACCCCTACTGGGCATTCACTAAATGAAGACTTTGAGTCCTTGACACGAACACATTGCTTCCTACTGGACAAATAAGATTTTATCCAGTGGAGAGATTGCTCAGAGAAGTTAAAATATGTTAATTTAGATAGGAGAACTGCATGATTGACAGTATCAAAGGCACGTTTTAAGTCTAGGAAGACAGCACCAACATAGGAGCTCCTATCTAAGTGACCTTTGACCTTTTCTAAAAACAAACAGTTTGCTGTTTCTGTTGAATGGTGGGTCCTGAACCCAAATTGCATAGGGTGGAATGAATTCTTGCTTGTATTAAGATGTTGAATTAATAATTTAGCCACCCATTTTTCTATTATCTTAGAAATGGCAGGCAAAATACTGATAGGCCGGTAATTGGCCTTATCTGATCTTTCGCCTGATTTAAAAATGGGCGTGACCAGGGCCATTTTCCATGCTGATGGCACTATTGACTCTCTTAAGGACAGATTAATCAAATGTGTTATAGGCTGTATAAGTGACTCTTTATGTCTTTTCAACAGGTGCACATCAAGGCCATGGATATCCATGGCCTTGGAGTTTTTCAAGATGTTAATGATATTTGCTACTTCTGTTTCAGTTATTTGTTGTAGATAGAAAACTGGCTGCATGTAGTTAATAGCACAAGCAGCATAGTTGGAGGGGCTGAAAAGTTGAGTTATTTCATATACAGAGTCAAGAAAAAAAGTATTTAATTCTGTAGCTATGGTTGTTGGGTCTGAGACGAGCTCAGAATTGATTTTCAGTTCTAATTCTTTATTGTCACGATTCTGTTTTCGACCAATGAGTTTATTGATGGTTTGCCATATCTTTTTGCCATTTCCTCTTGCCTCTTCAATGGTGTTGATGAAGAAGTTGGCTTTGGCTCGTCTTTTTTTATTACCTTATTTCTCAATGAGGTGAATTTTTGTCTATCTGTAGTAAGGCCAGATTTTAGGGACTGCTTTAAGGATTGATCTCTTTCTTTCATGAGTTTTCTGCATTCATCATTAAGCCAGGGTAATGTATCCCTGCTTTTCTTTTTGCTCTGTTTTTTGAGAAATAGCTCCATAATTTTCTTAATTGTTGAGGTGAATTGGTCACTGTCGCTCTCCAGGTTTCCAGAGAGAACCCTGTCCCATTCAACTTCTTTTAACGCTACCCCTAGATGTTGCTGTTGACTAGTTGGAATTGATTCATAATTACAAGTTGATACAGTTGAGGAATTGAAGCGATGTTTTTTAAGTTTTCTGGCAAACAGAATTATGTTATGGTCAGATAGACCGGTCATTAAGTTGAATGTCTTTGTAATTCTTTCTGGTCTATTTGTAAATAACAAGTCTATAGTGGTTTCTGAACGATTAGTGACTCTTGTGGGCTGTTCAATTAACTGTGTAAAATTAAAATAATCTGTAATGGTTTTAAGCCTTTTTCGAGTACCCTTGTCACTCCAGTTTACATTAAAGTCCCCCATCAATATAACCTCTTTATTCAGATCACAGCTGTGAAGAAGTTCTTTTAACTGATCATAGAACTCATGTGTTGCTGAAGGCTTTCGATACAAACAGATTAAAGAAAATGCCATTTCAGATGATTGTGAAACATTGACACCGACACATTCAATATCAGTTTCCCTCTGCCATTCAATCTCTTTACATTTGAAAGTAGCCTACTTTTCACATATAATAAAACTCCCCCTCCCCTCCCATTGTCTCTGTCTTTTCTAAAAACATCATAACCAGGCATTGTAATGAGGGCCTCTGGTGAGGAACGGGTTAACCATGTCTCCGTTAGTCCGAGAAAATCAACGTTAGAATTTACAAGCAAGTTTTCCAGTTGTTCGCGTTTTGTTGTCATACTCCTAATATTTAAGTGTCCAACAAACAACCCTTTAACTTTGCATTGAGGGTCCCATACAGTTCGAGCTTGATTGAGCGTTTGGAAGAATGCTGTTTTACGATGTTTTCTTAGCACGGGATTCCTAGGTCTAGTTGCATTAGTCCTAGTCAACTTTGCATCAATGTCCGGTATGTTTCGGCACTCACCGACGGTGTTTGGCCCGATGCCTCCCCTCAGCGACGCGGCCTCCCCGGGGCCAGCACAGCCTGCAACTCCAAAATCCAGCACAGTCCCGGACCGCAAACGCACCGGGCCTGCGCCTTGCACCATCTCTCGCTGCCCCAAAGCGGGTCCCGCTGAGCGGCCGACCGGCAGCTGGCCTAGCACAGGCAACCACGAAAACACCGGGGGTGAGTGGAGATGGCCCATTGACCGAGCGACGCAGACGGACTGTGGTGGAGGTGTAGCACCCATCACAGCTGATAGATTATGGAGGAGAGCCATCAACAGGGCAGCAGCCTGCAGTGGCAAAGTTAGTCCCACGGCGCCGGTTTGTGTGCTCGCTGTTTGTTGCGGTCCGGGATTACGTTCAATATCACCAGCAAGAAGCAGCAGAAAGGTGAGTTGAACGAGCCCATTGCGTGGATTAGATGGCACTTCATGCGATGTAGAAGACACTTTGTTATATCCACTGGTGTTTACTTTGGCATACAACAGGTGTTGTCCACTGCTAGTATAGCAGGCATTTTCTCTATTAAGACGAGGTTGCACAGACAGCATTAACAGCGCAGCGATGTATGGAACTATAATCCAGTGATGTAAAGAAAGTTTGAGTTTAGATGGTTTTACACAGCACAAACAACACACAGCACCTGCCGAGCTGCATGTGTGCTCACCTGCGTCCGCCATCATCAACCATCATTAAGACACATGTTTATATACGTTTTATATACTATGATTACGTTATGTCCATTCCAACTGTGCACAGCGGTTGGTTTAGAAACAAAATAAATGTTCACATGAAACCATACATCATCATTCTTGTATGGTTGTGTAGTTTGGCCTGGTTCAGCACAGGCAGACCCAAGCTGAGTGTAATACACTAGTGTAGCACCCGTGGTCTTAGCCGGAAGGGGCAGATAGGATGCTAGCATCAGTCCAGGTTCTTAAGAAGTTAAACACTAATGACACACGCAGGGAGTTGGTGTTGGTTGAATAGATTAGCAATTTTAATGCCTTTCATCATAAAACATTGACATTTGATACAAAATAAAGCTTTAGAAAATAACAAACAAAATCAAAAGAATAAGTCCTTTGTAGCTGGATTCCCCTGCTACAGTAGGCTACTCCTTGCGAAAGGAGTTCTTCGGTCAAGGAATGTCTAGTTCAGGGGGGGATATCCGGATATGTGTGTTTCAGTTTCTCTTACTACTACCCGGGTAGGTTAGTGTGTATCTATTTGTTGTCTTATCTGTAATGAATGGATCTTCACAATCGTCTATGGCGGTGTTCACGGCTGGCCACGCCGTATCCGAACCATCCACAGTTCTATTGGGCAAAGCTCGCCATCGTAGATTCAATCTTCCTTGGATCAAACAAAAAAACCAACCTGCACAAATAGTGCAGAATTGTAAGTTATCTGGTACTATTCTGTATCAAACATGGGATTTTACTCATCTATATTACAATGTATAACCAAAACCAAGGTTATATTTATAAATATAATGAAATGAATTGTCACCTATCAGAACAATTAGTATTTAAACCACAAAGAATGAAATACTAATCTTGAATTACAATATGTCACAGTATTTAATCAAACAATTAATTATTTATCTTTTTAAACAATGTTTCTAACTTAACATTTGTAATTTAAACTATTTTTATACATACTTATGTTTTAACCATTAAAATGAATGAAATTATACTGTGGCGACCGGTGCGGGAGGAATGAGACAGGAGCCCAGGGTTACATGTTTACGCAACTCCCGTGCCCCATACACCGCACGACCCCGGGAGTTGCCTTTATTTGAACACCCATACACACAGACAGAAACACGGCACACCTGACAAACACAACTAGGACCCTCACTCACGGTCCAACCCCTACCCGAGATTCACCATAGGGTCCAACCCCTTGCGCAGGTAACCCCTTGCGCAGGTAACCCCCATAGGGGGCATGGCCGTGATCGCCACACAGCTCCCCCCTGAGGGGTCAGTCGTCCCCGACGACCCCCTCACCCGACACATAGTCCCTCAAATGTTCGTCGAGCCGGCAGCGCCGGCTAGGCCGCTGGGGCGAAGTCCAGGCCTGGAACCCTCCTCTCCGTCCTCTTCCTGCTCGCAGTAGTCCGCCCGTCGGACGTGAGGTCGGGAGGCACCGGTCGTCTGCAGGCTGGTTTGGGTCGGAACGCTCTCGTTCCGCCCGCTCCGTCTCGTCCATTGCAGCACCGGGTTCGTGGCCTGGAGGTCCCGCAGGCTGCCGGGCCAGGTCCAGAGGACTTGCACCGCCGTTCCCTCCAACGCTAGGGCAAGCTGGGTGGCTGTGCACCAGTCGCGCCCGTCGCGACCGGTGACATGCCAGGAGCTGAAACGCCGGGCCATTCCTCCGTCTCCTCCTCTCTCGGCCGCGCCGCCATAGGCAATCCCCACTCCGGGACAGCCCGCTTCTCCATGGTCCGTTCTAATCCCACTTCTGACACCAATGTGGCGACCGGTGCGGGAGGAATGAGACAGGAGCCCAGGGTTACATGTTTACGCAACTCCCGTGCCCCATACACCGCACGACCCCGGGAGTTGCCTTTATTTGAACACCCATACACACAGACAGAAACACGGCACACCTGACAAACACAACTAGGACCCTCACTCACGGTCCAACCCCTACCCGAGATTCACCATAGGGTCCAACCCCTTGCGCAGGACCCCCATAGGGGGCATGGCCGTGATCGCCACAATACTTAAACTTACAAGTGCACTACAGTCAACGAAATGAATTCAATCACCCTTAAAGTGGGTTAAGTATGCAAAACAATGTCCATCAGTAACATCAAAATAAGCGCATTGCTCCTTTAAGGTTTCATCATCATCATGTCTGTGCTGCTCTACTAAGATGCGTCCTTATGAACGATTAGCAGCTAGCGCTTAGCATGTAGCTAACGATTAGCGATCGCATTAGCGATTCATTAAACACATTTTAAAATGACGCCATGAACACAAAAGTATAAATAAAAAGGTATCTGAACTCAAACAGCATTTATAGTATTTTGTTCTCTTTAGTACTAAGCAACAATACATTAGCATTGGCATGTGCAACACTCACCGGAGATTCAAGTGAACAATATAATTCACGGTAGTTATCTTGTATTTTCAATATTCAGGTCCTAATAAAACAACACCTTATTAATACCATGGAAATATTTATGACTGAATTAATCAAGGTGGTAATATTACTTTATGGCGTTTTATACCGGGAGATTCTCTGTTGTGCTTAATACCTGCCGTCTGTCCAGTGTTACGCATAGACATATATACGTAGACGCCTCATAGACTGACGCTGCCCGTTAGAGCTGACGTAGCAGCGCGGCCGCCATCTTGTATGGGTCCCCAGTGCGCCCCCAGTGCATTCATTTCTATGGAGGAAGGCGTATCCCCAACTACAATAATAAGCATAACTCCCCGAATCTTTACCGGATTTTCACACGGTTTGGTTTGTTACAAATGGCAGAGATTTATTTATGATACAGGACGAATTATTTTTATTTTATTTTTTAAATAATAATAATTATTGTTCAATCTTACTTGTGAAAGGTAATCCCACGCGATCTGGTGTCAATACTGCGCCGTAAGCTGCACAACATACTGGCATAGCTTGCTCTCCCGTTGACTCCTATGCTAGACTAGAGCGAGGACTCCCTACCAATATGGCGGCGACGCTGGGTTACGTTCCAGCACGTCATGAGGCGTCTATGTATACTGTATATGTCTATGCTATAGCTGAACTTCTGGGGGGAGACTGGACAGTGCCTGGACAGGAACCCAGAAAGTGCGAGGGGTGGAGTTACGCAGTGTTTCCCTGTATTGTTACGGATATATTCTTCCGAAGATAAACTCATTTGCGATTGCAAGATGAAGGTTTCAGAAGACGATTTACCAAATGTATTCAGTGTTTCCTCTAGGATTTTTTTCAGCAGCGGGGGGAAAGGGTATAGTTGTACATAGGTGGTGGGCTGGCATAGTACGCCGGCGCTTGAAGTGAATATCAATAAGTAGGCCTAATTTAAAAATATGAAATAAAATGACACTTGACTGCAAAACAAACTTAAGAATATATTTATGAAATCTATGCCTCTTTGACCCACTTTGAGTCATTTTTTAAATCAAAACCTATTTATTTATTTAACTATATTGACTAATTTATATATTTATATGTAAATGTATTTATATTTATTGCCTCATTTATTTATTTCAGGATTTATTCCATAGCCATATTATTTATATCATATGCATATTTAGTTATGTATTTAATATTGACTTAAATGGCATTCCAACCATATCTGTGGTCCAGGAGCTTGTGTTGCTTGGTCTCCTGGACTGTTTGCTGGACAGCTAGAATCCTAAATCCGATTCAGTGCGCATTCTTGTTTGCGGCATACGACGGTATTGTATTGTTATGAACAAACCCGCTCCAGGTTTTCGCTTAAGCTACGGTTGGAAGTAGGGATGGGGATCGTTAATATTTATTGATATTGATACCTTTATCGATACTCCTTATCGATCCGAGTCTTTATCGATACCACTATCGATACTTTTCTATTATTTGGTGGAAAGACGACGCGACAATTTGTTTTCAACAGAACTGGTATTGCTTAACAAGTGAGCATAACAAAAACGTTTCTAGCCTTCAATAAACATGGCTAATGTAATAGGCCACTTCGAAATGACATACAACTAACAATAGAAAGAATATATCAGCAGCACCAAATGAAAAAGAAGTCATAATGTATATGGGTCACACAAAAGGAAATAAAATATAAGCTCATAATTTAACAGGGTTTTTTTGCAGAAAAATTAACATGTCTGCCTTGTTAGTCATGATCCTCCAGATTTTTAATATACTATACAACTGTATTGCTCATGTTTCTCGCCAAAATCTCAATTTCCCTTTTCTTTACGTTACACTTGAACGCATCATGATAACCTATTAGTCGTTTTACTGAGCCAACCTGAACACATCATCACGCAGCACGTCTGAATCTTTATTTACTTTTCAATATAACTAGCTTGTATGCTGCCGATTACAACACGGATTTCACAATTGGATTACTATTTTTAACTAACGGGACAAGCAGGGGTGGACTGGCCATCGGGCGTACCGGGTGAGCCGATGCACATTTTTGGGCCGGTCCAGGACTGTCATAATTAGGGTTTTAATAATCGTATTTAACCGTATAACTGCACACAACTTTATTTAAAAGCAATCAAATGTAAAACATGTGTGTTTGTATTGTGGTGTCCGGTGCGTGTGGATGTGCGGCTCCTCCGGCGGAGCGGTTCATGTTAATAGCGGAGTCCGGGAGGGTTCACCTTCACGGCGGAGTTACGAGGGATGTGCGACTATCGTTTAAAAAAATACTAAAGTGTTTTTTAAAGTTAGAAAGATATTAGATATTCAACCGATATTCACGCTCCGAATTACAGCGATCAGACACGAGGAACTAAAGCCGCGATCACCGGTATGAGTCCCGCATGTCTAGCGGTGTCTACTGCCCCCCCCCGTCGGTCGTAGGCCCCCCCCCCCCCCCCCCCCCCGTGACGCGACTCAAGGGACACACAATTACGTTACAGGACCTACGGGAGAAAAAAAAAAAACGACGAGACTCGATAGTGGTATCGATAAGCCCAAACGTTATTGATTTTCGGGTTTTGAAAAAAGTGGAACCGGGTCCTTGATGGAACCGGGTTTCGATCCCCATCCCTAGTTGGAAGTGCTTTCCAGTTCTGGGACTTAACACAACAGACACACAGGCGAACGGGAGTAATGGCAGCTGGCACTAATGTTCAGGTGTATAAAGCCCCTTTCCCACTGGACAAAAAAACTCAATACTGTTAAGAATAAATAATGACATTCAACAGGCTGTAATATCTACACATAACCACAAAGGAATAGAAATAAATATACAAGTTGTATTAACTGCACCTGAACACCAGATGGCGGCACACATAATACACTGGGGGCGGGCGCTCAGCACTAGCCAATCAGAGCATATTATGCATCATAGAGGACATGCCTGCCCATAGACTAAAAACAACACATGTGGGGGAAAGATAGAAACCCTACAGGCAGCGTATCTGTTAAGATATCCAGCTAAGGGGAGCTCCACGCGCGTGAATTTTACAATTCTTCTCCATTTGCTTGATAGATAATAGACCTAAAGTTAAACAAATAAAGTGAGTTAAAGCGATCCTGAGTCGGCAGCCTTCTTCCTCAAAGAACACATCACAATACTAACATCTATATGTAGGCTATGCTATTCGCTTTAGGCTACATCACGTCCTGATATTCCTGCTTAAAATCTTAACCCGTGTTTTGAACGTTATAGGAACTTGTTATAAAATGGGGAAATCATGACAATGTAACAAGTGGAAAAATCACCGCGTTGATATTCTGTTTCTCACCAGTTGCTAAGAAGCGCAGCATTATTATTTATTTGTGTCTCTCTCCAGGTAAAATATAGTCCCTGGAGTTTGTTTTGTGTTTGGATGAGCTGGTTCATCGCCAGCTTCCAACTCCTGGCATAACGTTAGTGTTAGCGCTGTACCGCTGCAATAGCCACGTGGCTTCGCGTCGCTGCTTCTTGCAGCGATGTGAACGGTCCAGTTTCACATCTTATGGCGTCTACAGATCCCCTCCCCCAGCAACATGATTGGTCGAAATACATTTGAAGAGAGAAAATGAAATTCCCTGTTCACCCAGATTTGAGCTTGTCTGCCATCAGGCTTTAGATGTTAATCTAAAGTCTGATTTGTGAGACTACTATTGCAGTGATGGGGAAGTGGGAGACTGTTATGTATTGACTTTGATTTAATTTTGTATTTTCTTTATTTCTTGTATTTAACATTTGGCCTTTTTTTATTATCTTTTAATGAGACCTTTTAATGTCATGTGATTTTGTCCTGTCCTGTGATCCTTTGTAAAGAACTATGAATGGCCTTTAGTTTGCATGGTGCTACATAAATAAAATTGCCTTGTCATGAAGAAAACACAATGCATCCAAAATGGATTTGGTGAGCCACAGCAACAGATGCTTAATACACAATAGCTCAAGACTTGGTGGCACGTAGTGAAGCGTGGTCAAATCAATGGAGAGCTGCCCCAATAGCCAAGGTCACCTGAGGGGCGTTCAAATTCGGCAAACTGAGGCAAACGGGTTTTCTTTGAACTTTTAAATTTGAACGTTTTTGTTTGTTCGATTTAAACTGTCAACAAAGATGGCGACCAACAAGGCAATTGTATTAGCTGCAGCCTCTGTTATTATTGATGATTTTACAGAGGAAAACATGTTAGATGTAGTTGATTTGGTACAGAGCATACTGACACATAAATCAAAAGATGCAAGGAGAACAGAGGGCTATGTAACCGAAGTCGTACCAACCTACAACGATTTCACATTCAGGTCGCACTTTCGGATGCATAGGACTACAGTTGAAGTAAGGATTTAGACATAGGCCTGTAAAGAAATCACCCTTCGTTTATTTCTACAACACAACTCACATCCTCGTTGTCGCAACACACAACGTCATCACCCCCTAAGGTGTATGGGAAACGTAGTTATTAATATTAGTCCTGCGTGCGAGTGGTCGAGTGGCACAAGGCTATATTAAAATGTTTAAAATGTTTAAGCCTAATTGTAGATAAGTTAAGGACAGGTGACTGGTAGTTGAAAATACTGTTACTGTACTTCAGTGCAATATAATCAAGGATGCATCAAAATGCAATAATGGGATGTTAGCTACAGCCTTTGGTTTATTTCAGAAACTCTACCAAGAGCTAGGACCACATCTCAACCAACACACTGAACCCACCATTGAAGTGTGAATACTGTCAACACTGTGGCTGCTGGCAAACCAAGAGTCCTTTCAAGGGGTGGCTGATTGGTTTGGGTTCAGCAAAGGCAGTTTGCACCACTACTTCATTCAAATAGTTGAAACCCTTACTGCGCTGATCCCAAAATACATATGCTGGCCATCACCTGAGCAGTACCCAGTTGTTGCAGAGAGGTTTGAAAGAAAGGGAGGCTTCCCAGGTGTCATTGGATGTATTGATGGCACCCATATACCCATCAAAGGTCCATCAGCACACAGGGATGTTTTTATTAACAGAAAGGGATATGCTAGTTTTCAATTGCAGGCAGTGTGTGACAGCCAGTTGCGCTTCACACACATTCATACCAGAGATGGGGACTCGAGTTTGCGACTCGGACTCGAGTCGCACTTAAGTCGCACACACAGAGACTTCAGACTTGACTTGGACTCATGTTCAAAAGACTTCAGACTCGACTTCGACTCGTGTTTTGGGACTCGTGAACAATCATTATGTTTTCTTTTTTGGCGTATTAATATTGAGGAAACTCTGAAACGTCTGACGAGCTTAATGTGATTCCCTCCTTTTTTTCATGGTAACCATGGTAACCATATTACGCATTGGGCGCACGCCTCGCGGCCTCACACACTAGTACCTCGGAAGACGACCATGGCGACCGGCGGCACACCTGCAGCCAGAGGCGGGCCGTACAATGAGGCAAACCAGGCAATTGCCTGGAGCCCCCGCGTATTTTGGGGGCCCCCAAAATACATAGGTCCGGGGTGTGTTATGATCGTGATCGTTACAATCGCGCACCGCCCCCCCCCCCCCCCCCGTTGACAATCGTGCAATAATTTTTTTGAGACTTGAGACTTGACTTGGACTCGTGACCAAAGACTTGAGACTTGACTTGGACTCGTGACCATAGACTTGAGACTTGACCAAGTCTCACCCCACAAAGACTTGAGACTTGACTTGGACTCGTGACCAAAGACTTCAGACTTGACTTGGACTTGCAAAAAAAGACTTGTGAACATCTCTGATTCATACTGGCAATGCTGGATCAGTGCATGACTCACATGTGTACAGGAACAGTGACCTGAAGGCAATGCTGAATGCCTACACTCTCCCTGCCCAGTACCATTTGTTAGGTGATTCAGCCTACCCTCTAGATACAACCTGCTTGTCCCTTACAGGGACAATGGTCATCTGATGAAGCGCCAAAAGAGATATAACAATGTGCATAAATGGAGACGACTGCACTTCCTTGATATGGCACTACTAGCAACTATTCCAAAAGTCATAGCCAGCACGTGCATCCTACACAATTTTAGTCTGACCAATGAGGGAGATGAAGATAATGTTGACCCAACAGCTGGTGTGAGTGCTGACCCTGCAGATGATGCTGTTCCCGTTGAAGATAACAATATGGTAGGAGGAGAGCAGCAGAGCAAAATAGAGAGGACATTGCTGCAGCAATAAAATGTAATACAATTTTAATGCCAAGAATAGTTATAACAATGCATAAATAAATAATACATATATAATAAACTATTATACAATGAATTGATTACAATAAAACCTTGCGTGCTATTGTCTTAAAATGTAATTTCTCTTTTTGAATCTCTATTGTTTGTTTCTGAAGTTTGATAATTTCATCTAATTTTTCAGTGTTTTTTTCACAGCACCTTTTTCGAGCACTGCCCTTGAAAACTTCCATTACATCACTTGTTGGGTCAGAGGGCGACTGCACCACACTTAGAACAGGTGTGCATGACACTGGTCATCGCTGGGGATTCACAGCACCACATTGATTAGCAATGCCATGGGATGTTGCTGAGGGGGTCACAGATGGGGTTGCCAAGGAACTGTGGCCAGATGTAGTTGCCTGATTTTGGGGGGCTGTGAGTGGTGGCAGTAAGGAGACGACAGCAATGGGTGTCACTGCTGGATCCCCTGCAAATAGTTCATCCAGGAGCTGGAAGAATTCCCACTTCCGCCTGACCCTGTCCTGTATTCTGGTGACCATCAAGGATGGTTTTATATCTATACATTAACAAAAATGCACAAAAAACAATGCATACCAGCATTAGTTCCAGCCAGTTAAAGGGAAAGACACCCTGATATATACATCAGGGTGTCTGTGCATATAAAGTAGGGACATAACTCACAATCATTTTCAATTAAGCTTATGACCAATCAACTCAATTTTTAACAATACACATCCCATTATGAAATTGGACAGCTCCATGTGTTATATGGAACTTACATGTATCTGCTTACCTGTGCTTGATATTCCTCCACTTATTGTCACACATCTGCCAAGTAACATTATAACCCTGGGTCCTCAGGATCTCAGCGACCATCTCCCAGGCTTGCTTCCGCTTTATGACCGGGCTCTCAAATTTCTCTCTTAGAGATCTCCAAGATTTAATCAAAAGTAGTACTGCAGCATGGGGCCAATTATCTACATTACACAGTAAACAAATGATAAGGCAGCAGTGTTGCCAGATTGGGCGGTTTTCCGCCCAATTGGGCTACTTTTGTTTACGTCAGGCGGGGAAAAAATACATTGGGCGGGTGAATAAAATTTGGGCTGCTTTTGTCCACATTTGGCGAGTTTTTAATATTGTGAAAACAGCACTCTCTCTCTCTTTTAAATAAATAAATAAAT
This sequence comes from Merluccius polli, assembly GCA_030340625.1. NCBI lineage: Eukaryota > Metazoa > Chordata > Actinopteri > Gadiformes > Merlucciidae > Merluccius > Merluccius polli. Next base: position 146,086 of record JAOPHQ010005409.1, read on the forward strand.
AGCTTTAATAAATAAATAAATAGCTCTTATAAATAAATAAATAATTGACGCGAGTTGTAGGTTATTCAATCGGCATCTCTTTTTTTTTCAATCGGCATCATTTCATTTGGCCACTTAACCGTGACATCAGTTCAGCAAAGGCACTGTAGCCGCCACACTCACTGCTAAGCAGCGAGGAGAAAAAGAGGGGGAGGGAGGGAGAGAGAGAGGAGGAAAAGCGGGGGAGTGAGGGAGAGAGGAGAAAAAGAGAGGCAGGGAGAGGCACTCTGCATTTATTTTTTGTTTTAAATTGTTTTGCAAGTAGTCCTCATACGGGTCATTTGTGATGTAAATAATGACTTTTAAAATTGCACCTTTTTACAATTTTTGCAGGTTTTTGCAATTTGCAAAAACCTATTTATCTATCATTTATGTGTGGTTATTTGATGCAGATATGAAGCTCTGGATACTAACAAGTGTTTTCTATTGCATGTGTTAAGATTTTACGGGTTTACACGGGTGTCTGGCAACTGGTTTGGGCTGGTTTTTAATGGATTGGGCGGGTTCTAAGATGTGACTGGTCTGGAAACTGTCAATCTCATCTGGCAACACTGTAAGGCAGCATAATGGACAACTTACTACAATCTAAAGTAGGTAGCCAACATTGTGAATTGAGACTAGGCTTGCCTTTTACTGCCTAGTAACATAGTGAATAACACACAGCAATAATCTGTAGTAGATGCAAAGTGACACAATATCTAAAATTATCTTGAATAGGCTGACATTAATAAGAGAGTAACGTTAGCTACCAAATGATAACGTTAAACGTTTACTTACTAACAGCATTTGCGTCCACTGTGACTCCCACCACCACGTCCTCTGGCTGGGTGAACTCCTCTAAAGTTACAGGTAACTGTAATGTGACTGTGTAGCGAGTTGCTGGCGAGCGTTACAAATGTAGCTATGTCAGCTTGCTCTGATGACATTAATCCTCTAGGCTACTAATAACAACCAAAGTATCATTTCAAAATGTAAATACCTAATGCTTTAGCTGTATGTGATGTATGTGAGTTAGCCTAAACTAACGACCACAGAGACGCTAATGCTCAGGATTGATAACAATAGCATACAAAAAAGAGGCTTTCAGAGAAAGTATCAACATAACTGACAGTTAGACAAGTTAATCACTTGAATTATTGTAAGAAGGTTAAATAAAATCAAACACTTACTTATATTTTCTGGGATAACTCCCATCTGGGCACACATCTCCTTTAGTCCAGTGTCCATGATTGATCGCCGAGAACTACCTCCTCAGACCGCTTGTGTCTGTTCACAAACGTTCGCAGTGAACTCAAAGCAAACGAAAAACAGTTTGAAAATGTTTGCGAACGTTTGCCTTCGTTTGCTAATTTGAACGCAACTCTGGTGTGTGTGTGTGTGTGTGTCTTGGCATCACCACCCTATTCAGAAGACCAATAAATACACTTATAATATATATATTGTGGCGCCCGCCGGGTACAGGTAAGGAGGAGGGTATGTGGGAAAGTGGTGGATGGGGTTTATATTGCACCATGCCATCTGGTGGCCGCGGAGCGCTTTTCACTCTCCCCTCTGTCTAAAGGAAACCCGACCATATATGGAGGTCTAACGAGACCAGGAAGCGGAGCAGCTGCAGCCACTCACCCTAATGAGGGGAGAGAGGATAAAAGCAGCAGGAAGTGGACACAACGAGGAAGGAGTAGCTGGAGAGCATTATGGTGGTAGTGAGTAGAGAGAGAGATATAAAAGCGCTGTGTATGACCCTTTTTCCCCGGAGAACCCCGTTGGCTGATCGACCCTTGCACCGTCTGAGAACCCGCCCGTGTACCGACCCCCGCCTGTCTGACATCCCTCCCGCCCGCCGAACCCTGGTCCGTCTGAGAGCCCGCCTGTGTACCGACCCCCGCCTGTCTGACATCCCTCCCTCCTGCCGAACCCTGGACCGTCTGAGAACCCGACCCCGTGCACCGAACTCCACGCTCCACCCCCGACGACGAGTCCAGAGCCTGAGCCCCCTCAGGACCGACCCCCCCCCTCCGCGGCGGCGGAGTTTTCCCCTCTCTCCCCCTCTCCCGAATCTACAATAAATCTGGTTAATTGTGAAACTGGTGTGGACAGTCAACTGTTTTCCAATACTGGTCCGGTGGCACCTCTTATCCTCCCCGAGGTTGCCACAGTCATATCATATAAACACATGATGATGATGACACATGATGATGATGATGATGATAGTAGACATACTAGCCAAGGACGCCCATACAAAAAATTTGACTTTTTTTTTTTTTTTCTTCCTTTCTCTCTTTTTCTTTGTTACTTTCTTCTGTGACAATGTTGAGCAGCGCAGCAAGGCAAACGTGGCTTCACCCACACGCTTGGAAGTATGTAGTACGCATCCCTACCGGGCAGACACTGACATATGGCGCCGCAGTCATGTTTTAATTCAAACCTGCGGCAAACCAAAGAGAAATGTGTGGAGTGTGGTGGTGTTCGAGGGAGGGACTCTAACTGAAGCTCTTCTTTCAAACACCTTCCGTGAGAATAAAGGAAGAAGCTTGGGCTTGAGAAGCTATAGGGTGCCATCACAGATAAAGACAATTTGAAAACAGGAGACGAGAAAATGGCAGTGACTGAAGGGCAGGGAATGCAGAGGAGATGAATAGCACACACACTCACGGCAAGTAAATAGCAGAGGGCATGGTGGAGACGAACAACAGAGTGAAATACGCTTAAAAGGGAATATTGCAGAAAGCAACAGACGGGCAATATATGAGTTATTATACGAGCATTATACGAGCTGTGAAGGTGTTCATATTGCTATGAGAGTGACGCAGAAAAATACTATAGAAATATATGTATATGACACTATTTCAACTCCGACTACTACTACTATACTACTACTTCTACTACCACTACTTCTACCACTACTTCTACTAGTACATCTACTACTAAACTACTACTTCTACTATTATGACTGCTTCTACTGTTCTACAATTACCACGACTAATCCAGCTACTACTAGTGCTACTACTTTGTAGTACTAGTACTATGTTCTGTTTACTTCTGTAACATCTTTTCAACATATCGATATTTTGACATATTTTAGTCATTGTCACTATTACGCACAATGACTATGTTTTTTTTTCTCAGTTGAGAACATTTCTTATTTTTTATATCACTCTCAGATCTTGGCTCACATTGAGGAGCTGCCCCCATGCACTGCAAATGTTCTGCTTGTGCATCTGCTTTGTGTGGCTACGCTGTGTGTATTTTGGTGCTGGGGTATGATGAACAGCTTGAATAACGTATCGCTCCGCGTGGAGAGACTCATTATGGGTAGTAGCTACCTCTGGATGCCACTGCTTGGTCTTTTTTTTTTTTTTTTTATCTGGCAGCTTCTTTTATCAAGTCCCTCCATCCATATTGTATGTAACAACATCTTCAATAATGTAGGACAGAGGGGCCTGTTGAGATGCCAGTTCCATGCAAAATCAATGGTGAAAGAAGAAAAACAGACATCTGTGTGTGTGTGTGTGTGTGTGTGTGTGTGTGAGTGTGAGTGTGTGTGTGTGTGTGCAACTGGTTGTCTGTGTGTTTTGTTTTCTAATTGTGAGTGCCAATCGGTTCTTCGCTGTCAGATGACCCAAATTAAAATAAAGCTGCCAGGGATCTGAAGACACCGAGCTGAAATGAGAACCCATCTTCTGCACCCATGATACACTATCCTAATCCATCCATCTCTCTCTCTCTCTCTGTCCCCTGCATGAGACACTATCATAATCCATCTATCCATCTCTCTCTCTCTCCCCTGCATGAGACATGCAGGGGACATGTCATTCCCTAGTGTCCCATGAATGGCATTTTCCCTTCTCACCTCTCTTCCGCCACTGTCTGTCTCTCCAGTCATGTAAACTATTGCCCTGTCTGTTCCTCCCTACCCACCCCCCCCCCCCCTCTCTCTCTCTCTCTCTCTCTCTCTCTCTCTCTCTCTCTCCCTCTCGCTCTCTCGGTAACGGTTGGATTGGTGCAAATCCCTGTCTCTGACAAAAAGGCCAGCTTGACATTATACACAGCTGCTACATTTTATTGGTGTGGCACACACAGGCTTGTGGTATGTGGGTGTGTGTGTGTGTGTGTGTGTGTGTGTGTGTGTGCGCGCGCGCGCGTGTGTGTGTATGTGTGGACACGTCCCTGTATGTGCGTTGCAGTGGAACGTGCACATGCACATCTGCATGCACACTCCTAAGTGTTCACAAACATGCAAATTGACACAAGAGGCAAGGGGGAGAGTGAGAGATGAAGATAAAGTTTGGATTGATCCTTTCATCCTTCATGCTGTGTCTCTACCCTCCCCCCCCCTCCCATTTCCTTCCTTTGTCTGCCTAAAACATGCTCCTCTGATGGGGATTGGCGTTGGCATGGTCTGGCCTGTTGGTAATTCACTTTAGTTATTCCCTCTTCCCCCCCCCCCCCTATCTGCCCATATACAATTACAGAACCCTCTGGAAAGGATAACCTGTATAGCTCTTCCTGAAAACAAACATGTCTCATAATTAATGGATGCCTTTGCTTTGATCCATATTTCTCTGCTAAGCCAATAACTGGCCTCTGCTGAAATAGTCCTTCATGGTAGGTTATCTTTTATTTATAATCGTGCCTTTGATGGATTATAAATATTTTTGACATTGAGTTTAATTAAATGGATACCATTGTTATCATGTGAAATAGATGAGGCTTAATAGGGATTGTGTTTAGACCTGGACTTGACATCAACACATTGTTGTTATTTAAATTTTCTAATCTGGCAGCTTCTTTTATCAAGTCCCTCCATCCATATTGTATGTAACAATGTCTTCCATAATGTAGGACAGAGGGGCCTGTTGAGACACCAGTTCCATGCAAAATCAATGGTGAAAGAAGAAAAACAGATGTGTGTGTGTGTGTGTGTGTGTGTGTGTGTGTGTGTGTGTGTGTGTATGTGTGTTCAATGTGTTCAATTGATCTTTGATTCATTTTTGTCAAAAACGTGTGTGCTCTCCACCTACCAAAGAAGGTGTGGAATGTAATGTGGGAAAAATCGAAATTGTTTCTACATTTAGGATGGACGTAAAAGAGGAGACAAGCTCTCATTGTAATAATAATCTTCTTATTTTCTATGTTGTTATACCAAAATCTGTACTGTAGTATCAACATGGCCTACAACCATGTACGTATTATCGGAATAATAAAATGATCCTGCTGTCAAACAAAGCAATAATTCCATCTGCTCTGAACTACTTTACCTGTTTCATTCATGTTTTAAATGAATGGCTTTGTAATTTGCTTTGTGATAAGAATGTCAATGACAAGTTTGAGTCATTAACATTGCATCTGAACCCGTAAAACGTGTAAGGGATAATGCCCGACGAGGTGTCCATTATCAGAAGTTAATGGACGACGCGGAGGCGTGGTTGCTTCCGCGAAGTCCATTAACTTCTGATAATGGACACCTCGAAGGGCATTATCCCGCTTATACCATGGTCACTTGCCAAAGAAAATAAATTAAGACCATTAATTAATATTTGCATGCATTTTACAATCAAAATATAAAGTTGTTCACAAGCCATAATTTAGCTTCCCTAGTAACACCTGAGGGTCTGACTAATACCTGGAACAATCATTACCCTCCCGTAAGGTTCTTATGCAACGGAAACGTTGTTCACTCCTCCAGTAAATAGAACGGACCTTAGATACGACTCGGCAACGGGAGGTATTCTAGTCCGCTCAGCTATGAGCCAGAAAGCTGACGTCATGCATTGTACATCGGGAATCGCGACGGCCTATACTTTCAACATAAAGTGTACATATTTATAATTTGAGATGTGCCCCAGCCTTTAAACCACAGATACTATAGGGTCTATAGCATATAACCGCGTTTTCTGATTACAGTTTAATGCATTTTTCACAATTTACCAGCTCTCGTTTTGACGACTAATCACCGCGCCATTCGTTTCAATGGGAATCGCGACGGTCTATAATTTCAACATAAAGTGTACATATTTATAATTTGAAATGTGTCCCAGCCTTTATACCACAGATACTATAGGGTCTATAGCATATAACCGCGTTTTCTGATTACAGTTTAATGCATTTTTCACAATTTACCAGCTCTCGTTTTGAAGGCTGAACAGACAATTTGACTGGAAGTACTTAGTAGGTGTCCATATAGCCAGAGCTAGCTCTGCATATAGCAGGGATTAATGGCCACCCTGCAGCAGCCAATCAGAATCGAGTATTCCCTCTCCGTTGCCATGGTTACCATCTAGCGTTTGAGCCAGCGCAGTAATCTAACTGTAATCAGGCAATTTGACCCGAACGTCTTTCCTAGGTGTACATTAACACTTTTTAACCTACACCCGCCAGCCAATCAGAATCGAGTATTCACCCAGACCATGGTATAAGTTAAGTTATCCCACGCAATCCCATTATGCATATTGCTTGTGTTTTTCAGTTAGAATCGTGGAATGAAGAACTATATGTATTTACATGGATTCCTACATCATGTCCAAAATGCTGATTGCAAACTCCATTCCAGTTCCCCACAGGAAAAGCCATCATCCAAAAAATGCCTTGGGGAGAAATAATTACACACCCGAATGACAAAAGACGGCAATTAATACAGCGCTGAAAACATCATCTGCTTTGCTCTGATTTGAAATGCGGTCTAAATTGCAGTGTTGGAATTTCCACTTTCGCAAATCATATCCGCATACATGACAGATTTGCACGGGGGATCAAGATCACATCAAACAGTTGCAATTATTACAAATCACTCCATTTGTCACACTAGTCCCTGGGTAAAACTACTCTGGCGTAAAGAGGTGGAACAAACACCTTGCTTCCAGATTGCAGGAAGATGTTAGGAGAGGAACAACAAGCGAGGTGAGCCAAACACAAGGAAACGTTGATCAAGGGAAGCTTGAATTAAATTAAACAACAACAACAACAGACACATCTAAATAGCCCGGCTTCTGATAAGCTGCCACATAGAATGAGACGAAGCCAGATGACCAGATACCATCACACTACATCCTACATTTTAGAAGATTGTGCGACTCTGCAGGGGCACACCATTTACACAGGGAAAAACACTGCGATTCCGTCACACAGAACAAAGCAGTAAAAATGTTTTTTTTTTCTTTTTTTTGTGGTGAATATAGAAATAGGGCAATGCAGTGCAAGCGTCCTCAGAGACACTTTAATTATGAATAGAAAATTAGAGCTGTGTGAGAGTGGAGACAACGTTTTTTTTTTTCAAGCCAATGTTGACTTCAATGACATTGAGTGGTAGGGGAATGACACTGGGTCTGCTGGGAAAGCATTTGGTTGAAATAAATAGTGAAAGCTCTTTGATAAAAACTGGTGTAAATGGGAGGATAGAAGGATATCCCGTAATTACATGTCACATTTTCATATCCAATATTTAGGGAAAACAAGCGTGCACATAAATTGTGAAATGAGAAAGTAAAACTTAAAAATCTAAAAGGGTTGTTTAGACATTTTAGGGAAGGATAGTGTAGTGGTTAGGGTGTTTGACTCCTGGCCTGAATGTACTGGGTTTGATCCCTGACTACCTATAGGCATCCTTGAGCAAGATGCTGAACTTCTACCCTCTACTTAATGATATATATCTGGATTTACTGTTAGTGGCTTTGGATGAAATATAAAAACATGGATTAATAGTAATATGAGAACTGCCTTTTTCAAAGCAAATACTTTATTTAAAAAAAAAGTATCACCCATCCAGGCAAACAAACCACACAATAATTGTAACAATGCCTGTAGGCGTCTTTCCTGAAAAATTAAATTAACAATTACTACATGCAGTATCTATTACATGCAGTACAACATGTCTTTTCCCAACACACCAGTAAAGCCAATCCTATTTAGAGAATGTTAATTTAGTATTTAAACCAATTTACTATTGACGCTTAAATAGTAAATTGAAAGGTCTAACAGAAACCATGACTTTGAGTGAGAGGTTCATATGGGAAATTAATTGTTCTCAATAAGTCTTGAATATTTATCACTAAGCCCGTTTGAGATAATTTCATGTTTGTTGTTAAGTAGTCGTGTGAGTACAGTCCTTTAGTCTTATTCCTGCATATGACACATTCATCCTTTTTCAGCATTCACCTGAAAATGAAAAAGGTTTGATCATGTGATTAAGCGGCCCTGATCATATGACCTATATATTGCCCCTTAGTGCTTTCAATTACAGTCTGGGAATTTTATTGCTCCTTTTGGTTTTATTTCCCTTCACACATATGTATCTTAATTAAACATGCAATCATTCAAAATACATCGTAATGTCTTCAGCTTTTGTACCTTATTTTCAAGCCCAGACAAAGCCAGGAGAGAGAAAGAGAGGGGGGGGGGAGGGGAAAGAGAGAAAGGAGAAAAATAGACACACACAACAAACATTAAAGTGTTCTCCCACTCTCATTTGGGCCCGGACATTAAATATTCAACGCTAGGTGTGTGTGTGTGTCCGTGTGTGTGTGTGTGTGTGTGTGTGTGTGTGTGTGTTTGTGTGACACTGAGTCTACGTGTGTGTGTGTGTGTGTGCGTTTGTGTGTGTGTGCGTGCGTGCGGTGGCATGATGCTGGTTTCCCTGCGTACTGCTATAACCAGGATGGCCGCCCCGCTCCCTCTTTGTTTCTTCTTCTTCTTCTGGAGTGTGCACTCTCTGTGCCTATCTCCTGGCCTTTAATGGGGGGGAGAGAGACGCAACAGATCAGCCAGATGGCCGCAGCTCCCCACCCACCCCAACCCGCATGAAATATTCAGCAGGGATTTGCAGTCTTTATGATTGTCTTAAAAATAGCAAAGACTGGGATAAGAAGACACCTGTTTATGAGTTCCACTGCTCTCCACACACGCCCAACCAACCAGCCCCCTTCAAAGTGTTGTTGTTTTATGCATTTTGATTTGTCTTCCTCTTTCTTTTTATAGATCATTCATGGGGTATAGAAGTATACAAAGTGTCACCATTTTCTCAGGAAAGCAGAGCTATTTTGATTGCTGTTTTCTTCTTTTTGTAATTGTTTTTAAGGTTTGCCTAGCAACAGACATTCAGCATTTGTTTCAAAACCACAAATAGAGAAATGTAAAAAATGCAGTGTGCATGCTCATTATTATAGCAGGCACTAGGCAGCATCATATTTTATTCCTTTAGCAGACGCTTTTATCCAAAGTGACTTACACGTGAGTCTGAGAACAATCAATGCACATTCAAAATTGGAGTAGCTACAAAAGTTACATATACATTTACAATTCAATATACAATCAATGTGTTTCAGCAGCGAGTCCTTTGTGTTGTGAGGGCTAGAACACAATAACTCAAGTCTATTCATGTCAAAGTGTTCAGAGTAGCACTCACATTTTGTCATTTTGTAGACAACAATTTTGTTGTTGTGTTTGTATCAAATCAGATTCTGTTGCAAACTAGGTGGCATTTTTCTGTACCATGGCACATTTTATGTAGCTTCAGCGAGTATCATAGCTTCGTGCATCGTCGAGTGATTAAAAGATGTCTTTAAAAAGCGATGGTGACAAAAGACATTGTGTGTTGTGTGTGTACGTGAAGGAGGGACGAGGCTGGTGGATGCGCGTGTGTGTGTGTGTGTGTGCGGCCTTAATAATGCTACCTTACTCCTCAGAGAGTTATATTTCCAAAGTCAGGTGGGACTGGAATGTTTGGCTCATCCCTTGGGGGGGGGGGGGGGGGGGGTCTGGTCTCCCCAAGGACTCTCCTCTCCGCTCCCCAAGTCCACCATGATGAACAACAAAATGTAACGCACAGAAAGTAGGCCACAACCGCGCACAATCAATCCTCCTACGAATCATGTTTTTGCTGGGGAAAAATGGGAGGCATCGCGAAGGTGCTTTGGAAATTCTGCAGGTATGTCGGCAAAGATCTCCTATCCTTTGTTAAGGAGCAAGCCGAGGAACATAGTTTTCTGCTGCACTTGTTTATGCGTCGTTGCTCTCGCTGAAAGATAGCACTCACAAACCTTTCAAAGTCCGTTCTGGCAGATTGTCTTCGTTTTTTGTCGCACATAATTCTCACAATATAATGTCCTCATGTGCAGTTCAGAACATTTTTATTTTTTGACAAATTTTTGTTGACAAAGCTTCCCATGTACATTATAAGCAGTATTGTTTTTTGTCCTCAATTTTAGATATTTCGACCACTTATCACTTCACACACACACACACACACACTCTCTCTCGCTCTCTTTACCCCCTCTCTATCTCTGTTCTAGCTCTCTCTTTTTCCTCTATCTTGCTCACTCTCCTCTATCTCTATCTCTCTCCATTTGTGACCTTCTGATGCGTAGCCCCAGGGCACAGCATGTGACCTTAGGAAAAGTCTGGATACACACACACACACTACTGAAACAAGATGATGATGGTAATATATTGAAATTAGCATGTCCTTTTTTTCCATCCACTTTCTCGTGTTGGATGGCTTGAGATTGTACAACAAGCTTACACAGGTTGCTGGTCTGGCACTGTCCACACACACGGACGCACGTATACACACACACACACACACACACACATACAAATACACACACTGACAACTAATTTTTAATTGATTAAGCAGTCAAACAGATTGCACAACCTCAGGACACAAACAAAAACAGGCGCTCAAGGCGGGGTCCCTGTGGGCGACCTGAACAGCAGAACAGCCCAATCTCTCCTGTCGGCAAATACCCCTTCCCCGGTTCTCTGGTCCACCCCAGAGAAAAAGCTGTTATGTATGAGTTAGCTGGTGTTGGAGCAGTCAAAAGAAGTATTCACACCAATGACTTTGCTGAGGAGCTATGCTATGCTATGTCTCTCTTTTAGGCCTCATGACAACTGTGAACTGGGATGAAATATGAAGGATATATCTTTATATATGATGAGGTGATATATTAGCATGATGCGTGGCTAGCGCCACAGGTACTGAAAGCCTTAAACGGGAAGTGTTGATCGGTGGCGGTAATTAACATGATTTATCTGAGCTTCATATGACATCACTGAATGTCAAAGCTCAGCCCATTAGTTAAAGGGCTAAATTAATTTAATCTGTTCATCAGCCACAAATAGTTTGTCAAGTTGGAGGAAGAAACACAGTTGATAGCTCGCCAATTAAAAAGATAAAGGCATTAAAAATGAAATACCCTGCCGCCCGTCGATGTGACTGGATGAATGACACGTATGAGGGAGAACTTATTATGTTATTCAGTAATTAACAAAAAAGCAAATGTAATACATATATTTTTGAATGACGTGTTTTGCTTAGAATATATATATATATATATATATATATATATATATATATATATATATATATATATATATATATGGCACAATCCCACTATGACTAAATGTGAAGTTTATAAGATGTAAATTGTGATATAATAATGCATATGCGTATTCTATCTGGGAGGTTTCTCTGTAGCAGAAGCTATTCTTAATTCCAATACAAGGAAATGCTGTGGAAACGGATGCAACACTATGTCCTACATGTTGTATTGTAATGGTTCTACAGATTTTTATGTGTGCAAGTGTTTTTTCACACTTGACAGTCTACAATGTGAAAATTGGAATGGGTAAATGGGTAATCTCATTAGCTAGATTTGTGGCGTGTTGACATTTAATTTGCGTCTTTGCAATCTTTTTATTTCACAGTTCAATTTCTCAATTTCCTCCACAATTGTATCATTGGGGCGCAACAGAAAACAATGTATAATTTAAAGTTTTTATCAGATCTAAATGATTACAAATAAATAAACAAATGGGATCTGCAACTCTATGCTCTTCCATCGGCTTGCCTGTACATGTCAGTTAATTTCCCAGCTCATCTTCCAATGATCGGTGTTCTGACAAACTGAGCTACGTGTTAGGATGGGCTACCTATGCTAATGAGCATGCTCATGCTCTATTTTTCACACATCTGTCAAAATCTTAAAGCCTGCCCATTATTTTGAGCTACCAAGACTGAACCTCCATCAGAAGCTTATGCCGTTCATATTTTAATTCAGCTGTGTTATAGCAGGCTAAATTGTACGCAGTAGCTTGTCCTAAATCAGCCTACTTGTATTTGACATAGCAAGCTAGGATTTTAAATGGCTACTAGTAGACAATGAAACAGTAGGCTATATATACAATGGTTGTAGAAAGCATACGGCTATTGTCATTTGTTTTAACTGAACTAGCTTGTGACGAGGCATTATATTTTATCAGACTAAATCGGTTAAAATGTTCAACAATATGACAAAACATAGATTTGTTGCTTGAAGTCATGGTAGTGCATTATGACATGGGAGCAATTATAATGCCTATCCTGAGTGGGGTGCTCAATTTGTCAGAACACTGTCCCTAACCTTCATACTCACATCATAAATGTAACTTTGCACACCAATGACCGGCGAATGTTTATTAAAATGCCATTCCTTTTGAATCTATCATCTAAGTTGTCTCTGAGCTTTAGAAGATTGACCACGTTTTGGTAAATAACAAAGCAATTTTAGTATTTATTTATTTGATTTTTTTGTAATACTCAATGCTCAACAGAGAAAGAGAGCAAAAAAAAGTGCATAGTGCTTACTAAACCAAAGCATTGGATATATGGAAGCAACAGTGGTGCAAAGTACATGCTCTTATTCCTACTGGCAAGATATTGTGGCTGCTACCATCTGGGCCAGGAAACACTCTGTTTCCCTCCTTCAGCCCACAAACCAAGCAGGCAGATTCTGCTAAAGCCAGAGCGTTACACTGGGAGTGGAACAAATGGGATTTCTCTCGTCTTTGATCTTTATTTTCGGTCTGATGCCATCTGCATGCAAAGGCACTGGCATGGCCCACTACTGTGTAGACAAGGGAATCACATTAATATTTAAATGAGACCAATTATCCAAAAAGAGTGCATGCAAGCGTGTTGTCACTCGCTTCGTCGCAGCGGCCACCGAGCTTTGTCGAAATGTCTTTGTAAATAGAAGAAAAATCACGTGAAGAAGGGCGTTTGTACGTTACAGAACATGAGTGGGCTGGCATTATCTTCATTGAAATGTTTTAAGCAGACCTCCTGAACGAAAATCTTGCATCAACAAACAGTTCTAGAAGACGGTGGTTTACTGTAATGACGTTTGCTTTTGGGCCTTGTACCCAGAGAGATGTAAACCATAATCACTTATAATTACAGCCCATTACAGTCACTAGCATAGCGTTTAGATGATGAAAAAGCACTAATCTGCCAGAAAGGTAGATTGTTTTTCCCTTGCCTGTGAGTGGGTAGCATCTGGGCCTGTTTTCAACATCACACCTTTCCTCCGTATCGAATATCGAAGCCGGTGTCGATGAAAAAAAAAAAGAGCCAGTTCTGTTATTCATACCTTTATGACTGCCTCCCCCGACCCAAGTCCCAGAAGCCTAAAAGCAGCAACAGTCAGACACAGTGATATCAAAGATATCAAAAATACTCCCACACTCACCCACGATCACAGATTCACATCACATAGCCTGGGGGAGGGTGGGGGGTTGTTATTGTCTTTGTCTTTATTGTATTTTTTTTGTTGCAATGCTCCAGGGTCTGTGGTCTCTGCTTTACACCTTGCTCCTCTCTAATGACTTCCTAACCGCTACCGCGTGGCGGCCGTTTGCATGGGGGGGGGGGGGGTAATTGGCCTAAATAATCTATTCTCTCATCATTCTTCCCTTTAAGAGGGCTCCCCCACTGTTCAGGACTTTGCCTCCTTCTGCCATGTAAATGAGGCACGGTGGCGCAATCCACCGATGGCAGAATAAATTGCGGAGACCACCAACCTCAAACACCCCCCCCCCCCCCCCCGCCACCGTCCACTCCACCTCACTCCAGGGGTGATAGTAGAAAAAAATCCTGAGCCTGAACTTTTTTTTTTCTGGGAGGTAGGCGGGCCCCTAAGCCAAGATATATGCCCTGATCAACATAATTGTCAAGCGGGATCCAGGGGTATGCTCCCCTGGAAGACAATTTGGATAAATAGTCCCTTAAATGATAGATTCTGGTGAATTGTGTGGAAATAAATTGACAACATTCAGGCATGAGATGAACAAACCAAATATAAGCCTATATTACAGTAGCATCTTTGTGTAGAGCACCAGAGCTCTTGGGACCCTGGGCCTGCCTGTTCAGTAGCCTAATCCATCCCTGCTAATACATTTCATCATGTAAATATGAGCATTCCTTCCAGGTGGTGTGACCTATTGGCTCAAAATCAGTGCAGGATCATACTTGTTTTGTGAGACACAACTCTTACTTTATTTTTGTTTCTTCTTTTTTTTTATTATCAAATCTTAACATTCTTCATATTTTTTAAATAAACGTTTAATACATTTAATACCCACGTTTTATTTTGAAAACCGGAAGTTTCCACATGCTGCAGTAAGCTAGCACTGACTTTCCCAGTTGTCTCAAAGTATTTGCCATAAAGTCGGCAATAAGGGCACACTTGGAAATGTTGGAGCGGCTGGCTTGACCACGCAAAACCGAGAGACGGCTGGCTGGACCGCAGTCCGGTGCGTGTGGATGTGCGGCTCCTCTGGGGGAGCGGTTCATGTTATTAGCGGAGTCCGGGAGGGTTCACCTTCACAGACGTAGTTACGAGGGATGTGCGACTATCGTCTTAAACAATACAAAAGTGTTTTTTAAAGTTAGAAAGATATTAGATATTCAACCGATATTCACGCTCCGAATTACAGCGATCAGACACGGCGAACTAAAGCCGCGATCACCGGTATGAGTCCCGTGTGTCTAGCGGTGTCTACCTGCCTAGGTGTCTACCTGCCCAGGTGTATTGGTCAGTATTTCTGCAGCGATGAGTTAAATCAGGGCTTGTTGCGACCACGGATGTATTCGGTTTGCGATGCTCATGCCTTCTTATTTTTATGTTTAACTTTTTGCTCGACTATGAAAACGTATTCGACTAAGCCTCCGTTGATCGACTAAGCTGACAATTAGGGGGCAGCCCTAGTTAACTTACAGCACTTTATATGGACCATTAGTTATATTTTCAATTTATTTACAGAGCAATCCCTGCAAAGTTTTTAGGTAATAACTATAGAAGAGAGGGGGGCGTGGCATCACGATGGTGGCTCTCCATCGTGATGTCGGTCAGCCATTACGATGGACGATGTCAGACCACGCGAACGCGAACCTGATATGTATATTTTTTTCACAGACACGTCGGTACGCCGGAATTCCGGCGTGGTGCCGGAACGCTATCAGCCCTGTCACTCCCACTTAACGCACCGAGCCACACAACACACACACACAATTACACACATACACGCAACCTCATTAACTTCCAGGAGGGCACGGGAAATTAAACCTTTGACCGGCATGCTAATAACTCAATAAGATAAAGTTGGGCGCAGGTAGGGCAAATTAGCATTCAGAGACCCTCCATGCATGTGTGTGTCTGGGGGGGGGGGGGGGTTCTGCTGGAACTGTTGTCACATAATGTGATTATCTATCAATGACATATGAGTTTTTTTCAAATTACATAATCAAGGGGAGCTGTCACTAAACTCTCAGCTATTTTCTAATAAAGGAGAGCACTGCTTCATGCTTGTTGTGAGCCAAACACGGTCTGCAAGATCAACTCAGTTTGGTCGGAAAAATCATGCAAAAAAAAAAAAAAGTTTTCCGAATCGTACCAATAGAGAATGCAAATCCCAGACCAATGGAGTCAATCTAACCTATGCTACTGCTGTAAATCCAATCTGTACACCTTACACCATTATCATGTTACTCATGTTTCTTATTGAAGGCTGTAAGGACAAGAGCACTGATTTATCGATTGTTTCTGCTACGACTGACACGTTGAACTGATTGTTGAACTCCTATGATTTTACACACGCTCCACAAGACCTCATAGGTAAATTCAATCTGTGTGGGTAAACTACAGATGTCTTCTGAATGGAATTAAAGCACCTACTGTACCCCAGGCCACCTCATTAACATATGCAGCATGCGAGTATTACAGGATCAACTTGGTGCAGAACCTCCCCCATGAATGAACACACGAGTACACACACACACACACACACACACACACACACACACACTGCATGAGAGACGTATATAACTCAACAACGATACAAGAGTGATAGCCTAGCCTACTGCTATCGCAGAATACAGACCCACAGCATGTCACTGTAAGGTATGTTATGGTGAATATACTAATCCTATACACAGGCCACGAGCTCTTTAAAGCACAAAGCGTGAAGTGAAAATGAAAGACACAAACCGAACATGGACCCATGTAAAACAACCTACAAGCACTGATGCACTCTCTCTTTAACACTGTTTCTTAAAGGTGCAGTGTGTAGGATTTAGTGGCATCTAGCGATGAGGTTGAACTGAATCCCCACCTCCACCTCTCCCTTTCCAATGATATAGGAGAAGCTACGGTGGCCTGTACTGGGCTGTGAGGTGCCAATGTACTAGGGGTGCAAGATTTACCAAAATACTCTAATCAAATACATGGTCCACGAAAGTCCGTGATCATTTCCACCAATGTACACATATCGAAAGTCACCTGTATTTTATTGTCTATGTGCATTACATTCACTGTGCTCCACTGGCCATGCAGTTTTTTACCTGCTTTTACTGTTGTCAAGCTAGCGGGATACACTTATAAACAGCAATTTTATTGGGAACATTTTGCAACATGAGACGTATCCGGTTTAATTGCACTTTAGTTAGGATATTGTTTATGGCAGGGTACTACTGTAATTTACCTATTGACCAAACAATGGCTCTACAGAGAGTAGTGCTGCTGCACGATGTTTACACTAGGAAGCCCCGTCTCCTCGACAGGTATACACCACAAGACACATGGGACTCATACCGGTGATTGCATCTTTAGTTCCCGGCGTCAGATCGCTGTAATTCAGTGTGAATATTTGTTGAAAATCCAATTTATTTCTAACTTTCAAGCTACATAAACTGCTATTGAGATGTGTGATTATTTTAATACACCACAACAGTAGTGTTATGCTGCTATAAAAATAACTTTCAGTTTTGATGTCGGGATGTTGCTGGCGGGCGGACATTAATGTAAAACTTGTCGAACGAGGGGGAACTTGGGTCAGCTACTAAGTGTGGCGAACAAACCAATTTTAGTCTCAACAACAATATGCAACGGCAAAGGCTTTATTTCTCTAAAGCCATTTGTCCATTCTGAGCTACTGTAGAAACATGGCGGTGCAACATGGCGGCCTCCGTGGAAGGAGACCCGCTTCCTATGTAGATATGTCATTCTAAGATAATGAAAACCCAACTCTCCAATTCTTATTTTAATGGTATTTATTGGTATGGCAAAGGAAAAGAAGGCCTCTTCATGTATTTGTGATGTGGCATACAGAACAAACAAATAAATGAATACAGAATGAACTAAGTCCAAATTAATGGACTTGGTTTATTTTCAGCTTGAACCAGCAACCCTTGATCTGAGGTTTTTCAGGAAGCAGCAACTTAAACTTTGATTTTTTTTTCTTTGCCTCTCCCTTTTTTTCTGTTACTGCTGTGGAGTCTGCTTGGCTCCGCAGACACTTATGCGTGTCTAAGGCAAAACAACAAACAGCACAGTGTGTTTGTGTGTGTGTGTCTGTGTTAGACACACATCACACTGCTGAAGGTTGAGTGACGTGCCAGAACGCTGTTTTCCAGGAAACATGGAGATTATAATTAAAATGTAAAACTCACTGCATTCAGTGGGTTAGCCAGACATAATCCACCCTCTCTGCTGTGTATTGACAGTGGAAACAGTATCCAGAGTGTAGCATTTTTCATCGCCTGCACAAGAGAGCTTGTAAGATGAAACTATTAATTTAATCAGTTAATTTTATATGTTTTCCCTTTTTATTTTTAAAATCCAATTTGTATGCCATTCAAGTATTTCCAAGGCTCTTGTGTTTTCTTCCAACTAATGGAATGACATAAATATATATTCTGAGATCAAAATGTATTAATGTAGATGATTCCACTCACTCCTTGCATGACATCCAAAGCTAGTATCCATACTTATAAAATATTGTTTGTGTGTTGTAGTTCCCTGTCAAAATAATATTACATATTTTTTCCAAGGGAAACAAGTCCATCTAGCCCTGTTAAAATAATGTGCATTGGTCAATTAGACACACTATAGAGAACATTTGTCACAATAATATTCACCTTCATTGAGCGGTATGCAAATATCAACCCATTATTGTGAGGGAAATGTGAAAATGATCTTGATGCTCTTTAGAAGAATCAATGGTCTAACAAAAACCAACAGAGACGTGTTGCTCTCCTACAACACTCCCTATTGACCCACTCCTCTCTTTATCCTGCCTGACATCCATGGCTTGACTCACACCCATTCCCACCACCACCTCAATTGATTTCACACCGCTATACATCAATGTCTCTGTTTGGAGTGCTTAACTAATGTCAGTGCATTTCAATACTGTTCCTGCAGTCTGGGAAGCATTGACATTTGTCTTTAATGAAGCTAATATTTATTATGTAGGGGGAAACCAGTCCTTTGGGGGGTATAAGGGCCCATGCATCCATCTATTCTTTTTTTGGAGCTGGGTGTGAAATAGGGCTGGGCAATATATCGATATTATATCAATATCTTGATATGAGACTAGATAATATCGTCTTAGATTTTGGATATCGTAATGTTGTGATATGGCATAAGTGTTGTCTTTTCCTCATGGTTTTAAAAGTTTCATTACAGTAAAGTGATGAAAAAAACAAAACATACTTTTCATTTGTCAAGTATTTAATTCACACAACAGTATACAAAAATAGGCATTAACATGTAATTTTATAGATTATTTATTCATTGACATACCACTAAACATGCTATATCTATATATATATGATATTGGGAAGCACTTTATATTAAGGTCCTTGTAATAAGCGTAAGTTAATAGGTAATAAGGCCCTTAATACGCATTAGTTAATAGGTAATAAGGTCCTTAATAATAATTAGTTAATAGGTAATAAGGCCCTTATAAGTCTTTATAATATGCTTATTAACATTATTATGTGTATTTATTGAGTTTAACTAACTTATGTATAATCTCATTGTTAAACCGTAACCAAGCTTTTTTTCTTGCTTTACAAAGATTAATACATACTTTATTATGCATGTATTAGCAGTTAACTATGCACTTATTAACAGTTAACGATGCTTTCTGCAACTACCGGTTCTAAAAAGAGAACAATGCCTTATTAAGGTTAATAAATCCTTTATTATACACACTAAAATATTGTTTTTAGTTTTCACCACTTTCATGTAAATGGCAGCCACATGCAGCCACAAAGAGAATATTGTATAAAACACAAACACAACATAAATGATATGGTATCATACCACAGTACTAGGGGGCATCTAACTAAAACATGTTATGTAAATACACATGTAGATATGTATAAAAGAGATTACAAAATCCTTCATTCAAAGGCTTGTTTGAGCCTGTGTTATATATATATATATATATATATATATATATATATATGTTGTTTTATACAATGTTTTATACAATGTTCTCTTTGTGGCCGCATGTGTGATGAAAACTAAAAAAAATTGTTTTCAAAAAAGCTGTCTTAGTGTGTTTTTGTGATTCACCACTATTAGCTGTGCATAGTTAACTTAAGACATGTGGAGTTCCTCAGGGTATTCTTCTGTTCAGTCTATATATGCTGCCTTTGGGTCAAGTTCTGCAGAACTCTAATGTAGACTATCACAGTTATGCAGATGACACGCATATATACATAGCACTGTCCTCAGATGACTACAGTCCAATACAGTCATTGTGTCACTGTTTAGAGCAAGTAACAAATTGGATGAACCAAAATTTCCTTCAATTAAATCAGGACAAAACTGAGGTAATTGTTTTTGGCAATAAAGAGAAGAGGATTGCTGCCAGTAAACATCTCGAGTCACTCTCTCTAAAAACTAGGGACCAAGTCAGAAACCTTGGCGTGCTGATAGACTCAGATTTGACCTTCAGCAGTCATCAAATCCATCATCAAAACAGCCTTCTATCAGCTTAAGAACATATCTAGAGTGAAGGGTTTTATGTCTCAAACAGACCAGGAGAAGTTGATTTATGCTTTCATCTCCAGTAGACTCGACTACTGTAACGGTCTTCTGACTGGACTCCCACAAAAAAGCATTAAACAGCTGCAGCTCATTCAGAACGCTGCAGCTCGAGTTTTAACCAGAACAAAGAGATCAGAGCACATTACTCCAGTCCTAAAGTCTTTACACTGGCTCCCAGTCAGCTATAGAATAGATTTTAAAGTTCTGCTACTGGTCTACAAATCACTGAATGGTTTAGGTCCAGAATACATGAATGACATCTTAGTAGAATACAAACCCAGTAGGGCTCTGAGATCTACTGACTCAGGTCAGATAGTGGAGCCCAGAGTTCAAACTAAACATGGTGAAGCAGCTTTTAGCTGTTATGCTGCACAAAACTGGAACAAACTACCAGCTGAACTGAAATCAGCCCCAACTGTGAACATTTTTAAATCCAGGTTAAAACACTTCTCTTCTCCTGTGCTTATGATTGAGCTCGTTCAAAGCACTTTAAATTGTAATCTTTCATTTGCACTATGTCCTTTTAAATCATTATTTTATGCTGCTCTATTATAGTATTTTATTTCTTTCTCTTTCTTTTCTTCTGTAGTTGTTTTTATTTAATTTATTTTTTTATTTCAATTCTTACTGTTAAATGTTTGTTTTATGTAAAGCGCATTGAGTTGCCATTGTGTATGAAATGTGCTATATAAATAAAGCTGCCTTGCCTTGCCTTAACTGCTAATAAACGCATAATAAAGTCTCTATTAATCTTTATAAAGCAAAAACAAAATTAAAATAAAAAAATCCTTAGTTAAGGTTTAACAATTAATGACACTGTAAGTAAGTTAGCTAAACTCTATAAATACACTTAATGTTAACAAGCATATTAAAAGGACTTACAAGGGCCTTATTACCTATTAATTAATGCTTATTAAGGGCCTTATTACCTATTAACTAACGCTTATTAAGGGCCTTATTACCTATTTAATAAGCACATTATAAGGACTTATAAGGCCCTTATTACCTATTAACTAATTATTTTTAAGGGCCTTTTTACCTATTAACTAATGCTTATTACAAGGATGTTAATATAAAGTGCTTCCTGATATTGTTATCAAGATATTAAAGTCCATGTAAAGCAAATTCTGAGATGTGTTTCTAAACACTAGGGATGAGCGAGTACAGCATTATCTGTATCTGTTAACCATATGAATTATCTGTATCTGTACTCGAAGTGGGCGGGATTTAACCCGGAAGTGGGTCGGGTTGTCTTGAAATGAGCAAGGTTTTAACCGGTATGTTATTTTAAGCATGCAATTGATATGGGTTGATCAGAAATTGTTATTTATTGCTGATTACAAAACTATTTACAGGACAGCATCAGCATTGAGCTTCAGATCAATGGTTTTGATCACGATAGCAAACAAACTATTTACAGAACAAGTTTTGCAACAATGAATACAACACATGCGGTTGCAATTATCAAGTAAAATGTAATGAACAAGAGTTTTCATACTCAAAAATAACTTTATTCTTTTAACTTTAATTTTTTTTTATGATTAGTGTGATCAGTGTGATTTTTTTTTAATTCATATTTTTTTGGTTTTTCTTTTTTTTTTTCCATACCAGGTGTGTGTGTGTGTGTGTGTGAGTGAATAAGAGAGTGACATAGAGAGAGAGAGAGAGAGAGAGAGAGAGAGAGAGAGAGAGAGAGAGAGAGAGAGAGAGAGAGTGTGTGTGTGTGTATCAGTAGCGGAACAAGTCAGAGGTGGGCCGGGGGCGGGGCAAATGACCGGGCCCTTTACGGTACGCGTTTGTCGACCGGGGGGGGGGGGGGGGGGGGGGGGGGTGCGGGATTGTCGACGGGGGGGGGGGGGTCGCAAAATCATCCACAGCTGGGCCCCTAGAGACCCGGGCCTGGGGGCGACCGCCCACCCAGCCCCCCTGACGCTCCGCCCCTGGTGTGTATACTAGCTTAATTTGCGATATTTATACCACTACTAGCTTTATTTTTTCATCCAATACAGCAAGAAAGTGTCAGACACTCAGTGCGTGAAGTAAAAAAACAGTTAGAGCCAGCTGACGGTTAAAAAAAAAAAAAAAAAAACTCAGACGGCCGGCAGGTGGAGGGAGAGAGAGAGTATGTGTGTGTGTGTGTGTGTGTGTGTGTGTGTGTGTATGTGTGTGTAGCTTGATTTCCAATATTTATAATACCACTACTAGCTTTGTTTTTTCACAAAATACAGCAAGAAAGTGTCGGACACCGTGCGTGAAGTAAAAAAAAACTGGTTAGAGCCAGGCAGCCAGATGACGGTTAAAAAAAGAAAAAGAAAATAAAAATCTCCGACAGGCAGAGACGCAATGCGAGTCGGCACCACGTCTAAACGAACCCACGTTTACCAGAACTCTACTGGTTCATAAGTAAGTACCAACCTAAGTAATACCAAACCTGAAGCTGAAGAAACCCTAAACATTAACGGAAAACGACCCGCGAACCTGAGTGACTGAGGGAGAGACAGAGAGCTAGCCTAGAAATCTAGACACCCCCCTAGCGGCAGCAAATTTATTTGGTGTGTATGTCAGACCAATCACAGCGTGAGGGGCGGAGTCGAAAGCCGGGCTACCATGACGACAGAGTTGTGACGGTTCCGTGTTAGAGGTAAACAATGGCTGCTGCTGCTGGCGAACGGCTGTCTTTCGAGTCGGCTTTGGCCGCGACTCTTCAAGACTTGAAGTTAACATTTTATTTGAGAAAAGAACGGCACTATAGTCTTTCCTCGAAAAGAAATATGTATTCGGAGTTTTGATTAATTACGTAGTCAGAGCCGTTGCTCTGACTACGTCACCTTCTTCGTTGCTCTGATTGGTTGTAGCGCTATCCTATTGCGTACAGAGGGAACTTGAAAGACAACCGTTTATCCCGCCCACACTGCCAATGGAGCTGCGCCAGACCTTACATCTTTCTGATGTGGGTCTGGCTTGCCAGGCTAACAGAGAGCTGTTCTGTGTGTGAGTGATCCGAGCGGGACACAACAACACATCTGCATTGTGTAGGGGAGGGGCGCTGTAGCCTATCACAGAACGCTGACACAGTCAGCTACCCAATGAGGATTTTCATTCAATCCGAGCACAGATATTTACTCGTATTACTCATATAATACTCGTACTCGGCAAAAGTGCTTTATCCGTACCGGATACTCGTTTCAGCCGAGTATCCGGCTCAACTCTACTAAACACGTTACACATGTTAGAACGTCATTGTTGAAAACATGTGAAAAGACTGTAGAAATATGTCGTGTTGAATTGTGGAATTAGTTTTTCTGTTTTTCACCATTTTTTTGTTCAGGATTTTCTGGGCAGGGCTTAAGGGGTACCTGATGACACCCGCGGTCTCCCTTAGCATTGCCCCACCCCTAACAACCAGAGCGCAGTAGCATCACTGGTTGTCACGCTCAATCGGGAGTTATTACTCAGACTGAGAGGAAAGAGGTTGATTCTCGGGGAGGTCAGTGTCCTCCGACGAATCATATTCTGGCTCCGAAGGCTCAAACATGTATGGCTGCACAAGTCCAAAAACACTGCTAGAAGGCGTAGGGATGCAAGAAATACCCAAAAATTATAATCAAATACACAAGCGAGTACTCGTTGTGCTTATCTCTCTTTTTTAATGTCCACGATAGTTTCCACAAATTTACACATATCAAAAGTCAGTTTTAATCTGCATTACAGTCCATATGCATTACATTCACACCAGAGGTTGACTGGTCACAGTTTCTGACCTGCTTTTTCCTATTGCAGAGCTAGGATACACTTCTAATCAGCTATTTGAATGTTATATCCATTGATGAAATGTTGAAACATGACGTATCCAATTGAATTGTGTTTATTGTTGGCTATTGTTTAGGGCAGGGTACTTTGTAATTCGCCTATTGGTGAAGAAATATTGACCAAACGGCTCTATAGAGAAGTGCTGCTGCCCGATGGTTATGCTTTGAAGCCCTATCTCCTGGGTAGGTATACACCTGGGCAGGTATACACCGCTAGACACATGCGACTCATACCGGTGATCGCGTCTTTAGTTCACCATGTCACATCGCTAATTCAGAGCGTGAATAGCTGTTGAATAACCAATATCTTTCTAACTTTAAAACTGCATAAGCTTTGATGCTTTTGTCCAAAGCGACTTACGTACATTTGTTAGGAGAAAGTGCAACAGTAAACCGCTATCAGTAGAGTAAGGATTTCACAAGATCGAGTTTCAAGCACACCTAATTGCTAAGTTAACCGATTGCTAGTATACAAAGGAGATAAGTGCGAGAATAAGTTGTTGTTGTTTTTTTATTAGTGGGAGGGGGAGGGGTAGTAGAGGAAGGAATGCTAAGCAGGATCCAGGTGAACTCTGAACAGGTGGGTCTTGAGTCTCTTGCGGAAGCAGGTGATCAACTCTGCGGTCCTCACGTTAGCAGGGAGGTCGTTCCACCATAGTGGCGGCAAGACAGAAGAGTTGAGACTTGGCTGTGCAACCTTTGCTTGCTCTCAGGGATGGTGGTACCAGCCGGCGGGCCGAGGTAGTTGCGCGGAGGGTTCTAGCCGGGGCGTGGGGTCTGACTAGTGCTTGGAGGTAGGTCGGGGCGGTTCCGTTGACAGCCTTGTAGGTCAGTACCATTGTCTTGAATTTGATACGAGCTGCTACAGGGAGCCAGTGGAGGTCGCGAAAGAGAGGGGTCACGTGGGAGAACTTCGGGTTGTGCTGCCGCATTCTGGATGCGCTGCAAAGCTACTATTGAGATGTGTTTATTTTAATATACCACCACAGCATCACTAGGCTGCTATACATTTCACTTTCAGTTTTGATGTCGGGATGTCCCTGGTGGGTGGACATTATTGTTAAACTTGTTGAACGCATGGGGAACTCTGCCCACCCGGCCAGCTGCTGAACGTTGGCGAACAAACCTATTTTATACAGCCTCTCAATAACAATCCGTGGCTGCGCAACGGTGAAGGCTTTAGACTATTTAATGATATATCCTGCTCCAAAATGTTGACAACATACATATCAACATAATATAGAATGTATTTGTAAGATGTCAGAAAAATGACAACAAAATGATTTCCGTTGATAATTTGCTTGATGAGTACTTGTTCACTCAAGTACACTTTTGAACCCCTAAGAAGGAGCATCCATTGTTCAGGTTGTATTGGTATTAAACACTTGAGAGGCTTGTAACAGTTCGGGTCCGTGTTCGGGGTTGAGGCAGCTCATAGAGCGCAGAAAACACAGTCATGCTGGTAGTGGGGTTTCCACAATGCTCGTCATTTATTGTTATAACATCAACCTTACCAAGCTTGGTTGTAAGGCTACTATTTTATCACACATGAACAAAACAGAGGCCATAACAATATGCATCCGGCCGTGACATGTGCTCCGCACAACTAACTAAAACTAATGCGCTGTCTAATGACGGCAACACAGTACGTCTTAAAGGTACACCACAAAATGTTGACTGTTTTAGGCTTCTTCCCGCCCCCCCCCCCCCCCCCCCCCCCAATGCGAGAATGGCCGTGGTTTCTGCGTTTCAGTGGACACGCCCCCAGCATTTCAGGATTTTCACGATTTTTAACCTTAATTTTATATACTTATACACTTTTTTAATCATTCAAATTTGGCTGGGTGGTTAATATCACATTTTTCTGTGGTGTGACAAACTCAAAACACATATCTACTTTTGCTTTACAGAGACTTTGAATTACCTATATCGGTATATAAGATATTGGCCAGCCTAGTGTGAAACACATTGAAGTTACAATAACAAATTACTGCAAATTCTTTCATATTCAATTATATTCCCAACATTCCCAAGTTGTAAGAAGCAACAATGTACTGCTAAACTTTGTCAAAAGATTGTCTATATTGACTGTAACATTGGTAGCCTACTATTTCTGAGATGAATTGCTTCTCAAGGTTCATGTTTGTTTGTTTGTTTTTTTACCTTTATTTATTCAGCGAAGTTTCACTGAGAGGAAACCTCTCTTTTGCAGGAACACCCTGATCACATTCACACAGTTACACACCTGGAAAGCTGCCCAGTAATACCACATTCTGACCTGCTGGCCACTTGAGAAGTATGTAGAATCAAATAATTGTTCAGGCCATTACAGTTTGGCTTCCATCCAAATTATTCCACAGAGACTGCTAATTGCTTTTTTATAGAACAACTTAAATCATCATTTGATAAAAGTGAGCCATGTCATGGCAGTCTTTCTGGAGCTTCAAAAGGCATTTGACACATTAAATCATGACATTCTTATCCAAATTGAATTTCTCTGATAAAACTTTACAGTGGTTTAAATCTTATCTCTTCAACCATGAACAATATGTCTTAATAATGAGGAATAATCTTTTCTAAGTTCCACAGTGTTCTATTCTTGGTCCACTTCTTTTCAGTTTATATATAAATGACTTAATACAATCATGTGATGGAGCAGGTTTTCAAATGTATGCAGATGAAACATATATGTTTCATATACTGTATGTATCTGGTAGAACTACTTTGTCAGTTTCCACACATCTGTCATATCATTTACAGTCCATAGTAGCATGGTTTCAGAACTCTATGTCTTACACTCAACGCTCAGTTAGCTTTTCTTCCAGAGCTTGGTTCTCAATAGAAGCTAATGAGTTAAATCTCAAATACCTCTGCCTGATATTTAGCCTGGCTCCGCCCGCCTACGTAGTTCCGCTCAATTTTCATTTCACTTCAGTACTAGGTCTGGCAGTGCTGTATGTTAGAACAATGTCTTTTCCCTCAAATGTGCCTTCCAATCAGCGAACAGGAGGCGCGGCCTGAGAACAGTGACGTATAGGTTGTGCGCGAATTTCAGTTATTGAGCGGAAGTAGGCCTACGGAGGCGGGCGGAACCAGGCTAATGCTAATGCTCACTGCATCTGCCGTTTGTATACTGCGCGCAACGTGGTTTCTGGCGCATGAAATACGTCACGACCAAACGTTAGCGATTGGTTAAGGCAGATCCAGAGTGAGAAATCGTTTGTCTCTACAGCACTGCTAGACCATGAGTATGAATGAAATGAGTACGAAGGTCTAGTTAGGACTTGGCTAACTGATATTAGATTCCCACCTAAAATTTGTATATCAAATGTGTATATATTTATTGTTGAGATTGTGTTTTGAACTGTTTCTTGTGTATTTTTTATTGAGCTTTATGTATTCTAAACCTAGTGACAGACATTGCAAATTAGCTTAGGCTATAAATGCTGTGGTGTGTGGCATTGGTTTATGCTACATACTTGTCCCTTTACAAATAAAATAAAAATAAATGTTGCTTTTGTCTAATGTATGTTTGCTAATGTTGATGACATGAATAAGTAACAGAATACAGTAACAACATACAGGAATACAGAACACTCCATGCTTGTGCAAGACGAGAAGGGACCTGTGTGTTGACAATAACATGGAATATTGATGTTCTCAACCTTGTCCATATGCCACGCCAACACTCAAATAATTACTGTGTGTGTGCCCATGCATATGAGTGTGTCTGTGTGTGCGTGTGTAATCCTATGAGGTGGTAGCAAAATAGGACAATTGTAGTGAATCTAGTTGAGTTGAGACACAAAGAAAAGCAGGGTAAAAAAATCAACAAAGAAATGATGAAAAGGAGGCCATCTTCACAGATGTTCCGGGATGTGAGGGTGTTAAATGAATCATTACAGCAAACAAACATGTGAGACAAGGAGTGAAATGGGGGAGGGAAACCGAGTTTCCCAGTGTTTGCTGTTGTTCCTTGATATGTGGACTTGTGTTTCCTAGTCTATTTCCTGGTGCAGGGAGATATTTGGGGCATATTTTACTCAAAAGAACACAGAGCTCTTTCTTTATGGCGAGAATGTTGCAAGCTAGTTATATAGTAGGGCTGGAGCTGTGTTCTCCGCGCTGTTAGCAGAATTCTGATGAGCTTCAACAATGTGGGCCGTATTCATCACATCTGCCATGCTGTTTCTCTTGAGTCGGCATGCACAGTATAGAGAGATAATATTAACAATACTTTTACTTGCTTTGAGCAGTGCCTGATTGTAGAACCATTACATTTATAGAGATGCTTTTAAGATCGCCAGCTGGGCATGTGTGTGTGTTTGTGTGTCTGTGTGTGTTTGCGCATGTGTGTGCTAGAGTTGGACGATTTTCCAATAGAACAGTATATCACGGTTGGATAAAATGATCACGTGTCCATATCAATACCATCTCAAAAATATGTCTCTCGCTGTAAGCGCTTGTTTCATTTTTTTCACACAAATTTCTTTAACTGTCACTGATCTGCGGTTCTTGTATTATTATTGTATTGTATTGATAGCCTATTGTTTATGATAGGTTGTGCCTGCTATGGTATAGATGGATAGACCCCCGTGTAGCAAGATCGCGTCACAGCCTATCATATAGACAGACTAATTACCAATTTGCAAGCTAGAACCATGAGCAAGCTAGCCATGCAAAAATCGATGAATGTTTTCAGACTCCTTAAAAAGAGGGACATTTCCCGGGGACAGCTCCAGCCGGTTACAGACCACCAGAAACGGGGACTGTCCCCAGAAAACGCGGACGTCTGGTCACCCTATTACAACATACCATTTTCCATATTACCATTTTCAATTGAAAGTTTTTACAATTCGAAATGTATTGTAACATCAATAAAATAAATGCTAACTTAATGAACATGAATGAACCAAATGTAATATTGTTGTGGTGTTATGTGCACAGTTCATCACATCATTGTGTATGTGAAAGTTATTTGAAGTGAACATGGCATCATGTGAAAATAGATGAATATAACAAAGTATGTTTTGTTTATGTAACTGCACAAACTCTGGAAAATATGTTCATCCATATAGTACTTGTAATATTCATCTTGTTGTGCTGTTCACTCATGCAGAGTGTTGGACTGGATCAGGATGCTTGTATTGCATGGACCATGTTTCTCTGGTGATGAGTCACATTCAAAGTCAATTGTTCACAAGCACCTTCTGATATGCTGCCAAAACAGTTACCTTGAGTAGGATACTGAAGTAGTGAATAGAAATGGAAAACACAAGACAGGTCACAAGTTCAGCACACTTGAAAGAGGAAATGGTGGTGCAGAGTTTTCATTGGGATTTATTCATGATTGCTGATGCTGCTAAAAAAAAAAGATAGTCTAATTTGAAATATAACAAACTGTTGCTTGCTAAGTATGCACTGGCTTTCTTTGCTTCTGGTTTGTTTTCCACTTGTTGCGTCATTGTCTTGGCCTTGAGAGTATCATCTTACAACCAGTAATCCATCAGAAAAATATCTATTCTTCCTGGTTCATTCCACACACTGTGTGTGTGTGTGTGTGTGTGTGTGTGTGTGTGTGTGTGTGTGTGTGTGTGTGTGTGCGTGTGTGTGTGTGCACAAGTACCTCACTGTACCTAATCAAGGGGGCTATAGAATCGATAAAAATCGATAATAAATATATAAATATGTTATCCTTCACTCATGAACCACAAACGGGCACACCGTGCAATTGTCCTTTCCCCATAGTACTGAACTGTGGAAGAACTGAACTGAACCAGCTCAGGAATAAAATAGACCAAAACTACTCTCTAACCAGGTACACAGTCTAAAGTGTGTTTGTTCGTTTGTTTGCAGAAGGATTTATGGATACCGACTCCCTAATGTTCTCCAGACATCACTCTTAATGTACTCCCAATAGGCCCCCACTAATGGTTTCTCTGACTAAATACGCGTGTCTGTTGTGGTCTGTTGAACTACACACAGATTTAATACATGTGTCTTCATACACTTTTCATACAATTCCGACAGGGGAAGTACTAAATGTAAATGTCCTCTTGATAAAATAAACATTAAATAAACAACATCGCAAAATAATGGTGATGATGGTGAGATAAATATAGTTCAACGTGCGTGACAGTTTGGACTTCAGGTAGACCGTTAAGCTACTGCAGCTGGAGTAAACGAGCAGTACATTTAGATTTCACACATCGTGATCTTTTCTCAGCAATTAGTGTGTGTGTGTATGTGTGTGTGTGTGGGGGGGGTGAGATATAGTTTGGCATGTTCATATTGTACCTCAGTGTTAACATTGGCTGTGAATGTCTGTATGAGAAAATATTTTAACACGATATGATAACACCTTTGTCTTACTTCACGCTTTTTTTTTGCTAAACCATGCATAATTTGTCAACCCTATTGCCACTCTCTGCAATATGTGGAGTAGGAGAAAACATATGGATCTGGATGAGCAACAAAAAAAAAGACACCTAATGGAAACCGGAGATCTGTGATGATGAGCTCACCGTCAAAAGCAATGATGGGGCCGTGATGTGGAGATTGATCAGTTAGTGAGTGTGCACCCATTCATGGCTCAGCTGTCTGTCACAGCATCATCAATGTTCTCTGCAACATCTGCTCTCCTGGCTGTTTGATGCAGTCTTCTCTGCCTTCACCTGCAGTGTTGCATTTACATCCCAGCTGCCTCACTCCTTACTCCTCATCTAGTGCCATGTCCATAGTTCATTAATGTCATATGTAGAATAATTGTTGAGGTAGCACACTTAACAGGTACGATATAGACCCTTTTCACAGAGGCGTCATCGTCGGACAAACCCAGGTGGCGCTCTTAACACTAATTATGGGTCTGCTCTTTTATGTACCAGGGCACGGAAAGTAGACTCAACTAGTGAAGATATGTTGCTGCGTTCCAATACCCATAAGACCATACTATTTAGTATGCCAGAAAAATATTTTGTATGTACTATGTCAAATTCAGTATGCCAAAAATACCAGGATGTCCTACTGCATCTGGTCGCATTTTGCAGTATTCAAGCCAGCATGCTTTTCTGGCTATTCTGACCCATAATCCTCTGAGCAGCCGAAGATAGGTCACATCGACTGAGCCGCCGAACGTGCAATGACGGAAGCTAGTGTAAAAACAGAAGCTGCAATGACAGATAGTGCATATGTAATTTTACTGTTGTGAATATAATACTGCATGTTAGAATCTACAATTAAGTTAAAACTATAAGCAACGGATGTATGAGCAAGAGGGCCAAAGTTCAATAATTAATTACGAAGTAGCATGTCCCAATTGTATGCATACTGCATGCAACAGTATGTACTTTTTAAGAGCAGCGGCAGTACGTACTAAAAGTAAAAAGAAATGTACTTTACAATAAGTGTGTGATTTTGAACACAGCCTAATACTATGGGTCTCTCTCACTGTGGTTAAGGGCAATACAAATAAAATTGACTTGACTTGACTTATAATGGATGGACAAAACAAGGGGAGAGAGCGATGTGGTAAGATGTAGAATGATGGAGTGAAATCGATAGTGTGAAAAGAGTCTAAGACACAGAGGCTAATTAATAATACAACAGGTGGTTCATATCATGGGAGAGTGTGATTAAAACCCCTGAAAATCATTCATTGTAATCTTTATTTTATCCAGTGTGTGAATTGATCTGTGGAGGATGATCTCCAAATAGCAATGCAAGTGAAGGAGATTTGTGAGATTTTTTAGATTCATTTGATTCTCATGCAGGTTCTTGATAGGGCACTCACGTGGGGATTATTACAGCAAAAAGGTGATTAAGTACATTTTTAGAGGTGCTAGGTAGCAAGCCATATCAGAAGATGTGCTTCTAATGAGAAAGCGGTGAATAATTCATGACAATAGTGAGAATGAATTATGAATCATGGCGCCCAGCGTGGCAGACATGTTTGCGAAGTGCTCCCGACACCAGTTGCTTTTAGTATTTATTTTAGTGTTATTGTATATAGTTAATGTAAGGTGCTGGCACGAAAGGATTGTGTACAGCAGGGAAGCACTTTTGAACATTGAAAAAGCTCACCACGAGCTTAAATCTGACCTTTTTAACTATCTACCACACCTGGACACCAACTACACCCGGCCAGCACGGCCACGGCGGAGACGAGGCAAGAGAGGTGGGCTACATGCTAGGCTAAAGGCTAGAGCTACACGTCCACCGCTACCTAGCCTGCTGCTAGCTAATGTCCGCTCCCTCGAAAATAAAATGGACGAGTTGAGAGCCAGGACAACAACACAATGTGAGATCAGGGAGTGCTGTGCTCTGATTTTTACGGAAACCTGGACCAAAGACAACACGCCAGATTCAGTCATCCAGCTTGAGACCCATTCCGTACACCGCGGAGACCGCACGTCGGCCTCGGGGAAGAACAAAGGTGGCGGCGTCTGTGTTTACATCAACAACAGATGGTGTTCAGACGTTCAGGTGGTGGAGAAACATTGTTCAGTGGACATAGAGGTGCTGATGGTTAAGTGCAGACCCTTTTATTTACCGAGGGAGTTCAGTGCTGTGTTTATTCTTGTGGTTTACATCCCGCCGCGGGCGGACCGGACCGCAGCGCTCGGACTACTGCACGACACCATCAGCAAACACGAGACTACACACCCGGACGCTGTGTTGGTTGTGGCAGGGGATTTTAACCACTGCAACCTTCGGACTGTCCTCCCCAAGTACCACCAGCACGTGAGCTTCCCGACGATGGACAACAACATTCTGGACCACGTCTACAGCAACGTGAAGGGCACCTACAAGGCTGCCCCCCGCCCCCACTTCAGACAGTCGGACCACATCTCCATGTTCCTCTACCCATCTTACAGGCAGCTCCTCAAACAGGCCCCCCCAGTAAGTAAAACTGTTAAAGTATGGAACGAAGAGTCTGATCTTGTGCTGCAGGACTGCTTTAACAGTACTGACTGGGATGTGTTTAAGACTGCTGCTGTGAGAGAGGACGGTACTGTGGACTTAGAGGAATATGCTTCAGTGGTTACTGGCTACATCAGCACATGCATACAACATTGTCCCCACCAAGTGCTGCAAAACATACCCAAACCAAAAACCCTGGATTAACTGTGATGTACGGTCCGTGCTGCGTGCCTGCTCCACTGCATTTGCCTCTGGTGACGCTGAAGGATACAAAAAGGCCAGATATGACCGACGTAGATCCATCAGAGAAGCCAAGAGAGTACAGAGTCAAGCTGGAGGGATACTACACCACCGCGGATACCCGGCGCATGTGGCAGGGCCTGCAACACATCACAGACTACCAGCAGCGGAGCAGGGGGATCACAACCAGCCAAAGCACACTGCCAGATGAGCTGAATGAGTGCTACGCTTGCTTCGACGCCCTCAACACCAACAGAAGGATTCTACCAACAGAGGCAGCACAGAGCTCTTCACTCACGGTGACGTCAGCTGACGTATGCAGGGCGCTGAGGAAAACGAACCCAGGCCCTGATAACATCCCGGGCCGTGCACTGAGGGTCTGTTCAGCGGAGCTGGCTGAGGTGCTAACAGATATTTACAATCTGTCCCTCTCACAATCTTCTGTGCCCACCTGCTTCAAGACCACCACCATCGTGCCCCTCCCTAAGAAAAACACCATAACCTGCTTAAATGACTACCGTCCCATCGCACTCACTTCAATTGTGATGAAGTGTTTTGAGAGGATAATCATGTCCCACATTAAAAAGACCATCCCGGACACCCTGGACCCCCTACAGTTTGCGTACCGTCGGAACCGGTCCACTGACGATGCAGTAAACACCGCCATCCTCACAGCTCTCACATTGGAGAACAAGGACACGTACGTTCGAATGCTGTTCATCGACTACAGCTCAGCATTCAACACGGTCCTCCCAACCAGACTGGCTGAGAAGCTCCTCATCCTCGGACTGACACCTTCCCTTTGCAGCTGGGTTCTGGATTTCCTCACAGACAGACCCCAGACAGTCAGAGTTGGTACCCGGACATCAGGCACAAGGACGGTGAGCACAGGGACCCTCCAGGGCTGTGTGCTGAGTCCTCTGCTGTACACCCTCTTCACCTACGACTGTGCCTCCACTCAGCGCAACACCACCATCATCAAGTTTGCGGATGACACAACAGTCATTGGACTGATCACTGGTGGGGTGGAGACAGACTACAGGGAGGAGGTGGCTCAGCTGGTGTCCTGGTGCCACACAAATAATCTCTCCTTAAACACAGAGAAGACTAAGGAGTTGATTATCGACCCGAGGAAGAGGAGGAGAGACCAGCACAGTCCACTACACATCGGTGAGACTCAGGTAGAGAGGGTGAAAACCTTTAAATTCCTCGGCACCCACATCAGCGAGGACCTCTCCTGGTCTCACAACACCCAGCACATTGCCAAGAAGTCTCAGGTACAGGAAAGGAAGGCTCTCCAACGTGTGATTAAGGCCAAGTCCACACGTACCAAAACGATCTTTTTTCCCCCCGTTTTCTCTGGCATCGTATCAAGAACATTTGCGTCCAAACGGATCCATCTCAATACGACTCAACACGCTACTTCATATTCCAGGCGTATAGGTGGCGCTGTTTCAGTTTTAGAAGTTCACCGGAAACGGAGAGGAAGAGGGGGAGCATGCGCATAAAGTAAATAAATGTAAAATGTGGCTTATGTGGTTGTCCATCAGCCTTTTCTGCTCAGCGTGGTGGCACAGGAGCATAATATTTTGCGATAGTAACCCTAATAGGCACAATATCTTCTCCAGCAGGAACACCAGCATGTATTCTGCCATTGTTGTTGTTATGAGACGTCGTCACGGGTTACAAGAGGTTACGCTCGAGGGGTGTGGCGATGACGTCATCGAAACGCAAGTATGCGTATTGGCCGTCCAAACGAACACTCAAGGGCTTTGTTTGTGAATTTTTTCACCCTGGGACCGGGGGGGATGTACTACGAACCTCGATTATTGGGTTAGCTATGTTAGGTATGTTGCGCTCAAAGCCTGGGTTAGCTGTCCTACGAAAGTCGCTCTCTTTTAGCGTCACTATATCACCATGGTAACTTATGCTGGCAACCAAACCTGGTCGGGAAGAGGTTTTCAGCTAAGACTTTCCGATTAGATCGGCTTCTTAAAGCTGAGCGCCGCTTTCAGGACAGATCCGATCCCTTGGCATTGCCTGAGGATATTCTTTATGAGAGATACAGGTTCTCATCAGAGGGTATTCGCTATTTGATCGTCCTTGTTGGACCTTATGTAGGCAATGCTACAAAAAGAAGCCGTGCGCAGTGTGTCTGTGTTTCACTGCGATTTGTTGCCACGGGTTCATATTTGCATACAGTTGGTGATGCCGAAAATATAAGCAAAAAGTTGCCTTGCGATACGCAAGGTTGTAGCTGCCCTAAATACACTGCTAAATATGTTTGTGGTGTTTCACAACTTTCTGCCAACACAAACTGTCAAGTTGCAAGTTATCAACTTGCAGGTAAAAGAAAACACCTTTTTGCGAGAATGAGTGGTGGAGTGGCGGTAGCCTGTCAGTCTTGAGATTCTGCGTGCTGGATTCGATTCCCAAGTGAAGTGCATTTATGTGTAGTTTAATAAGTTATATTTCTTATGTCATATGGAATACTTATTCATTAATGTTATGGAATTATCCAGTTTGGTAATCTAGATGTGGGTAAAAGGCATGATGATGGACAGGCAAGATATGAACCCCGGTCGCTGGCGTTCAGCTCACATACTAATCCACCACACCACCGTCGCTACCTTCCAGCACATGCAATACGTTTCTTACATGATGTATTTGAAAGGAATTCCCTAAATTGCACAATAAAGCAAGTTGGAGGTTGCTTTTGCATTTTGCAATCATACGCACTCTATTGGGATTAATGGCGAACAATTCTTACGCATTCACAGAATCTGCTATTTTTTGTCAGCACGCCTCCCTAGGCTTATTATGGGCAACTGTATTGCCCCTTGCCGTTTTTTGCTTTTTAAACTCCTCGTATGAGTTCATAATCACTACTTGCTCCTCCTGAGTGACATACATAGCCCGTGTTCGCTCCGTCGGATCCATTGCGTCAAGGTGACTGACGTTGGGTTACGCCCTTTTTATGTGAACGCGCATTGAAACTAAAGCGGAAAACCTGGCTTGACAAATTTACTTTAAGTGAGCTTCGTGGAACCG
Source organism: Merluccius polli (assembly GCA_030340625.1). Classification (NCBI taxonomy): domain Eukaryota; kingdom Metazoa; phylum Chordata; class Actinopteri; order Gadiformes; family Merlucciidae; genus Merluccius; species Merluccius polli. Next base: position 182,294 of record JAOPHQ010005409.1, read on the forward strand.
TTTAACTCTGATCGCGAGTTTCATATTTAGCAATCCAGGTTTTCCCAAGAAAGCCTGGGTATGTTCAGCGAGCTTCGTAGTATACCCCCTGGGTTTCAGAAAAGTTTGTTTGCAAGCAATGCGTTTACAGGATTCGTTTGGACGATTGGCCAAAACGATGCAAAACATCTGCGTTTAAACCAAAAAGCGTCTCCGTGTGGATGGCCCCTAAAATTGCACAATACATCTGTGGAGCAGCCTTCCCATCACTTCAGGACATTTACAACACCCGGGTCACAAAGAGGGCACACAATATCATCAAGGACACTACACACCCCCAGCACACACTGTTCACACTGCTACCATCTGGCAGACACTACAGGAGTGTGAAAGCCAGAACAACCGGACTTAAAAACAGTTTTTAACCACAGGCCATCAGGCTACTGAATGACTCTGTCAAACACTGATGACAACATTCTGTATTCTGTAAACACAACAATTCAACACTGTGAACTACATCGTTTTGCACTATATTCAATACTGTCAATACTTTCAATGTCTTTCAGTGCCTTCTGCTGTATGCAAACATTGCACATGCTAAACAGCACCTTATATTTAATTATATTTAACTGTTTTTTTGTTTTACTAAATTCTGCTCTTTGTACAGATTTTTCTTTTTTATAGTTTAGTTTATTTATCTACTTTAAGTATATTTTGTGTGAAGGGAACGTGCAAACTAAGAATTTCATTGCCCGGTGCAAACTATGTTTCCACTGTGTATATGATAATAAACATCTTGAATCTTGAGAAGATGATTAAATAATAACAATACACTATTTTAACTTTTTAAACTTAACAGATTGTTAAGTTTAAAAAATAATAGTGCTAACTACATATTTTTATTTATTATATTTCTATCCTGTAATGCGTTTATCTTGGCTTATTTTTAACCCTAACTTTAACCCTTTTGTTAACAAATTATCTGCAAACTTAAACCTGCCTTCATTTTTTGAAATGTGCATTCTTGTATTTGACCTCACCATAAAGAAGTACCTTTTAAAGTGTTTTCAAGGTTTCCATTGTAGCTGGAAGGGATATCTGAAGCACCACTTCATTGGAGGTGTGACAGATCTTTAAATGTTTCAGTAAACACCATGACAACCCTCTGGTGATGTTATCTGGAGCGACTATTGGGGTCTAAAATTGTGGGGTTTTTCCATAGCAATAAGAAAAAGTGTTGCAGAATCAATTTGTTTGCTCTGACGAGAGTCAGCCTCTGCAATGAAGTGGCATCAACAAGCCCAGAGGAAAAGAAAATTAAAAAAGAGATCTAAAAAATGTTTCATTTACTTCTCCTAGACAACTATGAGATCTGTGTGACACCAAACTGAGATTAAGGATTATTTCTCCTGTGTCTCATCTTTTTCTCCAGAGCAATAAGATGCACTAAATCTCAATTTAGTCTCCTTTTAAGTTTCAGAAGAGATCTCAACAAGCTCTAATATAATTCTCAGAGTTTCTCAACTTGTGTGTCTCTCTGTGATCTCATGCAGATAAATCAGAGAGCTCTCTCTATAAACTCAATCTATTCTCATCCCAGCTTCAGTTTATCCATCTCATACTAAGCTGAGACAGAAAAAATGAAGAGCTCTCCACAAGCACTCATTGATTTCTCAGACTTAGATCAATGTTTTGGTTTTTTAATCATGTTGACTTTATTGTAATCCACATGATTTTTTAAAATGATGTATTACTGTACTGTAATGAATTGATTGAAAATGTATGATTGTAGGCTGCAAAGACCTTCTGCTTTTATATTAATTATATTTTCTATGAATAATTTTAAGTATTCCAATGCACGTAATTCAGGTTTTTTTCATGAACCACATAAAACGTAAAATAAAAACAACAGTAATGTATTGGTAATTTGAGAGCAATAAAGTTACAATTTCAACAAAGTCCAATATCAGAATATAGCACTATTTATCACTTAAATACTACTACCACTACCATTGCCTCCAATAGCGAACACATTTCTGAAAATAGTTAGGAAAATAACTATCAAAACAGTCAACAGAAAGCCACACTTCTGACATTTGCATTGCGGAAATTTATTTTACAAAATGCCAACAAAAACCAGTATAACAATATGTTTCACTGGACATCTCAAAATCAATAATCTAACAATATTAGTACATGGAACATTGCACTTATCACAGTATTTCAAGATCATAAAACTATATTAGAGTCCAACAATGTAGCTTTTAAGACCAAGAAAATACGTTTCAGCTGTATCAAAGTTTAACTGCCAAAAACTCAGTTTTCTTCAACGAGTTGCATTTGGCGCAAACAAGTTGTGAACTTTGAACCCAGTAGATGATGCAGCCCTAACGTCAACATTTCATTGGGAGAGAGCGCCATCAGTCACAAATGCTGCATCATGATTGGTCAATTGACATTGGTCTGACTGACGTAAAGTCTTACGTTAACGGTAATGGAGGAAGAAGGAACCGTTACGGGACATAAAAGAAGGTAAGCGACATCTTTGTCAAGCGTAATTTGGGTAAAACTTTGTAAAAATTTAGATGGTGAGTGTTTATGTTGGTTCAGATACTTTTTTTGAAGAAACTGGTCGGCATATGTGGCAAATAGTGAAGCTAGCTAGTGAGGCTATACTGCCCTACAAAGCAAAAAGGCAGTAACTGCATTTTTGGTCGAAAATGAGTTATTATCATTTTCATGATATTCAAGGCATCCTTTGTTATGTGACAAAATATCTTATCTCAAATGTGTGTCGTTTTGGAGAAAAATGGTAGTCGTTTGTACAGTAACTGCAAAAAGCCCTAGTGAAACAAAGCAAGAAGACAGTAACATCAGTTACTGTATTCTTGCTTTGTTTTACTTCACGTAAAAACACCCGTGATGCAACACAGTGAAGTTACTGTTTCCATGGTGAACACGAAAACAACCGGGCGCCATCATTTAAAAACAGTCACGATCAGTCGAGCGACGATTGTAGCGTCTCATTTTCTTCTCGCAGCCGGGAAAAGCACAAACACGAACCATTTTCTCCTCTTCTATATGCACACGCACTGTTCGCACTTCGCACACCTTCTACTAGATCGCACACCTTCTGATTCATGGACATCTCATGTGTTCGCCTCTTCCGGCTCATTACGTTGAACGGCGTTCGCCCCTCGACTGGTCGTGACTGTTTTCCAAAGATGGCACCTGCTTGTTTTCGTGAAGGCACTGGCTTTCTAAACTTTCTTTTTAATAAACTGTCTGTACACTTACAAAGTTCTCAATGCTTCGTTTTACATGTAGGGACCCTCATTATGCTGCCGGGGAAGTGTGGTGCGCCACAGCTAGCGTTATAAGCTAATTAGCGTTATAAGCTAATTAGCGGTTTTTGATAACTTTGGTTCCATTGGACTAGAATGAAAACTGATCCCAGAGAGGTCCAACTCGGTGGACATGTGTTATGATCATATGGTCTTATTTTGCCCCGGAATTTTGATTTGTTGTAGGTATAACAGATACATCACAGATAGAGAAACACACCCAGATACACAATCTAATATTCACAAATAATAATGTCCCCATTTGGGCCTTGATACAGCTTAGCAACGTAAGACACTTTAAGCAGCAATTTCAGCACCAGAACAACTTCTGGGTGGAAAATATTGGCCTAAAATGGTCAGATTACTTTGGGTTTGGTATATCCATGTTCAGGGAAACAAATGGTTCCAATTAGTCCAAATACAGTGTATCTAACACACCTAGAGCCCAAGTTGTGACAAAATAGTTTTTGAAGAATCTGCAGTTACTGCCTTTTTCCTTGGTATGGTGCCACATGTTTAGTAAGTAATACAAAGCAAGAACACAGTAACTGCAAAATAGGGGTAAAACATCAAATCAAATATTAGGATTAAAATGTACAAAGAATAAGCTAATATAAAGTAACAAAACTGCCACATGTCCATTAATCTACCTACAACTACTTAGGCTGGACGACAGGATAACTTTAAAGTCATTTTTCTCAGTTCTGCACTCTGCGTAGTTACTGCCTTTTTGCTTTGTAGGGCAGTATAGGCCCGGACCACATGTGGCCATGAACTTGTTATGATTAGCTAACGTTAACTGTAGGCTCAGGGCTGATAGCGTTCCGGCACCACGCCGGAATTCCGGCGTACCGACGTGTCTGCGGAAGAAAATAAAAATAAATCAGGTTCGCGTTCGCGTGGTCTGACATCGTCCATCGTGATGGCTGACTGACATCACAATGGAGAGCCACCATCGTGATGGCACGCCACCCTCGTCCGAGACACACTAATCCTATAGTCTCTTCTATAGTTATTACCTAAACACTTTGCAGGGATTGCTCTGTAAATAAATTGAAAATATAACTATTGGTCCATATAAAGTGCTGTAAGTTAACTATGGCTGCCCCCTAATAGTCAGCTTAGTCGATCGACGGAGGACGGTTTTCATTAGTCGAGCAAAAAGTAAAACAAAAATAACGAGGCATGAGCATCGCAAACCGAATACAGCCGTGGTCGCAACAAGCCCTGATTTAACTAATCGCTGCAGAAATACTGACCAATACACCTGGGCAGGTAGACACCTAGGCAGGTATACACCTAGGCAGGTAGACACCTGGGCAGGTAGACACCACTAGACACACGGGACTCATACCGGTGATCGCGGCTTTAGTTCACCGTGAATATCTGTTGAATATCTAATATCTTTCTAACTTTAAGAAACACTTTTGTATTTTTTAAGACGATAGTTGCACATCCCTCGTAACTACGCCCGTGAAGGTGAACCCTCCCAGACTCCGCTATTAACATGAACCGCTCCGCCGAAGGAGCCGCACATCCACACGCACCGGACACCAAAATACCAACAAACATGTTTTCCATTTGCTTGCTTTTAAATAAAGTTGTGTGTAGTTATATGGTTAAATACGATTATTAAAAGTGTTCATATCTCCTTCCTGGTCCAGAACCGCTTGGTCCATGCCGTTAATAGGCGGCCCGTTTCGTGCGTGTGCTTGTAAGCCTGATTATTACGGTATTGTATTATCTGTAAAGCAGCACAAGGTTAACAGTGTTTATTTTATAACACTAAGTTAGAGACAATATCATCGTCGATCACGATGTTTTACTGTAAACATCGTCAACTGCCAATTTAAGGCACATCGCCCAACCCTAGTCTGACACTTCCAAGATGTGAGAGGCGCAAATACTTTGAAACCACTGGGAAAGTCAGCGCTAGCTTACTGCAGCGTGTGGAAACTTCCGGTTTTCAAAATAAAACGTGGGTATTAAATGTATTATTAATATTTAAAAAAATATGAAGAATGTTAAGATTTGATTTTTTTTAAAAAGAAGAAACAAAAAGAAAGTGTCTCATGAAACAAGTATGATCCTGCACTGATTTTGAGCCAATAGGTCACATCACCTGGAAGGAATGCTCATATTTACATGATGAAATGTATTAGCAGGGATGGATTACTGAACAGGCAGGCCCAGGGTCCCAAGAGCTCTGGTGCTCTACACAAAGATGCTACTGTAATATAGGTTTATATTTGGTTTGCTCATCTCATGCCTGAATGTTGTCAATTTATTTCCACAAAATTCACCAGAATCTATCGTTTAAGGGACTATTTATCCAAATTCTCTTCCAGGGGAGCATACCCCTGGATCCCGCTTGACAATTATGTTGATCAGGGCATATATCTTGGCTAAGGGGCCCGCTTACTGTTGTGGAAAAAACTCGTACATTTAACACTTAACTTGACACAATAAGAGAGTTCGGGAGATCTGGAGCATGAAAGATAAAGACTTTATTTGTACACAAGAGCAAGCACAAATATAGCCGAGTTTGTTTGACAAAGAACTGGTATCTTGATTCAGACTTCAGGTTATATAGGCTACCTTTGTGGTTTCCTCCTCCATGCATTAATCACCCAATCACAACAACCTATACATTGTTTACCTATTCGAACCTAAAGATTAGGCTCCTCCCCTGTGGCCCTTTCACAGCTCCACATCAGCTGGGCATACTATTACACTTCTGCAGCACATGTACTTGTGAGATAAAATTAACTACAAACTAAATCACTGATTTGAGATAGTTTACATATAACAAATACCAACCTTGACTAAAGAAAACAAATGTACCTGTAACAAAATATGAGTCAACATAAAGATGTATGACAGCCTGTATAAGCACAAATCACACCTACCCAATAAATATTCATTCAACCAATTGACTATGATACCACAATTTATGATTGTAGAATCCACTCAGAGTATGCAATGATTAAACTATAAAGATAATGTTAACTTAATTAAACATATGTAAGTAGAATAGAGACAAAGAGACTAGAGTGTCTAGACAGGTCTACTTTTACGACAGTCACAGGGTTGTCAGTTGACCCCCTCTGACCGGGAGCCAAATGGGGTAAATACAGATGTGTGAGTATCTTGCTGCGTAATTAACAACTGTAAGGGGCTGCATTATCAACACAATAGACTAGGTTCATCCCAGACTAGGCAGGATGTTCACGTGAGTGTTTAGGTGATTCAGTCACCTTGATCAGTGACTCTGTTCTGTTCCTCTCAGGGCAACACCCTGAAAATCGAATTATATTGGGGGCACTGAGCATCAAAGGTTTATTTATATAAGAGTTTCCCATCTGTGATTCTCTGTATTTCTCCATACTTATTAGATTCATATAGCATAATGGCAAGACAATAATTATGTATTATCATTAAATGTAAGGGTACATTTCTTCCACATTACCTCCCAGAAAAAAAAAAGTTCAGGCTCAGGATTTTTTTCTACTATCACTCCTGTGTAGGGCTGTAATGATATGTATACACCTAGGTAGGTAGACACCGCTAGACATGCGGGACTAATACCGGTGATCGCGGCTTTATTTCCCCGTGTCTGATCGCTGTAATTCGGAGCGTGAATATCGGTTGAATATCTAATATCTTTCTATCTTTAAAAAAACACTTTTGTATTTTTTAAGACGATAGTCGCACATCCCTCGTAACTATGCCCGTGAAGGTGAACCCTCCCGGACTCCGCTAATAACATGAACCACTCCCCCGGAGGAGCCGCACATCCACACGCACCGGACACCAAAATACAAACAAGCATGTTTTCCATTTGCTTGCTTTGAAATAAAGTTGTGTGTAGTTATATGGTTAAATACGATTATTAAAAGTGTTCATGTCTCCTTCCTGGTCCAGAACCGCTTGGTCCATGCCGCTAATAGGCGGCCCGCTTCGTGCGTAGGGATGGGGATCGTTAATATTTATTGATATCGATACCTTTATCGATACTCCTTATCGATCTGAGTCTTTATCGATACCACTATCGATACTTTTCTATTATTTGGTGGAAAGATGACACGACAATATGTTTTTAACAGAACTGGTATTGCTTTTATTGCTTAACAAGTGAGCATAACAAAAACGTTTCTAGCCTGAGGTGAGCTTGAGCTGACCATCATCTAAATGAATGGGAAACGGAAATGGTAGCTATATTTTCACTTATAATTAAAAACAAATCATTACAAGGTCCTCCAAATGTTCTTCTCAGACAGAAAGGAAGTGGGAAATAAAATATATTTGAAGAAATGTCCTATATTTCCGTTTATTTTATTTTTATTTTCCGTTTTATTTTCCGTTCCCAGTGTCCTCGTCTTTCTGTTGTTTTCTCGATTCCGTGCGTCTCCACTTCATTCATGCTTTTGCACCGCTCCGCCCCATTCATCTGCTCTCGCTGCACGGACTATTAGCTACGTTAGCCGGCTAGCTAACAGCTAGCTTACCTCACCACATTGGACTTATCCGTCTCCCGGCCTTGATTACCGCTTGCTCCGGACCCGGGTGAGTGCGCTTGTGTGTCTGTGGTGGTGATTGTGTCCGGACTGACCCGCTGCGTCCCGCACCAACAACACCAGCCCCGCTGTTTGGTTATCCGGCCGGCGTTCTCGGGGGAGCCTCCACTCCCCGCTAGCTCGTCGGCCGTGGCCTAGCTGTTCGCCGACATGGAACAGCGGGGTTTTACGGCCGCCCGGGTTCGGTCTGGGGAAGCCCATACCACCCACCTCACCAACGTCGCCACCCGGTGCATTGCTGCTTCCACACATCTCACTGCCCACCAGCTTTTAGCCAAACAGCTCCTAGCCTCTGCCAGCATACTACCCGGACTACTCTCAGCTGCTCTTACATTTCATCTCCTCTGCAGACCATCACTCCCACTACTCCAGGCTCCTACTCCACCAACATCCCCCACACTCAACTACACTGCAGCTGAACTTCATCGTCTCAACAATAACCACCGTCTTCCTCCTGCTGCTGCCACCGCAGCCTCCAAAGCTGGGATCCTCCGCCGCCGCCGCTACATCCACCGTGGCTCCGGTCTCTCCCCCAACCGACGCTCCCCTGAGGGCTCACCCATCCCCTCACTCTGGTCTGCTTTTCGCCCCCCCCTCACCCCCACCTCCCACACTGCCAACCCCAACAACCTCCGCCCCCTCCCTCCTGCTCCCCCATCCATCTCCCTCGCACTGCTAAATTGTCACTCCCTCTCCAACAAATCACCCATCATATCTGAGCTGCTACTGGACAATAACACTGACCTACTCCTCCTCTGTGAAACATGGCAACAGCCCCTGGACTTCTACGCTCTCAACCAAGCCACTCCCTCCAACTACAGCTACATCGCCAAACCCCGCCTCTCCGGGCGAGGGGGAGGTGTTGCCGCTCTCCATAAACTATCTCTACCCATCACTGAATTGAATCTCAACCTCCCATCTATCTCATCCTTCGAATACCTCGCCTTCTCCCTCCCCAACTCTATTACCTCTGTTCTCATTTACCGTCCCCCAAAGTCACACCCCTCTTTTCTCTCAGAACTCTCGGAACTCCTCACCATTGCATCCTCTCTCTCCTCCCGCCTCCTACTCACCGGTGACTTCAACATCCACATTGATCAACCCACTGCCCCACTGACTTCTGATTTCCTCTCTCTCCTGGACTGTTTTCATCTAACCCAACACATCAACTTCCCCACCCACACCAAAGGCCACACCCTCGACTTAGTCTGTTCCTCCTTCCTACCCATATACAACCCCCATCCTCTCCCCTTCCCACTATCTGATCATCTCTGCATCCTCTTCTCTGCCCCCCTCCCCTCGCCTCATAATCCCAAAAAACGCTCCATCTCCTACCGCAACATCAAGGCAGTCAACCCACTCACGCTCTCCCAGCTCATATCCTCCGCCTTTCCCCCTGACTCCGCCCCATCTTCTCCTGATGACTACGCCACCATGCTCAACACCACCCTCTCTGACACCCTGGACTCCCTTGCCCCCTGGAAAACTTCATCTGTCTCATTCACCAACTCTGCCCCTTGGTACACCCCGGAACTCCGCTCCATGAAACAAACTGGCCGTCAACTTGAACGCCTCTACAAAAAAAACCCACCTCACCGTCCACGCAGAAGCCTTCAAACATCACATCTCCTCCTACCGTGATGCTCTCCATGCTGCCAAATCCGCCCACTACTCATCCCTCATCAACAGCACCAACCGGAACCCCCGCACCCTGTTCTCCACCGTCAACAAGCTGCTCCAGCCACCGGCCATCATCCCACCCTCCTCCCCCGACCTCTGCAACTCCTTCCTCCTCGCCTTCAACAACAAAATCTCCCAAATCAACAGCTCCCTGACTGCCACCGTCAGCAACTCCTCCTCCCCCACCTCTCCTCCCTCACCATACCTACCCCCCTTCCCTGACCTCCCCCCCTTCCCTCCTCTCACTGACTTCTCCCCTGTCAACTCCTCCCACATCCTCGATCATCACCACATCCAAGACAACAACCTGCTCTCTTGACCCCCTCCCAACAACCCTAACCAAGGCCTGCCTCCCTGTCCTCCTCCCTCACCTCACCACCCTCTTCAACCAGTCTCTATCCCTTGGTCACTTTCCCACTGCCTACAAACTCGCCTCCATCACCCCCATCCTCAAAAAGCCCACCCTTGACCCAGCCAACCTCTCCAACTACCGCCCCATCTCCAACCTCCCGTTCCTCTCCAAAACCCTTGAACGCATCGTCGCCGCCCAACTCCACACCCATCTCCAGTCCAATAACCTCTACGAACCCCTCCAGTCTGGATTCCGCCCACTCCACAGCACCGAAACCGCCCTTGTCAAAGTCATAAACGATCTCCTCACCTCTGCTGACTCCGGTGCCCTCAACATCCTGTTACTCCTCGACCTCAGCGCAGCCTTTGACACTGTGAACCACTCCATCCTCCTTCACAGGCTGCGCCAACAGGGTGTTGAGGGCACTGCACTCGACTGGCTCACCTCCTACCTCACCAACAGGCAACAGTTCGTCTCCCTCTCTGGTCACACATCCACCCTCTCCCCAGTCACGCAGGGGGTCCCGCAAGGCTCAGTCCTCGGACCCCTCCTCTTCATCTGTTACCTCTTCCCCCTTGGTCACATCATCCGCTCACTCAACCTGGACTTCCACTGTTACGCCGACGACACCCAGATATACATCAGCACCAAATCCACCCAAAACCCTCCCCTCACCCACATCGAAACCTCCGTCGCTACAATAAAATCATGGCTGGCCCACAACTTCCTCCAACTCAACAGCGATAAAACAGAGCTCCTCCTCATAGGCACCAAATCCACCCTCAACAAAACCGGACCCATCTCACTCACCATCGGCACCTCGACCATCACACCCTCCCCCCTGGCACGCAATCTCGGCGTTATCCTGGACCCCACCCTATCCTTTGATCCCCATGTCAGCTCCATTGTCAAGACCTCTTACTTCCACCTCCGCCGCATCGCTAAAATCAGACACTGCCTCTCCCCCCCTGCTGCTGAATCCCTCATCCACGCCTTCATCTCCTCCCGTCTCGACTACTGCAACTCCCTCCTCACTGGCATCACCTCTCATTCCCTCCACAGACTACAACTGGTCCAGAACTCTGCTGCCCGCCTCCTTACCCACACCCGGTCCCGTGAACACATCACTCCCATTCTCCACTCTCTCCACTGGCTCCCCATCAAACAGCGCATCACTTTCAAGATACTCCTCCTCACCTTTAAAGCCCTCCACCACCTAGCCCCCCCCTACCTGTCTGACCTCCTCGTCCCCCACCGCCCCACCCGTGCCCTCCGATCCTCCTCCACTCTCTCCCTCACACTACCCAGATCTAAACTCAAATCCTTCGGCGACAGAGCCTTCTCCCGCACAGCACCCCGACTCTGGAACTCTCTCCCCCAACCTGTCCGCGACTCACCCTCACTCCTCACATTCAAATCCCGTCTGAAAACCTTCCTCTTCTCCCAAGCCTACGATCTCTCCTACCCATAACTGCTGTCCTGTCCCCCCCCCCCCCCCCCCGTATTCCACCCCATCCCCTTGCCCTTGTTGTCACCCCCCCCCCCCCCCCCCCCCCCCCCGTTTGTCTCTTCGCCCTCTTGTATGCGTCCTTGGGTCATTGAAAGGCGCAATAGAAATTCTATGTATTATTATATGAATTTTCACAATTGTTGGTTAATGTATTGTCTGCTGTCACTTTTCATCATGTTTTTAGTGATTAGGAAAATATTTAGGAAATAAATAATTGTATTTTAAATTAAATTAAATGTTTTAATAAATATTGGCATCGGTAGTTTAATTATATATTCTAAAATGATTAGAGCACTATACAACTGTATTACTCATGTTTCTCACTAAAATCTCAATTTCCCTTTTCTTTACGTTACACTTGAATGCATCATGATAACCTAATAGTCGTTTTACTGAGCCAACCTGAACACATCATCACGCAGCACGTCTGAATCTTTATTTACTTTTCAAGATAACTAGCTTGTATGCTGCCGATTACAACACGGATTTCACAATTGGATTACTATTTTTAACTAACGGGACAAGCTACAAAGTCTGTGTGTGCGCTTACCGCTGGTACTTTGAGTGTATGATGAAGACGGGCCCGTCTGTGGTGCAGCAGGAGGAGGAGGAGGAGACAGAGTCTTTTCAACCTGGAGACAGTCGAAGGTACTGCATTTGGCCTTTATTTGATGCACAATGCTGATGTGCTTGGCCATTGAGGTTGTGTTCCCCCCTTTACAAGAAATGATTTTGCAACATAAGTTGCATTTTGCTTCCACTTTATCTTTGAGCTTGGTAAAATGAAGCCAAACTGTAGACCTTTTCGCCCGTTCAGCCATCCTCGCGAGCAAAGTTAACTGCCAGACTTCACTTGTTTTACTTTTAATACCTGTTTGCTTACAATTTTATTCAAAAACATTGGTGGTGTTGTGTACTTTGAGGAAGAAGGCCGCCGACACAGGATCACTTTTAACTCACTTTATTTGTTTTAGGTTTTAGTCTATTATCTATGAAGCAAAAGGAGAGGAATTTTACAATTCACGCGTGGAGCGACTCTTAGCTGGATATCTAATAGATACGCTGCCTATAGAGTTTCTGCCCTCTCCTGCTTGTGTGCGCTCGATAGTACCTTGGCAGGCGTGGCCTCTATGACGTGTAATGTGCTCTGATTGGCTAGTGTTGAGCGCCCGCCTCCAGGTGTATTATGTATGCTGCCATCTTGTGGCCAGGTGCGGTTAATACAGCTTATATATTTGTTCCAGTTCCCTTGTGGCTATGTGAGGATATTACAGCCTGTTGATACATGTGCTGTTATTTATTCGTCACAGTGGACACGCTGCAGTGATTGGATTGATTAGATTTAAATGCCGTGACGCGACTCGAGGGACACACAATTACGTTACAGGACCTACGGGAGAAAAAAAAAAACAACAAGACTCGATAGTGGTATCGATGAGCCCAAACGTTATTGATTTTCGGGTTTTGAAAAAAGTGGAACCGGGTCCTTGATAGAACCGGGTTTCGATCCCCATCCCTATTTGTGCGTGTGCTTGTAAAAATGATGTTTAATCCTGATTATTACGGTATTGTATTATCTGTAAAGCAGCACAGAAACAGTAAAGTTAGAGATTAAAAATTAGATTAACGCGATTAAAAAACATAACGCGCTAAACATGACTAATTATCCATCCATCCATCCATCCATCTTCTGCCGCTTATCCGGGGTCGGGTCGCGGGGGCAGCAGCCTAAGCAGGGAAGCCTAGACTTCCCTTTCCCCAGCTACTTCGTCCAGCTCTTCCTGGGGGATCCCGAGGCGTTCCCAGAGAGACATAGTCTCTCCAGCGTGTCCTGGGTCTTCCCCGGGGTCTCCTACCAGTGGGACGTGCCCTGAACACCTCACCAGGGAGGCGTCCGGGAGGCATCCTAACTAGATGCCCGAGCCACCTCATCTGGCTCCTCTCAACGCGGAGGAGTAGTGGGTCTACTCCGAGCTCCTCCCGGATGACCGAGCTTCTCACCCTATCTCTAAGGGAGAGCCCAGCCACCCTGCGGAGGAAGCTCATTTCGGCCGCTTGTACCCGCAATCATGTTCTTTCGGTCATTACCCAAAGCTCATGACCATAGGTGAGGGCAGGAACGTAGATCGACTGGTAAATCGAGAGCTTCGCCTTTCGGCTCAGCTCCCTCTTCACCATGATGGATCCATGCAGAGTCCGCATTACTGCAGACGCCGCACCGATCCGCCTGTCGATCTCCCGCTCCATCCTCCCCTCACTCGTGAACAAGACCCCGAGGTACTTGAACTCCTCCACTTGGGGCAGGATCTCATCCCCGACCCGGAGAGTGCACTCCACCCTTTTCCGGTTGAGGACCATGGACTCGGATTTGGAGGTGCTGATTCTCATCCCGGCTGCTTCACACGTGGCTGCGAACCGGTCCAGCAAGAGTTGGAGGTCACGGTCTGATGAAGCCAACAGGACCACATCATCTGCAAAAAGCAGAGACCCAATCCTGAGGTCACCAAACCGGACTGTGCCTAGAAATCCTGTCCATAAAAATTATGAACAGGATCGGTGACAAAGGGCAGCCCTGGCGGAGTCCAACCCTCACTGGATTTACCGGCAATGCGGACCAAGCTCTGACACCGGTCATACAGGGAACGGACAGCCCGTATCAGGGGGTCCGATACCCTGTACTCCCGGAGAACCCCCCACAGGACTCCCAGAGGGACACGGTCGAATGCCTTCTCCAAGTCCACAAAGCACATGTGGACTGGTTGGGCAAACTCCCATGCACCCTCAAGGATCCTGCAGAGGGTGTAGAGCTGGTCCACCGTTCCACGGCCTGGACGAAAACCACATTGCTCCTCCTGAATCCGAGGTTCAACTATCCGACGGACCCTCCTCTCCAGCACCCCTGAATAGACCTTACCAGGAAGGCTGAGGAGTGTGATCCCCATATAGTTGGAACACACCCTCCGGTCCCCCTTCTTAAAAAGAGGGACCACCACCCCAGTCTGCCAATCCAGAGGCACTGCCCCCGATGGCCACGCGATGCTGCAGAGTCGTGTCAACCATGACAGCCCCACAACATCCAGGGCCTTAAGGAACTCTGGGTGGACCTCATCCACCCCCGGGGCCCTGCCACCGAGGAGCTTCCTGACCACCTCGGCAACCTCAGCCCCAGAGATAGGAGAGCCCACACCCGAGTCCCCAGGCCCTGCTTCCTTACCGGAAGGCGTGTCGGTGGGATTGAGGAGGTCTTCGAAGTATTCCTTCCACCGATCCACAACGTCCCGAGTCGAGGTCAGCAGCACACCGTCTCCACCATACACAGTGTTGACGATGCACTGCTTCCCCCTCCTGAGACGCCGGATGGTGGTCCAGAACCTCTTCGAAGCCGTCCGGAAGTTGTTCTCCATGGCCTCACCGAACTCCTCCCATGTCCGGGTTTTTGCCTCAGTAACCGCCACAGCTGCGCTCCGCTTGGCCTGCCGGTACCTGCCTGCTGCCTCCGGAGTCCCACAGGCCAAAAAGGTCCTATAGGACTCCTTCAGTTTGACGGCATCCCTCACCGCCGGTGTCCACCAGCGGGTTCAGGAATTGCCGCCATGGCAGGCACCGACCACCTTGCGGCCACAGCTCCGGTCGGCCGCCTTAACAATGGAGGCGCGGAACATGGCCCACTCGGACTCAATGTCCCCCGCCTCCCCCGGTACATGGTCAAAGCTCTCCCAGAGGTGGGAGTTGAAGCTCTCTCTGACAGGAGACTCTGCCAGACGTTCCCAGCAGACCCTCACAATACGTTTGGGTCTGCCAGGTCTGCATCCTCCCCCACCATCGCAGCCAACTCACCAACAGGTGGTGATCAGTTGACAGCTCTCCCTCTCTTCGCCCGAGTGTCCAAGACATGCGGCCGCAAGTCCGACGAGACGACTACAAAGTCGATCATCGAACTGTGGCCTAGGGTGTCCTGGTGCCAAGTGCACATATGGACACCCTTATGCTTGAACATGGTGTTCGTTATGGACAATCTGTGACGAGCACAGAAGTCCAATAACTGAAGCGAGGGACACGTAAAACCATTTATATTTCTCATCATAAGGGGTCTTCTGAGCTACCCTTTGTCTGGCCCCTCCCCCCGGACCTGTTTGCCATGGGTGATCCTACCAGGGGCATAAAAGCCCCCGACAACGGAGCTCCTGGGGGTCATTGGGACACGAAAACCCCTCCACCACGGTAAGGTAGTAGCTCAGGGTGGGGCAATGACTAATTAATTGATCGCAATTAACGCGATAATTTGACACCCCTAGCCTACGTATTTTAAAATATTAATGTCAAATAAAAATAACAGTAATTTGAAAGGTTTGGTAGCACTAACAGCTCATATCATGTGGCTGGATCTGGACTGGAATCTGGACTAGAAGAATAACTGGGAGGCAGAATCGCAACACGTCCTTTCTAACTAGAAAGGATGTGTCGCGATTCTGCCTTCTCACACCGCGAGACAGGTGAGTGTCATGATTTCGGTTTCGATGCGCATATCGTTACAGCCCTAGTTAACTGGTAACTTATTGCGGTAATGTCTTTATGTAAAGAATATGCACTTTGGGATTTTTTTTCACAAACACTGAAGTGAATAAAATAATACTGAACTCCATTGAAAAAACCTTCAAATTAACACAACGATGATTGTGATGGATCGCCTGCTAGCCTGCTAAGTTACATTGTTACCAAAATGAGTCCACATTTACCTACAAAATATGTGGCGAATTACACTGAAGTGGCTAATGAATGTTATTTTTTCAGTATTATCCATGTTGTTTATCCTAAGACTGCTCTAAACCAGGCTTGTTGTAAATGGTGTATGTTTATAAGGGAGTTCTGCAGGCAGCTGGACAGTATCTTCAGCACACACCTCCAGCGTTTCAGAGCAGATCATACTGCTTATTGTTTCATGACTTAAACATAATTTTATATACTTATTCATGTGTTAATTCTTCAGGTTTCTGTGGGTGGTTAATCATATTTTATTATATATATAATTAGCAAACAAGACAGCAAGTCTGATTTGGTGATCAAATCTTACCATAAAAGTATGATTTTTGGCAATTAAGATATTTGCATTGGAGCCTCATGCATATTTAAAGTGTTTGCTGTGGCCAAAATTGTTATGTGTTGAAATTTAAGAGGAGATATCGTCTTAAAGACCATGTTTTTCAGTTCCTGAGTTGTCTGATATGGTTACAGTAACACATCTCTGTATCCAAATGTTTCAACAAGTTGCTGTACCAAATTATGAGATATAATGACATTGTAGTGACTACAGTGACTATTATGGGTTCGTGTTCCCCTCTTACTGTGAGGGATCTAGTGGGAGGGAACTGGCTATGAGTCACGGGGTCTAGGGGGACGGTTTATGCTGTTGCACTGTTCTGTTCTACCCACACACAGAGTGATTGTCCGCTGTGGTTTTTGGATTAAAACTAAAAGTTATTATTACGTTGCCTACGTCCTCCTTTTCCTCCGGCACTACACTGGTGACCCCGACGTTCGTTTTTGTTATTTATTTGTTTACAAAAACCGCGCGAGCGAACACTGCAATTCTGCGACATGTCCGGCCGGGGAAGACGTTCACAGCGGCAGACATCACCGTCTCCTGTCAGGGGGACGCGGGACGTGCGCACCCCCACTCTTAAGCTGCCAGAGTTCTGGGACTCGACGCCTGCTGCATGGTTCGCTATAGTAGAGGCACATTTCAACAAAAGCAACGTTACCGACGACGATGACCAGTACAACCATGCTGTGGCTATGTTGGGCAGCTCCACCGCAGCGCGTGTGGTGGGGTTTCTGTCCGCCCCCCCGACGATAAACAAATATGAGCGCCTCAAGGCCCTGCTCCTGGAGACATTTGAGCTGTCCACTGCGGAGAGGGTGCGCCGCTTATTTGACATGTCGGACTTGGGAGACGAGAGGCCCTCTGCACGTATGGAGAGGATGTTAAACCTGCTCGGTACAGAAGACCCCATGATCGTCTTCACAGAGCTGTTCATGCGCACACTGCCAGCTCAGGTCAGGATGGCGCTGGCTAACACCACCATCGTGGAACCCCGCGCCCTGGCCAAGGAGGCGGACCGGTTCGTCTTAGCCATGCCTCAACGGTCCCCCGACCTGCTTGCTCCCGCGGCTGCCCCGCCTCCGGACCGTCGCAAGAGAGGACGGACGACGCCAGACCCTCTGGCCAGCAGGGTGACGCTGCGGGCCATTGTTTCTACCACGCCACCTTTGGCGCCAAGGCCAAACGGTGCCGCTCGCCCTGCACCTTTGGACCGACGGGAAACGGCAGGGCCGGCACTCGGTAGTAGCCCTGAGCGCTGGTGTCACCAACAGGCTGCTCTTCATACAAGACACCGTCTCCGGTCGCAGATTCCTTTGTGACACAGGTGCCCAGTGGAGCATCATTCCGTCAGGGAGATCGGAGGTGGCGAAGGGAGAGCACGGTCCGCGGTTGGTGGGTGCGGATGGCACGCCTATCCGTGCCTATGGCACTAGAGCGGTGGACGTGTGCTTCGGAGGACAACGCTTTACCTGGGATTTTGTCGTCGCAGCTGTCACATTTCCTCCTTGGCGCAGATTTTCTGTGCGCCCATAACCTGTTAGTGGACGTGGGGAACAGGCGCCTGGTCAACTCACAGACTTTCGCTTCCTTCGCCTGTACGCAGGGGGAGGCGGTCTACAGCGGGTTGTCCAACACGCTCGCCGAAAGCGACCAGTACCTTCAGCTGCTCGCCGAATTCCCTGACCTTACTAAGCCCACCTTCTCCACGCCCACGGTGAAGCACGGAGTAGAGCACCACATCGAGACCAATGGGCCTCCCCTCCACGCCAGGGCCAGGCGCCTCAACCCGGAGAAGCTATCCGTCGCCAGGGCGGAGTTTGCGCACATGGAGCAGGTGGGCATCGTTCGGCGCTCGAACAGCCCCTGGGCGTCCCCCCTGCACATCGTCCCTAAGCCGGACGGTGGGTGGCGCCCATGTGGAGACTACCGCCGCCTCAATGACGCGTCCAAGCCTGACCGCTACCCGGTCCCGCATATCCAGGATTTTTCAGCGCATCTGGCGGGCAAACGCGTCTTCTCCAAGGTGGACCTGGTACGGGGGTACCATCAGGTGCCGGTGCACTCAGAGGACATCCCTAAGACAGCCGTCGTCACCCCCTTCGGTCTCTTCGAGTTTCTTTGGATGCCCTTCGGTCTGAGGAACGCGGCGCAGACCTTCCAACGCCTAATGCACTTGGTGCTCCAGGACCTGCCCTTCCTCTTCGTCTACTTGGATGACATCCTCGTCGCGAGCACCACGGAAGAGGAGCACCTGTCCCACCTCCGGACCCTCTTCACGTGGCTCAGCCAACATGGGCTGATTGTCAATCCGGCAAAGTGTGAGTTTGGACGGGACACCCTTGACTTTCTCGGGCACCAGGTCTCCGCGGAGGGTGTGACCCCCCTCCCCTCGAAGGTGGAAGCTGTTGCAGCCTTCCCGCGCCCCTGCACAGTCAGCGAGCTCAAGGTTTTCATCGGGATGGTGACCTTCTACTATTGCTTCCTCCACCACATAGCTCACATCCTGCAACCGCTGTACGAGGCCCAGAAGGGCAAGGCTCTGAAGCAACCGGTCGACTGGACGGCGGAACGTGTCAAGGCCTTCCAGGACACCAAGGCGGCCCTGGCCCGCGCGGCCATGTTGGCCCACCCCTCACCCTCTGCGCCCACTGCTCTCACCACGGACGCTTCGGACTTTGCCGTGGGGGCGGTGTATGAGCAGTGGGTTGGGGATGCCTGGCAGCCACTCACATTCTTCAGCCGCCAGCTGTCTCCTAGAGAGCGAAGGTACAGCACCTTCGACAGGGAGCTCCTCGGGCTGTGGCTCGTGGTCAGACACTTCCGTTTTTTACTGGAAGGCCGCGAGTTTACGGCCTACGTGGACCACAAGCCGCTCACACACGCCATGTCCAAGACGAGTTCACCACGGACATCCAGCACGTGGCTGGGAAGTCCAACGTGGTCGCGGATTGTCTCTCTAGGGCGGTGGTCGGTGCGGTCCAGCTGGACTTGGACTACTCCCGCATGGCTGTGGATCAGGCCGCCGACCCCTCCGTCCAAGCTCTAAAGTCAGCAAACACGGGGCTGCGCCTGGAGGAGGTACTCTTCAGTGATACAGGGGCCACGCTCCTGTGCGACGTTTCCACGGAGCAGCCAAGACCTGTAGTCCCTGCCAACTGGAGACGCCCTGTCTTCGACGCGGTACACAGCTTGTCGCACCCTGGTAGGAAACCGTCCTCACGGCTGGTGTCAGGGAAGTTCGTCTGCCACGGGCTCAAGAGGGATGTGAGGGCCTGGGTCGACACTTGCACTGCCTGCCAACGCGCCAAGGTGCATCGCCATGTCAAGGCCCCCCTGGTACGGTTCTCGGTGCCCGAGCGGAGGTTCGACCATGTCAACGTGGACCTGGTGGGACCCCTGCCCCCCTCGCACGGCTTCACCTACCTCTTTACCATGGTGGACAGGATGACACGCTGGCCGGAGGCAGTCCCGCTCTCATCAACGACAGCCCCCGACCTGGCCCGGGCGTTCATCGCGGTGTGGGTCTCCCGCTACGGCACTCCTGCTGATCTCTCCTCTGACCGTGGCCCGCAGTTTACTTCAGAGCTGTGGGCGGCGGTGGCGGGGAATCTGGGGGTCAAGCTACACCGCACCACCGCCTACCACCCGCAGGCTAACGGACTTGTTGAGCGCTTTCATCGCTCCATGAAGGCTGCCCTTCGAGCCGGCCTCATGGACGGCAACTGGCTCGACTGCCGTGGGTCATGCTGGGGCTCAGGACAGCGCCCAAGGAGGACCTCCAGTCTTCATCGGCCGAGCTGGTGTTCGGACAGCCGCTGCGGGTCCCTGGTGACTTCATCCCCAAGTCGACGGAGCCCTGGTCCGCCTCCGCTCAGCGCGCCTCCCTGCTGGATGGCGCCAGGGCCTTCGCCCCGGTCCTGACCACGCAGCATGGCGTCCCTGCTTCGCGGGTGCCCCCAGAGCTGCAATCAGCGGGTTACGTTTTCATCCGCCACGACGGCCACAGGACGCCTCAAGCCGGCTTGCTTGGACCTTGAACTGCCCCCAGACTTGGCCATGCCACCGCGCAAGGGCCGCCCCCCCGTCCTGCCCCCCTGCCACGCCGTGGCCGTCCCCCCCTCCAAACCCTACGAGCCCCCACAGCTTGCGGCCCTCCGGGCGTCGCTGCCCCCCGCCCCGCTCAACAAGGGGATGTGATGGACAAGGTCACGCCTCCTCCTGCACCTCCTGACTTTGCCTACAGTTGTGGAGGCCGGGCCATATGCCCTCCTCGCCGCGGGGATTTTGAATATTGAGGTGAACACTGGGGGGGCTGGTGTAGTGACTACATTATGGGTTTGTGGTCCCCTCTTACTGTGAGGGATCTAGTGGGAGGGAACTGGCTATGAGTCACGGGGTCTAGGGGGACGGTTTATGCTGTTGCACTGTTCTGTTCTACCCACACACTGAGAGTGATTGTCCGCTGTGGTTTTTGGATTAAAACTAAAAGTTATTATTACGTTGCCTACGTCCTCCTTTTCCTCCGGCACTACAACATGATAAAACTAAATAAGACATTGAACCACCTTTTTAAATAATTAAAATGTATTGTACTTTCATGTATTTAACAGAATGGATGGCCCAGCAGGAAATACCAAAAAAGAGATGCCCAAAAGAGCGCAAAACCCACCAAAGAAGATGTGTTTTTATGAACCAGACCCCGGCTCACCCAAAGATGACTCAGATGGTAATTGAGTTATTATTTCACTACATGGCTTAGCTAATTTTTGGCGTGATTGCCATTTCTAACTTACTTTGGACACTAAAATAACCAAAATCTTTGACAGTCTCTGGTCTCTTATCACTGGGATTATTATCAATATATTGGCAGCTTCAGCCACAAACATTGATTTACAGGATTTGTTTAAAAGAAATGTCAAGAAAAGCGAGAGTAACCCCCACTTGAAACTGTATACATTTTAGTGACAGAATTTTACAACTCTATTGGTCAAAGTATCACTATATTTGGGGCTGGGAAATTGATTTAAAAAATGTTATTTAAATAAAATATAATTCTCTCATCGGAAAAAGTAGCAACTTTTTTCCAGGATAGGCATGAAATTGCAAATAGGTCTCTAATTGTTGATACCTATAGAAACTCTGTTGCTGCTTTATTGCAGATTATAGAATTTAATTCTTTAAAATGTATTGACAATTTAGGGTATATGGAGGATAATGATTTATGACCAGTTATGGTCACAATTCATAAATTATCGTATTATCAAGTTATTGATGAATCATATAGGGTTAACAAAACCTCGGGGCACCACCTTCCTGAAGCTATGTCCTTGGGAGGTGAAAGGAATATCCTAGGAAGCTTAACAATAATTGTATAACCCAAATTAATCAATATCACAAGATAATAAAGTCTCGTTATTAAAAGCAGTCTCATAAACTTTAGTAGTCTCAATTCTCAATGGTAGGATCTATAAGAGTCAGTCAATTTTAGCCTGTACTGGTTTACTCAAAATCTCCTTTATTTACTCTCTGTTCATTTTCAGGACTTTTTGCATTGTTGACCTTTGAAGATGGATACACGGCAAAGATTTTTAATGTCTGTGATATACTAAGCAAAGATGATAAACCCACTGCCTGCCTTAGAGATCTGAAGCCAGGGGAAGAAGTACTTGCAAGATGGTCCGACAGTTCTACAGCGCCACAGTGGACTTCGATGGAACAGTTTACAAGACAGTGGTTGCCAAGAAGGCCACAAAGAAACATATGAAAAAGAGATGCAGCTGCTCAAAGATTCTACAACCTTCCATCACTATGTCAAGCAGGTCAGTCCACCTCTGTACAGGATCATCCAAATACTGTGGACCACAATGTCATCCAGCCTCCAACTACCTGGCCAGTGTACCAACCTCCACCTACCGAGTCATCTTTACCTATCCAGCCACAGCACCAGCCTGTAACTGCCTGGCCACAGTACCAGGTTCCAGTTTCCCAGTCATCGCCACATACGCATCCATGTTACCAGCATCCACCTATCCAGCCGCTCCACCAGTATGCACCCACTCTGTCTCCAGTCACACATTGTTCCAACCTTTTGCAGTATCCAAAGCATCACCAATCTCACACGGCACTGCCCACATCTTCAGACCTGTCACAACAACCTGTTTTGGTGGATTTGGATCACCAAAGACAGCCACCAGCTCCTACTGTAACACCCAAAGAAAGCTTTCTCAAAATGTTGTACAGTCCTAGTAAAAAACAAAAACCTGCTGTTCTTGGGGACCAGAGCCAGCCTAGTACGTCTGAACATTAGACTTCTTCAAGCTCGTCATCTGCAGATACTTTCATCATCGAGCATGATCCACTTCCAGAATGTGGAGAGCCAATTTTCAGTTTGCCTGAATCAAGAGAAGACAGATCATGGAAGCCATGCAGGGCATGCAAGGCAGAGGTGGAAAAATTAGTGGAGGAGAAGGCCAAACTGCAGGATGTGCTGTGCGGTACAAGTAAGTACATTTTGTCTCTCTGTTGCAGTTAATTGTTCCTTTAACACTATTACTTTTTTCTCTCACAATTTTCCAAATGTACCAAATTAAACTAAAACTAAAACTTAAAAGCTTTTAACAATTTGGTAAAAATCTTAGCCCATCATGAAATCTCTTGATTTTTTTAAAACTAGTCTCTTCCTTTTCTTTAATTTATTTTTGCTGCTGTGTACCTGTAAGGTAATTCATATTTTGTGTCACAGGTGGTGAGCACCTCGAGGCATTAAAAAGCTTTCTGAACAAAGTGGAACAGATCCAACCTCAGGCTGCTGTTGGGGCTCCAAAACACAGATCTGGGAAGCAAGAGCTGTATCCAGAAAGTGGACTATTCGTGTCTTCTACCCGCCTGGCTGCAATACATGCAGAAGCAAAGGACTGCCTCAGATTGTTCCATCTTCTTTTTGATGAGTTGTTTACTGCAGAGGAGTGCCGAAATGCTGTGGCCTTTGGGAAGCACGGGAAGGTGCCAGATGGGAAGACATCCTGGATAAGTTCAAAGTCAATGGGATTCTAAGTAAGTACATTGCTCATTGTTAACAATTTATGGAAATATGGAAAGGTTGTGGAAATCCATCAGTAAAAATACATAACATAAAGAAGCACAAATTATTTTCAAATTTAATTTGTTGTAATTCTACTTTTTATTTCTAGTTTGTTTTCCCCTCTTTCTTCTGCCCCTTCTCACATTCATCACAATATCTGGCCAAATTTGGCATAGTTTCTGATGTGTTGGAACCCCATGTATCACATAGCCACATTTAATGTTTTGATTGTTTCAGTGACCTCACAGTTTTACTGAATTTCCTCGTGTGAACCATAGAGAAATTTCAATGTGAATTTTGTGACATCGGGATAAAAAAAGCTCTCAATACTGTCATTGTAACTGCTGTTAAATTATGAAATTTGTAATTTGTGCTTTCTTTTCTCTGTTTTTTTTCTTCTTGCAGCTTACATCATGCGCTGTAGTACCCTGGATGGATAGACACCGGTGGAGAAAAGTAAGGTCAAAAAAGCCTTCATAAACAAATGCCGCATCAGGGCCACAACGCTGTAAAGTATTGCATGTGGCATACTGATGGACATTTGTTGAAATGACCATGTTCAAAAAAAGCCCCTGTATACATGTGCTGCATGAGGGCCTTAAAGACGCACTGTGTAATTGTTTCCCCCATCTAGTGGTCAAATTGTATTTTGCATTCAAATGAATTTATGCTCTCTAGCGCCTCGCGTTTTCAAATGTTCGTTGCAACCTGTTGGAACTACGGCAAGCGGTATTAGTCAAGATTCAAGAAGCTATGACAACATGATAACAACATGCCTTCAAACACCACTTCATCAAGTTTTGTTTCGGATGATGAGGTAAGTTATTTCAAACAAACTTCAAACTGCATTGAATCATTAGTGTGAGCATGTATGAGTAATTACTCCTCGAGCAAGATAGTGAATTATGTTCTCATGTTTATATCGTTTTTTAAGTGACAAGCGCGTCTGTAAACTGCTAAGCTCCTTCTCTGTTCCACAGTCACGCTGGCTCTGAGTGAAAACGCGTTTAGCCTTACCTGTACCACGTAGTGCTTTTTGTCCCTCTCGGCAGTTCATCGTTTTTTATAGACCGGAAGGACATGGAAGCCTCCATAGAGCTTGCCCGTCCTAATGTAAATTCAGATAAGTGATTCTTCGCTCAGGAGGATAAGTGAGATTGTTGACAGAGATAATTTTACACCAATGGGGACTTATTTATGAATGAAGACGTTGATTTGAGGTAATAAATTACTTAAAAAACAACACAGTGTACCTTTAAAGACTATAAAGTTGTTAAATGTTGTGCAATGTGCACTGTTGAAAAGTTGTCCTGATAACTGCTCAAAACACTGTTGGAGACCTTGTTACTGTTTTAAAAACATAGTTTTACTGAAAAGAGACACATTTATAGTTCAGGTTTTATAATGACAATGTGAGAATAGCTTTTGCTGTCTTTCAATGTTAACTTTATTGTAAACATTATTGTTATTGTTAACGTTATTACAGCTACTTGAAATACTCAAAATACTCAGTCATTGTACTTAACAATTGAGTCCTGCTGTTTTGAATTTGAATAAAGATTCAGATTACTTTATTCATTCCAAAAGGGAAATCAATTTGTCTGTCAGCTCATTTGCTATAGAATTATAAAGCCTGATGGCTGTTGGTGTATATATATATATATATATATATATATATATATATATATATATATATATATGTATATATATATATATATATATATATATATATATATATATATATGTATATGTATATTATATTATATATATATATATATATATATATATATATATATATATATATTTATACCATGGTCTGGGTGAATACTCGATTCTGATTGGCTGGCGGGTGTAGGTTAAAAAGTGTTAATGTACACCTAGGAAAGACGTTCAGGTCAAATTGCCTGATTACAGTTAGATTACTGCGCTGGCTCAAACGCTAGATGGTAACCATGGCAACGGAGAGGGAATACTCGATTCTGATTGGCTGCTGCAGGGTGGCCATTAATCCCTGCTATATGCAGAGCTAGCTCTGGCTATATGGACACCTACTAAGTACTTCCAGTCAAATTGTCTGTTCAGCCTTCAAAACGAGAGCTGGTAAATTGTGAAAAATGCATTAAACTGTAATCAGAAAAGGCGGTTATATGCTATAGACCCTATAGTATCTGTGGTATAAAGGCTGGGACACATTTCAAATTATAAATATGTACACTTTATGTTGAAATTATAGACCGTCGGATTCCCATTGAAACGAATGGCGCGGTGATTAGTCGTCAAAACGACAGCTGGTAAATTGTGAAAAATGCATTAAACTGCAATCAGAAAACGCGGTTATATGCTATAGACCCTATAGTATCTGTGGTGTAAAGGCTGGGACACATTTCAAATTATAAATATGTACACTTTATGTTGAAAGTATAGGCCGTCGCGATTCCCGATGTACAATGCATTACGTCAGTGTTGAGAATAAGTAATAACATATGTATCAGCAGGCTGTAATATCTACACATAGCCACAAAGGAGTAGAAATAAATATACAAGTTGTATTAACTGCACCTCAACACAAGGTGGAGGCATACATAATACACTGGGGGCGGGCGCTCAACGCTAGCCATTGTGCGTCATGGAGGCCACGCCTCCTGCCCAGAGACTTCCGGGCGAAAGAGGGTCAGAATCCCCCAGGCAGCGCCACCGGACGGAGGCAAAGCGAGGGGCTCTCCACGCGCGTGATAGTTACAATACTCCTCTTTCTGTTTCATAGTTAAATACTTAAAGCTAAACAAATAAAGTGAGTTAAAGCATTCCTGTTGTCGGCAGCCTTCTTCCTCGGAACACAACCCCACATGTGGGGTTTGTGTTCCGAGGAAGAAGGCCGCCGACACAGGATCGCTTTAACTCACTTTATTTGTTTAGGTTTAGTTATCTTAATCTACCAAGCATGTGGGGAAGTAAATGTAAATGCCACGCGTGGAGAGCCGCTTAGCTTAGCATCCTTCCGATGCGCTGCCTCGCGGGGTTCTGATTCTAACCGGCTGTTTCCGCCCGGATGGTCTCTGGGCAGGAGGCGTGGCCTCTATGACGCATAATGGCTAGTGTTGAGCGCCCGCCCCCAGTGTATTATGTATGCCGCCATCATGTGGTCAGGTGGGGTTAATACAACTTGTATATTTATTTCTACTCCTGGCTATGTGTAGATATTACAGCCTGATGATACATATGTTATTAATTCGCAACACACATCAGCTCTCTGGCTCATAGCTGAGCGGACTAGAATACCTCCCGTTGCCGAGTCGTATCTAAGGTCCGTCCTATTTACTGGAGGAGTGAACAACGTTTCCGTTGCATAAGAACCTTACGGGAGGGTAATTATTGTTCCAGGTATTAGTCAGACCCTCAGGCGTTACTAGGGAAGCCAGATTATGGCTTGTGAACAACTTTATATTTTGATTGTAAAACGCATGCAAATATTAATTAATGGTCTTAATTTATTTTCTTTGGCAAGTGACCATGGTATAAGCGGGATAATGCCCTTCGAGGTGTCCATTATCAGAAGTTAATGGACTTCGCGGAAGCAACCCATGCCTCCGCGTCGTCCATTAACTTCTGATAATGGACACCTCGTCGGGCATTATCCCATACAGTATATATATATATAGAAAATTATCCGGTACGGATAAAGCACTTTTGCCGAGTACGAGTATTATACGAGTAATACGAGTCAATATCTGTGCTCGGATTGAATGAAAATCCTCATTGGGTAGCTGACTGTGTCAGCGTTCTGTGATAGGCTACAGCGCCCCTCCCCTACACAATGCAGATGTGTTGTTGTGTCGCTCTGATCACTCACACACAGAACAGCTCTCTGTCTCTCCCTCAGTCACTCAGGTTCGCGGGTCGTTTTCCGTTAATGTTTAGGGTTTCTTCAGCTTCAGGTTTGTTATTACTTAGGTTGGTACTTACTTATGAACCAGTAGAGTTCTGGTAAACGTGGGTTCGTTCAGACGTGGTGCCGACTCGCGTTGCGTCTCTGCCTGTCGGAGATTTTTTTTACTTTTTCTTCTTTTAACCGTCATCTGGCTGCCTGGCTCTAACCAGTTTTTTTTACTTCACGCACGGTGTCCGACACTTTCTTGCTGTATTTCGTGAAAAAATAAAGCTAGTCGTGGTATAAATATTGGAAATCAAGCTACACACACACATACACACACACACTTTCTCTCTCTTTCCCGATCGAGTTGTCTTGCAAAAGTAGCAACAACTGCCCAGGTTAGTAATAGGAAACAGAAAGGGTCTGTTTCCATTACTCTCTTCTTCAACTTGTATTGTTGTCTTCCCTTTATATTTTATTTTCAAAGGATTAGAGGACAGGTAGGAGCTGTGCCCATGTATACACAAACTGACCTCTCAGCTCTTGGGACATCAAATGACAATTTTTTTGAAATACTACCGTCTAAAAGTTAGCCCCTTGGGCTAACTGAGCAGAATGACACAGAGCTCCACTGGCAAGACTGGCCTCAAAGGGGCCCCCTGCATGTCTAGTTCCTGTTTAATTATTTGGATTTGTACTTAACATTCATAGACGGGAATGGGGGTTGAGGGGGTAATAGAGGAAGAGAATAACCCTCCAGACTCGCCTCTTCATGCTAGCCTGTTAGGTCTGCATCTTCCCCGTCTCCCATATCACCCTCCCTCTCCACCCCAGTCTCTCTTATCCGTAATACTCGTAATACCTGATCCCGGAGGACGGAGTCACATAAATGTCCCTCAATAACTCTAACTTTGCTGTGCTAGCCATGGTGATCATTTCTGATGAAAATAATGGAAGGCCATTTAATATGCAACCTGTAAAATTTCCTGATCAGGTGTTGAATCTTACTTCCATCTAATAAAAAACAGTTGTGTATGTACATTTAACAGTGCTAAGTAGTCATAGTTTACAATCATTTAAATGCCAGAATCATCAATGAAATAGTCAACTTAACTCCATAATTCTAAATCTAAATGGAAGTGAAAATGTAGATATTGCGGGTAGACTTGTTGGATGTGTGGCAGCCACGAGTGGAGGGGTACAATTGCGGTAGTTTGAGGGTACCGTTACTTAATAATTTAGGTTGCCAGACAATGCCATCCTGGGAATTTCACCCAGAGAATTATAGGATGCAGGTCCGTTACTCAAGGCCAGAGACGTGGTTAAAACTTTAAGTAAAACAAACCAAACTAATCAGTGCTGAGGCTTACCAAATGGAGGGAAGCCAGTGAAGGCAGGGGAGGGATTCACTAAAATAAAACTAACCAAATGAAGAACCAATTCCCAGGGAGCACAGCACACAAACGGAAAGGGAGGAGGGGATACCGCCACCAGACCACCAGCACCACCACTGGCCCTCAGTCACTGAAAAGGGGGGGGGGGGAGATGGAGCAATTAGTACAGTCCCACAAATAAACCAAGATAATAAAGCTAAATAACTAATAAGAAAATCAAAAAGTGGCCAACATAAACCACATCAAATGAAATAAACTAGGTAGATGAAACCAATAAAACTTTAATTTAAACAAAACAACAAAATGAAACTAAAACAAATAACTGATTTAACAAAAAGAAAACAAAATGAAACAAAAGAAGCGAAATGACCATAACAAATATTACTGAATCAACTACCCCTAATCAAAAGAAGAAACCAATACAAATTAATCTAACCCAAAAGAAAATAAATACAGCAGAACCCCACTAATGCACCACAGGCACAAAATTAAAATGAGGGGGGTTAGCAGGGGTTAGCGTTGGGATGCAATACTTCCCCAGCGTTAGCACGATTAACCAACGCAGCGTAAAAGTAGCAGTAGAGCTGGAAACAAAGCAGCAGCGGCTCCGGTGACGTCACTTCACGGCGGTGACTGCGGATGGCTTATCCTGTCAGCGACATTTAAATTAGTGATGGGAGAAAACAATATAACTGCGACCTGCGCTGATAACTATACGCAGCTTTCCCTCGCTGCGGGCCGACACACTCGTGTGCATGCACGCACACATGCACACACACACACACACCAGAGGAGGGGAGGGCGAGAGGGACCTACGGCAGCTTCCGGCAGTCCACCTGCGACCACACGAGCTTAGCCAGCCACTAGCACTCAATGGTGCTGAGAAGAGGAGAGGACTCCTACCACAGTTGCCGAAACGAGACGCAAGACACACATATGCGGGAGACAGGAGTTGCTCTGCATCGCAAAATTACAGCTGTCAGCATATTATCATTAAGACCAGACAATCAGAGTCAAAGCAGCACAACGTACCTCTTAGCCACACACCCGCACACCCGAGCCGGAAGCAACGCAGCAGAGTGCAAAAGGAGGAAGTCAGAGGAGAAGTGCCGCTTAAATACGGTGCCACCTTTTGGCGAGCGGCTGTCCAAAAGGTGTGTGAGTGGCTCAATCGAGTGGGCGGCATAGGCACACCACGTGAATAAATTAGTACACAAGTAGCCATGCTGCCACAGATGTAATGTCAGATCCAGCAGTCTGACTATGTTGTAGCAGAACTTCTGGGGGGAGAATGCACAGAGGCTGGGCCGGAAACCAGAAACTGCAAGGGGCAGAGATAGGCCTTGTTTCCTATTTTGTTACAGAGATAATCGAAGAAAACTCATTCCGGTGAGTGGATGAAGCTTTAAGAAGGGGTTTTCAATAAGTGTATTTCTACAGTGGCTATGGTATTGATTTGAAACCTTTACAGACACTTTTTTACAGTTTACTGCTGTGTTTGTGATTCCCCCCTCCAGCAACATGATTGGTCGAAACAAATATGAAGCAAAATGTTTGAGCTGGTCTGCCATCAGACTCGAGATATTAATCTAAAGTCTGATTTGTGAGTCTGATTGTGACCCGGTTCTTTAAGGAGCCAGTTCCAAATTTCTCAAAATCCAAAAATCAATATGTGGAGTGTGTGTGGAGTGTGTGTTGTTGATAGCTGGTTTACAGCCTCACCTGGCCTGAGTCAGACTGATTGGACTCTGGGCTAGGTGAGGCTGTAAACCAGCTATCAAAAACACACACTCCACACACACACACTCCACACAATAAGGTCCAAGCTTATCGATATTGCTATCAAGACTAGTGGGTCCTATAATGTAACATTACGTCTTGAGAGTGGCAGTGGAGATTGGGGGGGCGTTGGAAAAGTTTGGCATTGAGCACAAGGTGGTTGTGATGACCGTGGAGTGGACAATGCATCCAATGGACGTTGCTGCGAAGAGACTGGACATCCTTGAACTCGGATGCTCTGCCCATACCCTCAACTTGGCAGGGGAAAAGTCTACAGCATTGCCACAGTGACCCGGTGGGCAGCAAAACTGAGAGGTGGTCATCGTGTGGATGAAGCGATCCACAATGACCAAGACTGTGCTGAAAGAGAAGCAGCTCCTCCTCAAACTTCCTCAGCACACCATGGTACTGGATGCCAAAACCAGGTGGAACTCTCTCTTCCTGATGGTTGAGAGATTCTTCGAACAGTATCCGTCTCTCCAAGCTGCAGCGTTGGATCCACGGCTGAGAAAGCCAATGGAGAGGGACAAACTGGATAGGATCCCAAATGAGGACTTCACCAGAGCAGAGGAGTTCAGTAAGGTCATGAAGGTCCTATACACCGAACCAACACCGACATGAACTTCAACCGAGTCGCTTACGGACGTCTGTACTGTGTGAATCGATGCTGTGTGTATCGAGCAAGAAAAGCCCCACCTGCGGTCAGATCCTTCCGATACTCAAGAAACTGAAGGATCACTCCTTTCTGATCACAGTTCAGAAAGGAGACTCTCTGTTTGGGTCTGGCATTGAACAGAAGGTTTGGACTGACCAGTCTCAACATGACCAGGAGGACAACATCCAGGTGTTCCTGGAAGAAGTGACTGCAATGGACCCCAAGTTCAAAGCCAAGGGTTGACCAAGACTTCACCTGGGACCGTTCACTCCAATCGGGCACGTTTCCTAAATCCCTAAAAGTAGCTGCTATTAAGCCACTCTTAAAAAAGAGATCGCTGGATGCTTCCATGTTAACCAACTACAGACCAATCTCAAATCTTCCTTTTATAGCCAAGATCGTTGAGAAAGTGGTTTTTAATCAACTCAGCAAATTCTTGAATTCCAGTGGCCTTTTCGACAAATTTGAATCAGGCTTCCGACCTCACCACAGCACAGAAACAGCTCTTATTAGAGTGTTAAATGATATTAGGTTAAACACTGACTCAGGCAAGGTGTCAGTTCTGGTCCTGTTGGATCTCAGTGCTGCATTTGACACTGTGGATCACAGTATATTGTTGAACAGGTTGGAAACTTGGGCAGGACTCAGCGGAACAGTCCTAGAATGGTTCAGGTCCTACTTGGAGGAGCGGAGTTATTTTGTGACCATTGGAAGTTATGAATCCAATCGAATGGCTATGACATGTGGAGTTCCTCAGGGGTCAGTTATTGGACCCCTTCTGTTCAGTCTATATATGCTGCCTTTGGGTCAAGTTCTGCAGAACTCTAATGTAGACTATCACAGTTATGCAGATGACATGCAGATATACATAGCACTGTCCTCAGATGACTACAGTCCAATACAGTCATTGTGTCACTGTTTAGAGCAAGTAACAAATTGGATGAACCAAAATTTCCTTCAATTAAATCAGGACAAAACTGAGGTAATTGTTTTGGGCAATAAAGAGAAGAGGACTGCCGTCAGTAAACATCTCGAGTCACTCTCTCTAAAAACTAGGGACCAAGTCAGAAACCTTGGCGTGCTGATAGACTCAGATTTGACCTTCAGCAGTCATATCAAATCCATCACCAAAACAGCCTTCTATCATCTTAAGAACATATCCAGAGTGAAGGGTTTTATGTCTCAAACAGACCAGGAGAAGTTGATTCATGCTTTTATCTCCAGTAGACTCGACTACTGTAACGGCCTTCTGACTGGACTCCCACAAAAAAGCATTAAACAGCTGCAGCTCATTCAGAATGCTGCAGCTCGAGTTTTAACCAGAACAAAGAGATCAGAGCACATTACTCCAGTTCTAAAGTCTTTACACTGGCTCCCAGTCAGCTACAGAATAGACTTTAAAGTTATGCTACTGGTCTACACATCACTGAATGGTTTAGGTCCAGAATACATGAATGACATCTTAGTAGAATACAAACCCAGTAGGGCTCTGAGATCTACTGACTTAGGTCAGATAGTGAAGCCCAGAGTTCAAACTAAACATGGTGAAGCAGCGTTTAGCTGTTATGCTGCACAAAACTGGAACAAACTACCAGCCAAACTGAAATCAGCCCCAACTGTGAGCATTTTTAAATCCAAGTAAAAAACACTTCTCTTCTCCTGTGCTTATGATTGAGCTTGTTCAAAGCACTTTAAATTGTAAATTTAATTGCACTATGTCCTTTTAAATCATGATTTTATGCTGCTCGTATAGTACTTTATTTCTTTCTATTCTTCTATTCTTGTATTTTTTATTATTTTTTATTACTATTATTTATTATTATTATTCTAATTTTTATTTCAATTCTTACTGTTCTATGTAAAGCGCATTGAGTTGCCATTGTGTATGAAATGCGCTATATAAATAAAGCTGCCTTGCCTTGCTTGCCTATGTAGCACGTGTAATGACATATACAAAAGAATTAGAGCAAATAATACCAGAAAAATCCAAATTGAGAATAGAAATAGGTACCACATTGTGAACTCATTACAAAAGTGGGAAGTAGAAACATGGGGATGGTCTTTTGACTGTATTGCTGGGCCAGGGCAACTTCTTCAAGCTGTTATCAACAGCTTTAGGACCTTCTCTGTGTAACACGCAGTGTCTTGTGAAGGCACAGAAAGTGACTAATCCAAATATTTGGTTTAATATATATATATAAGACCCTGGACTGGTAACATGCAGAGCAGTGGTTTTCTTCGAGTTGATCAGTGAAATTTAACTGGCAAATCATATAGGATTTGAAGGTTGGGTGGGGATAATATATATATAATTATAATATATGTCAGTGTTTCCTCCAGAATTGTTTTCCATAGAATCATTATAGATAGGTTTATTCATATTTGCCTTTTGTGTCTTATACATGTTTTATACATGTCAGGACACGGGTAGATGGTATTCAATATATTTATTGGAGAGCAGGTGGTATTTGCTGAGCTGATGTTACACGCTGCCATGCCAGTGGCTCCTCCCCGAGTGATGGCTGGTTTATCCTGGGTGCCATGATTGCTCATGCACCCCAGGTGTGCAGCCCCACCCAGCCAGAGTCCAATCAGTCTGACTCAGGCCAGGTGAGGCTGTGAACCAGCCATCAACAACACACACTCCACACACACACTCCACATATCCCCAACACCAAATTGAGGCTGGGGAGAATCCCCAGCCTCAGCCTACTCCCCCTCCCCCCCATCCCCCATCCAAGCAAACAGAAAAAAAGACAAAGAAAAGTGGACTCTCAACAGGGTTACTATACCTACACAAAACCAGGGCCGTGTTCCGATATCCGTACTTCCCGTACTTAGTATACTTAGTTTGAGTACGTAGGGTGTTCCGATTATGATCGCGGCAAAAGAAGTGTGCTTGAAAGGACCCGTATGTGTACTCAAAACGGCCAAAATGCTGAGTGTGCAACGGTGTACACTATGCGTACTCAACGGCAGCCATCTTAGCTACGTAGCGGAAGAGGTGGAGCCAGGCTGAGCTGCGCTCAGAGAATGTCTAATGAATTCACGTTTGGCGGGTGACACGGCCGCGCAGCTGATGTAATTTCCGTTAAGTGCACCACAGAGTACTGCATTTGGAACAGCACTAACATCTGAAGATCTGCGTACTTATTGAGTATGGATAGTGTACTATGTTTAAGTGTACTCATGGAAGTACGGATATCAGAACACGGCCCTGGACTCTTTACAGGGTTGCCATACCTAAACAAAAATATACACAACCCCCCAAACCCCACTACCTCCACACCTCCCCAGTGTCACACGCCAACCCCACCCTCCCCCTCCATCCCGGAGACCAGAGGCCTGGGGCTGCTGCCTCAGCTGGCGGAGGTATCCTTGGGCTGGCTGGTTGCAGGGACTGGCTGGATGGGCTCGGAGGAGGCCCGACAGCTGGGCCACGGAGGTAGCTCCTCGGAGGGCCTGGAAAAGCCCTCCATAGGTCCCCCCCTCCACCAGGGCGACGAGGCATGATCACCCCCCCATCTCCTCCTGGAGCATGGGGCCTTGGACTCCTGGTCCCCTGGCAGAGGGGCGGCTGGTCTGGGCTGCTCCAGGCTGGATCCGGGGGAGGCTAGCCTCAGACGGTTGCGGTAGCTGTGCTGCCTCCCCGCTCCTCCGCTGGCCGTCGCTGCCATTCAGGAGGAGCTGGTGTTGAGGTGGCTGTCCTCTACCGCGACTGGTGGCTCCAGTGCGGCAGGCGCGGCGCCAGGATTTCAATTTTGGATGGGCCAGAGTAATTTTGGATGGGCCACTTCTCAGGAAAAAATAACACTAACATACATATAGTTGGAAATTATTCCTGAATGACTCGTTCGTGTCTATATTGCCTTGAAGGCACACACCATTTCTGCTGAGACGACCTTTGACAGCGCGGTGCGCCGCTCTCTCTCCCGTTAGAAGTTCATCTAGCTCACCCAGCGGACCTCTCTCTCTCTCCTCGTCTCTCTCTCTCTCTCGCTCTCACTGTCTCTCTCCTGTTACCGGTAATGTGTTTAACCAAATGCACGAAAAGCCAAATCAAATCAGAAATGCGTAGCCCACTTCTTTTAAACTCAGACATTTATTTCATAAAGTAATAAAATATCTGGACATTTTAAAATAAACAAGTCCTTACAATAGCCTATGTCATTAAACAAGTAAGCCTAACATCAGTGTTTCGTCTTCTCCTTCTTTTTCTTTTTCTTTAACTCACAGACATATTTATTTTAATAAAGTAGGCTAATAAAATATCACTAACATATAACATTAAGACAAAGGCTGCAAGGAATTGAAGAAAACAAACAAAACAAGTCCTTACAATATTTCATTATACTCCTTATAGGAGCAGTCTACGGGGTTTGCTTTTGAATATGTTGATAATTTCATCATAGTCCAAGGTTACCGTGAGATCTCTTTCAAATGTTAACAGACAGAGTGAGTTCAGGCGAGTGGTGAGCATCGAGCTCCTAATGGCAGTTGTTATTCTCTTAATGCTAGAGAAGACACGCTCAACTGTACATGATGTCATAGGTAGGGTGATCAGTGCTTTTAAGAAGCCATGGACACGAGGGAAGACTTCCTCACTACATATGTCCATCACATCTAAAAGA
Organism: Merluccius polli; assembly: GCA_030340625.1. Lineage (NCBI taxonomy): Eukaryota > Metazoa > Chordata > Actinopteri > Gadiformes > Merlucciidae > Merluccius > Merluccius polli. The sequence continues at coordinate 218,248 of JAOPHQ010005409.1, forward strand.
GTTTTAAAAGTTTCTCCTCTTGCTCTCTTTCTTGCGACGTGCTGGAGAAACACTGAAAGCTCTGACTCTGTCACGCTGATATGGAAAATCTTCCCTGCATCATTGAGATTTTTTGTCATGTCTGACAAGCTGCCCTCACAAGAAGCTGCCAGTAGAGTTCTTGCTGTTTTCATGAGTCCGTATGAATCGTTATGGAACCTGGCGGAGTTCATTCAGCTGGCAGTCTATTATTTGGTTTAGTATGGCTCGCAAGTCATTGTCACTCCTCACTCTTGTAGATTTCCCCAGTGACACAGTAACTGTACTTTCCCGAAATCGACTTGGGAGCTTTCGTGAGCGGGAGGGCAAATATATATCCCAACTGTCAATATTATTATCTCCCATGATCTTAATCGTCATTGCCAGCATCTTCAAGAATCCACTGTTACAGTGGTCGCTGGCGCGGATGTCTGTCAGTGACTGTTTAAGGTTTTCAATCAGATCCACCGTGTCTGTCACTGATACATTGATGGACTGGAGGCCTTTGGTTGCAAAGTCTGATTTGCTGAATAGTTCTTTAAAGAGTACAAGGAGAAATATGAATTTCTTTGTTCGCATCTGTTGCAATAGTGACTGCGCATCAATTTGACTCTGTCCTCCCTCTTCTGCATATCCCGACAGTACTTCAATTATTACGTCATAAAGAGCGAACACTTTACTCACTGCTGTTGATCTGGAACTCCACCTTGTGTCACATCCTCGCTCCAATTCCAGTGGTCTCCGATCTGGGTGCATTTCTTTTTGTGCGTCGAGGAAGCGCGCGTGCCATTGACTGCCACACATGAAGGTGTGCAGAGAGTTCAGGGTATCAAAAAAAGTTGATGCATCAGCTGATGTGCGTGCCACAGATGCCAGGACTAGATTCAGTCTATGAGAGTGACAGTGCACGTAGATTGCATTTTGAAAGGTGCTCTTGAGGATGGCTTGAACACCCCCCTTATGTCCAGCCATAACAGACTGCGCCATCAAATCCGAATCCCACACAGAGGTTTGGGTCCAGCTCAAAAGGTGACACGACTTCCATTATTTTTTTGGCAATGGCTTCAGCTGTCATTTCTTCTGTATCCACAAGGCCGATTGCTCGTTCCCTCACAGATCCCATGTACACATATCTTAAACAGACGGCCACCAACTCTTTTTTAGATATGTCCTTACATTCATCGGCTAGTATTGCATAGAAAGTTCCTTCTGATCCATGCAGCTCCTTTTTTATGTGTCGCAAGTCGTTTTGAATGTCATGGCTGAGCATTTTTGCATTATTCGGAATAGCATCCAGTCGCCTTTGTACTTCTGGGGCCGTATTCACAAAGCATTTTATCTTACCGCTAGGAGTGCTCCTAACTCGCGCTAAAACATTTTACGTAGGAGTTTTTTCTTAAAAGTTATTCACAAAGCCGCTGAGACCTACTCATACTAAGGATAAATCACTAAGAGTGAACTAAGAGTGAACTAAGAGTGACGCGCCGTTGCTATGGATTACGTCGATTCTCGTGCACGAGTTTGGAAGTGGTCAGTACGGTGATTGGTTGTTCAGAGCAGGCGGTCTCTGTGGAAACGAGCCCACTGAATCACCGAAGAACAAGGAAGTAGCCTCGGCTAGACATCCCTATCAAATAGTTATGGACAGTGCAGTTAGCAGAATACACGCACGATGACAAGTTTGTGCAGACCACGATAATGACGTTGTAGCCTATATGCACGTTAAAGAGAGAGAGATAAACAATAAAAACAATAAAAATACGTAAATTGCATTAATTCAAGGAGGCAATTAAAAGCACCCTGCAAACTATTATTCAATGAGCATATCTCCACTATTCAACACTTTTAATAAAAGCCCATACCGGTTGTGGAGAATGGCGCATACAGTGATCGGTTACATGCCGCTATTCCGACATGCCGCTACTTAGACATTGACGTCTAGTGGTCGGAGTGGCGGCATTAATATTATTTTCCAAGCGTCCCACTACTGCGACAATTTTTTTTCCCCATTGTCTGAGTAGCGGCACTTTACTTTTTTTCAAACGTCCTGCCATTCCGACATGAGGCCATTAATATTTGTCATTATCATTGTACTTTAAATTAATTAATTAATGTGATTATACCCATATGTTCTGGACTTAGCATACACGCAGCTTATGCATGGGTGTGACAAATACATGGGAAAACAATTTCTAAAAAGAGCCAATCATACAACTTCGAGGCTGCCCCTAGTTGGTAATATATAGGACTAGCCTATCCATATCAAATCCAAAAGCAACAATCTTCATAACAAAATCAGAGTATCCTTTTCAAAAAATATTATTTCGCCGTTCTTAAATTAGGCTTCCACAGCACAAAAAACGTAGGCCTACACCTTGAAACTTTGTTCAATCAACTTAAAGTCCGATTAAACTTCATTCAAAGGCAGTCCATAATTCTAATTAAATTGATTTCTAACGAACAAGTCCAAATTTCAGGTCCTAGAGCTTTATTCGTGCTTCTTCTTATATATTTTTAAGTAGACTGCTGGCCTGCACGCACAGAGTTTGTTTGATGCATGGAGTTTCAACCTTTTCCCCCTGAGAGCTGAATAAAAATGAGGAGAGCTCCCTGTCTTTTACATAATGTGTAGGCCTAACATTTATTCACATGGCCGGTTCAAAATCACCTAGTTTTTGACTGAAATGTGTGCCGATATCAATTATTGTGAAAAACATTGTTTGGAGTAGAGGTCTGCACTCGCGATGCAAATGGAAGCTCATTGCGGGTGCGGGCGGGATGATAGAGGTAGGCCTACATTTATTCTATATTAATAACTATTATTATTATTCTATTGCACTTTCTATGAAAAGTAGGCCTAATTGTCGTAATAGCGGTACCAAAAAAGATCGGATGCGGGCGGGATGATAGAGGTAGGCCTACATTTATTCTATATTAATAACTATTAATATTATTCTATTGCACTTTCTATGAAAAGTAGGCCTAATTGTCATATTAATAACTATTATTATTATTCTATTGCACTTTCTATGAAAAGTAGGCCAAATTGTAGTAGGCCTAATTGTCGTAATAGCGGTACCAAATTGTCGTAATAGCGGTACCAAAAAAGATCGGATTAGGGGCATGTCTAAATAGAGGCATGTCGTAATGACGGGATGTCGTAATGGAGGGTTGTCGTAATAACGGGCTGTCGTAATAAAGGGCGGACCCCACAGTGATCACTGTGATCACATCCTCTCTCCACAAGATTTCGTGTATTTTTGTGTGCCCTAACATATATGGAGGAACACAGCAAACAATAATAAATATGGATTCAACAAATAAAAGGCGACAAAGAGCTAATACGATGTTTTTTACGCATAGGACTGCGTAATCACTTGCATGATACTTTAACTGTGCTCCCGGTTGTGGACTGAGATAGGGTGTCAAGACGTCTTGCAGGGACAGCCACTGTCACCCAGCAAGACACCCAACTGGTACATGGTGCCTCACGCCTCAGACCGCTCCCCATTAAAATACGCGGATCATGGGTAGACCCAGGCCACTTCGCAACATCAAGAATGTTAAAAGTTGCATCAAAAACAATCTGCGTGTTGATGGAAATGTAGGCTACTTTCTTTCTATTGACGAACACGTCCTCATCTTTTGATGGCGCAATTATTTATATGTGCGTCCCGTCAACAGCACCGACCACACCGGCATACCTGCAATTGCCATGAAGTTGGCTTTGATCATGTGTAGTTGTTGATTGTCCAAAGGAAACCGAATAAACTGTTGGATGATATTAATGGTATTATTTCAGCCTTAACCAACTTTGAACTGAGCTCTGTCAGCTCTTCTAGCCTGTATGTAAATATATGATCATTGTGGAATTGTGTGTGTGTGTGTATTTACATATATATATATATATACTGTATATGTGTGTGTGTGTGTGTGTGTGTGTGTGTGTATTTTTTATTCTATTTTTATTATTTTATTATTATTGTGTTGTGTTGGTGTTATGGACCTTTCATGAGATGTGTCCTTAATAAAGTTTGAATTTAATTGAATTGATATGTGGTCTACAGAGCGCGTTGATGGTTTGGTTTATGGCTGACTGATGGTTGCGATATTCCTAAATCGTCGGCATTGCAAACTTGCATTTTCCCTGTTGCTAAATATCGTAGTGTTGCCAAACATTTTATTTCCTAATCGAGTTATTCCTGTTAGTCGGGGATGTTATTGCATCCCGCACTAATTCCACAACAAGTTTTATACCCTCACGATTTAGCCGATATCTCTTGATCAATTCACAGTCTTCCACTGTCTCCAAAACATTTCGTCTCGCAGTCATTTTCCGATTCTTTGTGAATAGGTCTTAGTGAGTTAGGAGTCCTCTCGAGGACTTTTAGGCTCTCCTAGACTTAGGTGTTACTTTTAGGCCTAAAATACTTTGTGAATTGCTCTTAGTGAAAACAATTAGGAGTCCTAAATTTAAGACTGACACGCCCATTATTTTTAGGAGTTTCTCCTAAATTCGCCAGTTAGGAGCTACTTTTAGCGCTAAGATCCTTTGTGAATACGGCCCCTGGATTGTGTCTGCAAATTGTCTGCAAGTTACCAGCATTTTTGACCTCATCTTCATGTTCACGGAATCCGCGTAGAGGTATCTCCTGCTTTGCACAAGTCCGGATCTTTCTTTTTTTTAATTTACCGAAAAGCAACGCAAAATGAGCAGAGAAAATGCTGTGCTCTGGCCATGGTGAGGTACCCCTCGTTGGACTGCAGTCATGTGATTGGCTGAAAACTAAGGAGGCATCTGATTGGCTACAGAGAGTTCCTTGGTGAAAAAAATACATTTGTGAATCCAGCCGTGTCAGGGGAGTCTCAAAAATCCACATATAAATACAGACCAGTTCACACACAAATGCAAACAAGTTCACAAATGAAAAGTGTCTTGTAAATTCAAGTTTAACAGTTTGTATATAAATGTAACAACATCCAAATACATTTTTGGATTTATATTACATTTATTTAAAACAAGACACATTTGTGTGTGGATCAGAAATGTGTTTGTGAAACTTATTTTTGTTTATGGATTTATTTTACATTTATACATGCCGATATCCATTTGTGTGTGCATTGAAATGTATTTGTGAGAAGAGAGTAATTTATATATAAATCACCAAATACATTTGTGAATCCTTCTCTGTGCATTCATTATTAATGAGACTGTTCTGACCCCATAGTGGTGTGGTGGATTAGGATTGTGAGCTGAACGCCAGCGACCGGGGTTCATATGTTGCCTGTCCATCATCATGCCTTTTACCCCCATCTAGATTACCAAACTGGATAATTCCATAACATTAATGAATAAGTATTCCATATGACATAAGAAATATAACTTTTTTTTAATAAACTACACATACCCACTTCACTTGGGAATCGAACGCAGCACGCAGAATCTCAAGACTGACGCGCTACCGCCACTCTACCGCTCATTCACGTATACAGGTGTTTTCTTTTACCTACAAGTTGATAACTTGCAACTTGACAGTTTGTGTTGGCAAGAAGTTGGGAAACACCACGAACATATTTAGCAGTGTATTTAGGGCAGCAGCTACAACCTTGCATATCGGAAGGCACCTTTTTGCTTATATGTTCGGCGTCACCAACTGTATGCAAATATGTACCCGTGGCAACACATCGCAGTGAAACACAGACACACTGCGCACGGCTTCTTTTTGTAGCATTGCCTACATAAGGTCCAACAAGGACGATCAAATAGCGAATACCCTCTGATGAGAACCTGTATCTCTCATAAAGGGATCGGATCTGTCCCGAAAGCGGCGCTCAGCTTTAAGAAGCCGATCTAATCGGAAAGTCTGAGCTGAAAACCTCCTCCCGACCAGGTTTGGTTGCCAGCATAAGTTACCATGGTGATATAGCGACGCTAAAAGAGAGCGACTTTCGTAGGACAGCTAACCCAGGCTTTGAGCGCAACATACCTCGCTAACCCACTAATCGAGCTTCGTAGTATACCCCCCAGGGGTTTATGCCACGCTGTGCCTTGAACTTGAGAATGGGGACAAGCCTGCTTTTATCAATGTAAAGGGACTGCAACGATACTCTTAATCTCGGGTGAACCATAGAAGCTGCCCGGACATTGCTTCTTCTTTGCAGAAAGTCACCACGTTTGCTGCTCGTTGTTTGACTTGACGCCATGTTTAAAAACCTGCAAGCTCACGAGGGGGGTTGTGAGAGATTCAGGTATCCACAAGTTTCCGCCGCCCCGTGATGCTTTGTTTCTTGTGACATTTTGGACTCGCCCACTCTGTCAAGGAGACGTGAATCATGTTTTGGCCTACACACCTTTTCAAATATCGGAAACTGATCATTGATAAGGGAAAAAAGATATCATACATCAGGAAAAAATAATTTTCCTCGGCCCTCCCCCCAGGCCAAAAATATTCTCCTGGGCCCTCCCCTAAGGCTTAAAAAAATTCTCCTAGGCCCTCCCCCCCTGACGACCGGCCCTCCCCCCCCGGTAAATATCGTACAGTCCCTTAGAATAAAACATAATAAAGGAAGCGCTGTGATCATTAGAACGGTTAAGGATCTGTCGGGACATAGAAAGTACACATGTAGTGTTGATTTATTACATACTGTTATTTGTGTGTTTTCTGTTGATTTGTTTTATAACTATGTGTGTAAAAGTGGTTTAGTGTTTTGTGGGACAATTATTTTTATTTTATTTTATTAGCCTTTATTTATACAGGTAAATCTCATTGAGACCCAGGGTCTCATTTACAAGAGAGACCTGTTCTGGGTAGGCAGCAGCAAAACACAAAGTTACAGACTAACTGAACGTACAGGAGACATAACACAGAACGCAAACATTAAAATAGTGTAGTGCTAACTACAAAGTGCAAGAAGATATGACTGGTACATGTGCAGACCCCCACAGACTGTCTCATCAGCCTTCCTATAAGCAATTTGAAATCCCCTAAGGGAATAAAGCTGGACAGCTTCAGCCTCTGCTGCAGCATGTTCCAGGTGGCAGGCGCGGCATAGGAGAACGCCTTCTTGCCAAGTTCCATACGGACTGACGGGATGGAAAACGAGATGAAGTCCAGGGACCAGAGGCTGCGATCGGACTGTCTCCGTATCAAATATGTGGACAAATAGGAGGGGAGCAGTCCGATGATGGATTTATAGATAAATAGATACCAGTGAGTGGTTCTGCGCATGGAAAGTGAAGACCAGTTTGTAAGAGAGTACAATGTACAGTGATGAGTAAGGGGTTTACAACCAGTTATGAATCTCAAGGCCCCATGATACACGGCATCCAGCAGTTGCAGGGAGTGAGCAGAGGCATTCATATATACAACATCACCATAATCCAGGAGTGGCAAGAAAGTGGCCGCAACAATACGTTTTCTGGTTTTAAAAGAAAAACAGGCTCTATTTCTGAAGAAAAACCCCAGTTTTAACTTCAGTTTCTTCAGTAACTGGTCAACATGACATTTAAAAGAGAGGTTATCATCCACAGTGATGCCTAGATATTTGTAAGTGGTCACAGACTCAATGGGGGTACCCTGAGCAGACATTATACAGGGTAGAACAGCAGGCACCTTCTTTTTGTTTGAAAAGAACATAACCTTAGTTTTACCTGCATTTAAAACTAGCCTGAGTTGAGACAATTGCGCCTGAATAGTGTCAAATGCAGACTGCAGATCTGTGAGCACCTGGGCAACAGAAGATGCAAAACAATAAACAATGGTGTCATCAGCATAAAGATGTACAGATGCATTAATATTATGACCCACCTCATTCATATAGATAGTAAAGAGAGTGGGTCCTAAAACCGACCCTTGCGGCACACCATTTACAGTGTTAAGGAACCCGGAGCAAAGGCCGTCGGACTGCACACACTGCTTACGGTTTGAAAGATAGTTAAAAAACCAGCCAACTGCATGATCAGACATTCCAATGGTGGACAGCTGCTGACATAAGATACTGTGATCGACTGTGTCAAATGCCTTAGAGAGATCAATAAAAAGAGCAGCGCAATATTTCTTGGCATCCATAGCTTCCAACATATCATTTATCACCTTAGTGGCAGCAGTTGCAGTACTATGCTGCTTCCTAAAACCAGATTGAAAAGGAGATAAAATGTTGTTTAGGCTCAGATAATCCTTAACCTGGTCATTCACCAGCCTTTCAAGAACTTTTGCTAAAATAGAAAGCTTAGAGATGGGTCTGTAATTATTCAATAAAGTGCGGTCACCCCCTTTCAAGAGAGGGATCACATAGGCGGTTTTCCACACATCAGGAATAACATTGCACTGAATAGAAAGATTAAAGATGTGAGATACCGGCAGAGCTATAATCTGCGCGGCCAGACGTAAGAAGTAGGGGGGGAGGTTATCAGGACCTGCTGATTTTCGAGGATCTAGATCTTTTAAGGCCGTAAGAACCTCTTTAACTGAGAAGGGGGTAAAAGAGAAAGAGAGATCCTTGTTGCCCGAGGTTGAGCTGACGGGGGACAGAGTGGGTGAGTTACCATCACAAGATGAATCAAACAAGGAGCTGGAGGCTATAAAATGTTTGTTAAAACAGTTTAGCATCTCAGATTTGTCTGAAATAGGGGTGGAGTCAACAACAATATTGGGGGGCAACTCTGAGGAGCAGGTATTGGCTGAGAGAGATTTTATAGTATGCCAAAATTTAGGGTCTAGGGGGTCTATCCCAACTATCTAGGGTCGTTTAAGTTGTCTGTGGTCTGTGATAAATAGTATTCTCGTTTGGCTTCCCTAATAGCACTAGTGCAGCTGTTACGTGCTTGCCGAAAAAGTAACCAGTCGGCCTCAAGCCCAGACTTCCTAGCATTGGCCCAGAGCAGATTTCTCGTGCAAGAGATCCGTCAGTTCAGCAGTGAACCAGGGGCTCTCTCGTCCCTTCACCCTGAACCGACGAAGAGGAGCATGTTTATCCATAAAATAACTAAAACTGTCATAAAAATATTCCCATGCAAGATTTAAATCATCAATAAGTAAAATACGATCCCAGTTAATATGAGAAAGTTCATGAAGAAAAGCTTGTTCAACAAAGTGCTTAAGGCTTCTTTTAAGAACAATACGAGGCTTAGTGCGAGGGATTTTAGTGTCCCTAACAGCACCGATCACACAGTGGTCACTTAGATCATTGGCAAAAACTGCTGTAGCAGAAAATGTATGTGGCATGTTGGTAATTAAAAGATCAATAAGAGAAGATTTGGTTGGGCATTTGGGGTTAAGACGCGTGGGGCTTTCAATGATTTGCGTAAGGTTAAGAGCCAAGCACTGGGCCTTAAAAGGATCAGACACTGGTGAAGACCAGTCCCAATTAAAATCACCCACCACAACAATTTCTTTGAAATTCAGTTTTGATAACATCTGCATTAAAGAGGATAAGGTCTCTGCAGTGGCAGAGGGGGGCCTATAGCAACCAACAATAGTTAGGTGATGACCACCAGACAAAGCAATACTTAAAGCTAAGATTTCAAACTGATTACTAATAGAATTAGCAAGCAAGACTTGTGCAGCAAAACTGGATCTGACATAAATTGCCACTCCACCGGCCTTTTTAGGACGATCAGAGCGAAAAATATTAAAACCCTCAATTGCTACATCTTTGTCCAAAACAGATTTAGAAAGCCAGGTCTCAGAAATGACAATTACATCTGCATTTTCAGCATATCCAATTTCATATTAGAAAGCAGACTGCGAGCGTTTACATGTATGATATGCAGACCAGACATATTCTTAAAATCTGATGGCGTGATACATGTAACTGGGGGACCAGGATTGGGATGAATACCAGATAGCAGAAGGAGCATGATTACTAGACATTTCCGCTTAATGCTCAGACCACTAGAACCATTACAGGAATTAATAGAATTAGGCCTGCCTCGTATGGCACCTGTGTGGTTCCACAAGGAGAACGCATTGGGGAAACAGCAAACATCCAAACCGCCCAGACAAGAGAGAAAATCGGGTCGAGCAATGTTTACGTGCAGTAGCCAATCAGCTGGCTCAGGTCCAAGTGAGGAAGTTGCACCACTTGTGATGGTCAGCTGCAGGCAAAAAGAGTCTGAATTCCCAACCACAGGGCCGCCAAGATGCCAGGCCATGGCGAGGCAAAGAACGAGGGGCAAAATCACCATGACAGCAGCTAAGGGGCAGGTCAGATGACAAAAGTGCGGAGCGGTAAAAGTAAAAAAAAAAAAAAAAATTAGCAGACCAACAGCTCAGTTAAGTTGGATAATATTAATCTAAATCAGAAGTTATCTCCTCTACCGCTCGTCCACAGAAGTCCAGGGGTCAACCAGCGCTGGGGACTCGTGTAAGAGTTCAGGGAAATTCCCTCCTCACAAAATGAGTTCGAGGGACCCGCCCTAAACGACTATGTGGGAGTGCGGTAGTTATTACAATGCAAAAACCTGCTACGCAATGTTGTGTATGTAGCAATAAAATAAGTCCATAAAAATACTTCCATAGTGTGATGTTGAAACAGTTAAAAGAAATGGTGAAGTTTGCTCTGGGTTGCTCAGGTCTAACAGTAGGTGTGTCCCCAAAGGGGAAGGGTGGACTGCGTGGTACAAGTCCCGCCTCTGTTATATCTGTTATATCTGCCATATCTCGTTTTCCATGTGCTTGTTAAATAGATTGCTTGTTGTTTTAGTTTTGTTTTGTGTTGTACTTGTTTAATTGTCGAGTTGTTTTGGTCAGACAAATGTTCCCTGAACATGCCAACACAAGTGTGACATGAATGAGGTTTAAGCAAGTGGAGACAGCAGCTCCCCAAGTGCTAGAAACTTGCATTGCATGTCGTAGTCGAGGTAGTTTTCTGCACACATGCTTCTGTGTGTGTGTGTGGGTTTGATTGTAGTTACCCCCAGTGGTCAACTTACAAATAATTATATAGCGTGTGGTAATGAGTTACTGTTAACTCAGTGGAGTTTTAGAATAATACTTACTGTATTGTACAATTGTTATGCCATTTCTCCTAGTTATGAGACTATTTACCTTTGAGTGAAAGTCACAAGGTACATTTTATTTAGTAACAACATAGGTTGTTAACATCCTTTTGAGCAATAACCTGGTTAAAGTTATCATTGCAAGTACTTAAGCAATTTGTTGGGAAGGGATCTAATGCATAAACTAGATGGTTCAGACATCAGGAAGTATTGGGTTTACCTTGCAAACGCCAACGCCTAACACTGTTATGCTGTGTTATAAATCTTTATTTGTTAGCTTCGTCCACCACCGCGTCATAACTACAGCGTTAACACTGTGTGGTGTCTCCATTACGCATACACATGACTGCATGAATAGCTGTCTTAGATATCCGTCTCTACTCCTCCACAGCCACCTATCCTATGGGCTGAACATAAGAATCAGAAGGGATTTATCCCCACACACGGCATCCTGCAACAGGCCAGTAGGGAAGGCTGGTCAGCCTATGACGGGTAAGATCCCACCTTGAAACCTCGGGACAACCTAAGGCAGGCACAGTCACGATTACTTGGCCAAGTCACTGAGCGCTGACTCACTTAATCATGAAGTGATGAGAAGATGAAACCATCAAACTGGTTGGATTGAAAGGTGGAGGATGGGATAGGTCTCAGATATGTCGGTTTGAGCAGTGAAAATGGTGGCATTAAATAGGACATGTTGTTTTTATAAACCCTTAAGGTGTATAAGGATTTGCGTTATGTTTTCGGTGAAGTACTTGATTTGGTAAATGTTGGTAACAGTGTGGGTTTAAAAGCGGTTGATGGTAAACCCATACCATGTCAAAATTTGGTTTCGAAGTTACTGGCTGCAATTTCCCTCTCTGCTAGATTGGCTGTAGCTAAGGTTAAAGGGCATAGTACCATAGGAAGAACGATTTGTGGTCTACAAACATCATTTGGGGAACCATGCAGGGTTTGCAGTGGTAATTTGGACCACACATTCGTTGTTATTCAAAGTTCCCAAGACAGCCATGTCAGTACAGTTGGCTGAGTTGAGAGCTCTTACAGCTGCTTGTCAAGCGGGAACAGGTAAATCGGTGAATGTCTAAACAGATTCTGCATGTGCACACAGTGTGGGTCGTTTATTCGGAGCAATGTGAAAAATTAGAAGGTTTAGGAAAACCGATGGGTCTCCCATACTACATTGCGATCAAGTAGTGGAGTTGATATCTGCATTGTTGTTGTCAAAGCAGGTGGCCATAGTCAAATGTCGAGCGCACAAGCCAGGTGATGACTATGTCACAAAAGGTAACAAGGCTGCGGATGAGGCTGCCAAGATGACTTCAAAACAGTAGCAGGGCGGTTCAGTCAGAGTTGACTATGCCAGAGGCCGCGCCTACTGAAGAGGATGTTGTTCATATGCAAGAAAAAGCCGGGGTTTATGAGCAAAACATGTGGTTAAAGAGAGGTGCTGTGCGTAACCACACAGGGTTATGGAGGACTTATGATGGGTTGTTGTTGGCACCTATGGCGTTACTAGGTGTGCTCATCACTAATGCGCATGGTTTTGACCATTGCGCAAGGGGGGAGGTGATTAGGAGAATTAGAAAACAAGGTTTTTGGTCACCATACTTACAAGCAATGATTGATAATCAGCTCAATGTTTATGAAGTATGTGCAAAGAACAACATAAGAAAAACAATCACTACTCCATTGGGACACATTCCCACATCCGGGAGACCATTCAGACATCCGGTCTTGGACTATGTTGATATGATCAAAAGTGTAAACGGTAAAAGGCCTCTACTAAGTTGAATTGGATAGATGCATTACCATTAGCGTTAATGAGTTATCGCATGCAAACTAACAGAATGACACATCTAACCCCGCATGAAATGCTCACGGGTCGACCCATGCTTTCACCTACACTTCGAGGGCCCCACAAGGGGCCCCCTCTAGAACAATTAGAAATAAAACTGAAAAAGTATATCAGACAACTAACTTCCATACACAAGTTTATATTCCAACAGGAGAGAGCGAGTTTCAGAGCCGGAAGACGAACCACCAAGGGGGGTTGGAGCCAGGTGACCAGGCGTACCTGAGGGTGTTCAGGAGAAAGTGGAACAAGCCCAGGAGAGAAGGACCATTCAAAGTCACCAATGCGACATCAACAACCATCCAGATGGAAGGGAGTTCCACCTGGTACCACCTCAACCACTGCACCAGAGCCGCTCAACTGAGGACAGGGGAGGAGCGCAAGGAGGAGCTGGGAGCAGCTGCACCAAGCACAAACCAACTATCCCAGGACCAGACCCAGCCCAGCCAGGAGCAACAGCCCCATGACGATGGCAAGGCTGGCGAGTCTACTCCTGATCCTCTGCGGCCTTTTGCAAATTCCACAAGCCCAGGGACGGATCCAGGGGAAGAGTGAAACCACAACAACAGCACAGACCTGGACCAGTCAGGAATCAGGTGATAGTACCAGAGAGAGCATGAACGTGTTGCAGGAGAGGCCAGCCCCGAGATATTCAGAAATAGTTAACCATGCAAAGGAAAAAATGCCGGAAAAGCAAGTTGTTTTATATGTTCAAATGCCACCACGGAATATTAACTTTGACGACGAACAAATTATACTTACGGTCATAATAGGTAACAAGATGCTATGTGGCGTAGCTATACACCCAAAGTATGATTCAATAGCCTGGGGACACGTTCAGTGTACAATAGACATTCAACGTGAACCGACGTATTGGTGCGTAACGGTAGAATCACAAGATCAAGGGGACCAAGGTGATAATATATATAAATTAGAAATAAAAAGAGGTTGGTTTCCGCACGCAGAATTAGAAATAATACTAGATTTCAAACCAAATGCAGAAGCCCCTTGTGTGACTAAGGACCAACAGGTTAGGGTCCTTGACTACGACGAAGTATATACAGCTCCGGTTATTGATACAAGATATTCAACTCGAAATAATGACAAAATCGAAAAACAAACCGTGGTAAAACCAATAGACTGGTTGTATAAACAAGCACAAACAAACACTTGGTATAAATGGGTAATGTTCATTGGGAATCAGATACAAGCGCAAGACTGTTATTTATGTGCTAAAGGTCGTCAAGATACATTGTATATAACAAATACTGAATACAATTGGGGAGTCTGTGAAAAAGAGATTGAGAGGTTGTACCTAAAACAAGAACAAGCAAGACAAAGAATTGGGGAAAATGAAACACAAACTACCCCCAATAGTGATATATGGGTAATACCTTTATGTTCAGCTCAATGTTTGATGTACATGGGATCAGGTGCATACAGTAAATATCGCCGTGAAAAAAATGATGACAGTGACCCTATACCTACTTTTATGAAGCAATGTCTACAAATGGACATAAAACTGTCCAATAGAATTGGTGAATTATCTGTACCTAAAGGGGTTGAGCTTTATGTAGAGCAGGGATTAGAATGCTTCCAAAACGATGAAGTAAATATAGACGCTAATGATGTAGGCATGATAAAAGAGAGTCTATGTGACACCATTTGGAATGTCACCAAAAACTGTATTGATCGATACCAAACACGACAACTAGCACCAATGATAAAAGGGGATCAACCCAGTGAACGTCTTATGTCATATATAACATTCCAGTGGAATAATTGTTTATATCAAAATCAGGACGAAGTGGTGGCGGACCAGTTCTGGCTGTGTGGCAATGACATTCTCAGATCCGCACTCCCTAGCTTATGGAAGGGGAGATGTGCAAGGGTACAAGCAGTTACGGAAATTGTACTAATACCTTCCCTTAAGGATGCTGACACTAGCTTAGAAGATGGTGACATAAGTAGACGAAAAAGGGCGTATGCATCGGACCCGTTAGTATATATTGACACAATAGGACAACCTAGGAACATACCTGCTATGTATAAGGCGCGGAATGAAATAGCAGCAGGATTTGAAGCGATTATACCATCCATAGGGGTGTCTAAGAACGTAGAATGGATAAATTACATCTATTACAATCAACAGAGGTTCATTAACTACACAGATAACTGCTTTGGGTGAACAGCTACAGGCCACAAGCACTATGACCTGGCAAAATAGACAAGCGTTAGATTGGTTGTTGGCAGAGAAAGGAGGAGTATGTGCTCTCATAGGGGACATGTGCTGCACCTTTATTCCGAATAATACCTCTCCCGAGGGGTCGTTCACTCTTGCTATGAATAAACTCAAAAGGCTAAGACAGGAGGTTAAGGATAATTCGGGATATGGGGCAGATTTATTTGGGTGGCTAGGATTAAATCTAGGGAAGTGGCAAGCAACTAGTGATGGCTCGTTCGCGAACGAACCAGTTCGAACGAACGACTCTTTAAAGTGAACGAAGTGACCTCGTTCGCCACTCTCGTTCGTCTCGTTCGCCGTCGTTCGTCTCGTTCGCTGAGTCTCTGACGCGCTGCTGATTCGCGGCGCTGATTCGCGAGTCGCGAGTCGTTCTGACTGTGATTGACTCGAGGACTGAGACGTCACGACTCACGAGAGCCAGCCAATCGTATTTAAATATCAGTGAAATGGTAAATGCATGCTGTCTTTGTATTTTCTGTGTCATGCCAGATTAATAATATATTTGAATGTCTCGTCAATCTGTCTCGTTCTTTCATGCTTCCTTCTCACGCACGCGACCCGGCCGGGACCCCCACCTTGGTGGATCTTGGTCTTGAGTGGGGGTGGCCAATGGCCATCTTCACAATAGTAAATAAAATATGCCCAGAATAAACACAACTGTACATCATTAACTTTAAAACTCATCATTGCTAAATCAAGTCTATTATCTTGCTGATATATTAAACATCCAATAATCTACTACGCCCCCCCCCCCACACACACACACACATCCCGCTGCGTTTGGTTTGTCTAACTTTTCCTTGAATTGGGGGAATGGGGCATTTTGATCCTGACATGTCATTATGCATACATTAAATAAATCTGTTGAACTCAAATTAAATACATATGTTAACATATTCAACCAGACACAATGTTGTATTTGCTATTATTCACACATTTATTAACACCATCACCTCCCCCAGTTGGTTTGTCGGAGTTGAACTGTAACTTGATCTCTGAATGGTAACTTAACTGCATTCGTGATTCGTTTGAATGTTGTGAACGAGGGAGGAGGCGACTCGGCTGGCATTCGCGAACGGCGAATGCATTCGCGATTCGCGAATGCATTCGCCGTTCGCGAATGAGAACAAGGGGCGGAGCTGAACGACTGAACGAGTGAATGATTCACCGCTACCGGAAACACGACTGAACGAACGAACGAACGACTCTTCATGGCGAACTGAACGACGCGAACTGATTCGCGCAAACGAATCATGAAATCCACCACTACAAGCAACAATGGCCAAAATAGGTATACTGATTGTGATAATATTAACAGAAGTGGGGCTGGTTTTATGCTGTTGCATTCCAATACTAAGGTCCATGATAGCATCTAGGTTGAACACACAGATGATTGTCACAGTGGGAGGTCCAGTTGAGGCAACACAGATAGAATGGGAATATATTGGGGACAACCGTCACAGCGATAATGACAGGATGGAAGGTGGACCCACTGGGGTCTAACCTAGTCTTAAGGAGGCTCACATGTGATGTGCTGGCAAACCTCTCCATGTGAAGCTTGACCTTGAACATAGGTCTGTGGAGAATTGCAGGACCTGAAGACAGCGATGATGAGCAGAAACAACAATGAATGCCCAAAACCCCCCACATGCATACAGCGCACCAATACATGAAGATCATTTCAATTATTCAAAATACATACATGCCCAGAAAGATTTTTAAAGTTTAAATTGTATTCATGTATTGTGATTCTTTCTTATATCATATGTTTGTTTTTTATTCCTGATCTATACTGTGTGATTTTTTTTTCATATATTGAGTTTGTTTTTTGTTTTTTATTTCTGATTTATACTATGTGATTTTTCCTTATATCGTGTTTTTTATTTTATTTCTGATTTATATTGTGTGATTTTTCTTATATTGTGTGGTTATGAATTACTTTTGATTTATACAGTGTGATTTTTGATTTATATGCATGAATTGAAGGGTCCAACACACTTAAAAGGTATTTCACATTTGGTAATCTTTTTATCCTGAACATACTCACAGGTTGAGAGTCCTGAAGAACATTACAGGTTGAGAGCCCTGAACAACTTAACAGGTTGAGAGTCCTGATTAAGAGAAGTAAAGCAGGTTTTTCTGATAACCAAATGTGATGCTGAAGGTTTATCTAGCAGTCCGGCAAGTAATCTTGTATGATTCTCCAGGGAGAGGGGAAGTGATACTCAATTGGTAGTGTCTGGGACTTAATGAGTCCCAAAGGGGGGATATGTGGGAGAAATTTACCTCTACATTTAATGATAATACATAATTATTGTCTTGCCATTATGCTATATGAATCTAATAAGTGTGGAGACATACAGAGAATTACAGATGGGGTAACTCTTTTAAATAAACCTTTGAAATTCAGCGCCCCAATATAATGTAGATTTTCAGGGTGTAGTGACCACGTGAACATCCTGCCTGGTCTGGGATTAACCTAGTCTATTGTGTTGATAAAGCAGCCCCCTTACAATTGTTAATTACGCAGCAAGATACTCACACATCTGCATTTGTCCCTTTTGGCCCCCGATCAGAGGGGGGTCAACCAACAACTCTGTGGAAGGTAGACTTGCCTAGTCTCTTTGTCTATATTCTACTTACATATGGTTAATCAAGTTAAAGTTATCCTTAAAGTTAATCATTGCATACTCTGAGTGGATTCTACCATCATAAATTGTGGTATCATAGTCAATTGGTTAAAGGAATATTTATTGGGTGTGATTTTCATTGTGCTCATACAAAATGCAATACTTCTTTATGTTGACTGATATTTTGTTACAGGTACAATTGTTTTCTTTGAATTATTACTTTACTCAAGATTGGTATTTATTATGTAAACTATCTCAAATCAGTGATTTAGTTTATAGTTAACTTTATCTCACAAGGACATGTGCTGCAGAAGTTTAACAGCTGGGGTGGAGCTGTGAACGGGCCACAGGGGAGGAGCCTAATCTTTAGGTTCGGATAGGTAAACACTGTATAGGTTGCTGTGATTGGGTGATTAATGCATGAAGGAGGAAACCACAAAAGGTAACCTATATAACCTGAAGTGTGAAGCACAATACCAGTTCTTTGTCAAACAAACTCGGCTCTATTTGTGCTTGTTCTTGGGTACAAATAAAGTCTTTATCTTTCATACACCAGATCTCCCGAACTCTCTTATTGTGTTAAGTTAAAGTATTATGTTGTACTAGATTCTGCCACAACAAGCACAATGTCAAGTATTACTTTTATGTGCTCCCGATTTCTTTCAATTATCTCACTTTGTCGGCCCTCTGTGTTGATGAGCTGATGGATGATTGTGCCACGATCAGATTTGTTACATTCTCTGTAATTATTATATTTTTCCACAGCCATCTGATGAGCTCTGCTGCCTTCATGTTTAAAACAAGCTGTGTTCATGTGCTTCCAATCTTTATATCCACTTTGTCTGAATTTTTCTTCCCCGCCTCTCTCTCCAAAATGCCGACACATTTTACAAAACACCGCATCCTTGACGACACTGTATTCTAAAAATATGTACTTCTCGTACCAGTGTGAGGAGAAGCTCCTGGCCTTGTGCCCAAAAACTGTGATGGGGTACTGCTTTAGTTTCGTCTGTGTAGCCGGTTCATCTATTGCAGACAGGTCCGCTGGAGCCTATGAGCCACCGGAGCTTGACTGGCTGGCTGCTCCTTCTGGCCCGCCGACGGGACCCTCTTCCCGCGCTGAGCCCACGCTAGCTTGCGGAGAGGGTGCAGGTGCTGACGCAGCCGCATCTGGTGGTGACTCGTCGGTTCTAAGCCTTTTGAGAAAGTTGAAAAGCGATGTCTGTCGAGCCATATATTTTATCTGTAGGCTAACATCAAGCGTTTCGCTGTCTTCTGCATGGATGTAGGAGGTCTTCTGCCTGAAGGCTAACTTCAGTAAAATGCCAAACGTCAACTGTACACAGCGGACGTAAAATGGCCTGTTGTGATTGGTTAAGACATCACACATGTTAGTAACAAAATAAATATTATATTTCCTTTTTATATATATAAAGGGGGACGTTTTTAGTATTTATTCTGAATTTAGATGTTAATTTTAATAATTAAAAATAAAAATGTTCACCCTGTCATTTTGGATGGGCCAGTTGTACAAGTGGGTGAGCTCAGGCCCGTTAGGCCCACCCATAACGCCGCGCCTGCAGTGCGGTTCTGGGCAGCCCTTCCGTGTCCCTTCCTGGTCGGAGGAGCCCCACATTGGGCACCAGTGTGGCAAGGTTGCCCTACCACACGCCACCTAAGTGGCTTTTCTTGGGGCCCTCCGACACAGGACACGGGTAGATGGTATTCAATGTTTATTGGAGAACAGGTGGTATTTGCTGAGCTGATGTTACACGCTGCCATGCCAGTGGCTCCTCCCCGAGTGTGTGTTGATAGCTGGTTTATCCTGGGTGCCATGATTGCTCATGCACCACAGGTGTGCAGCCCCACCGAGCCAGAGTCCAATCAGCCTGACTCAGGCCAGGTGAGGCTGTAAACCAGCCATCAACAACACACACTCCACACACACCCTCCAAATGTTAATTTACAGCTTTTGACATTTATCTGTAGAAATGAATATCAAAAAAAGAAATGCCACAACACAGAAAATGATCACCATTTATTTAAAATGAAGTGTTAACAGTGGCTTCTGAGTTACAAACATTACATTTTTGGGCCTTTGGTAGAAGACTTCCAATGCTCTTCATAGGGTAATTCGGTGGTGAGGGGCCCATTGATGCTCACACGTATGTAAGTGGCCCTGTAACCTGTTCCTCAGGTCATTCATCACCTAGAATTACAGCTCAAAACTTGCGCTAACAGCTAATGCTGCTCTGGTGTGAGTGTTTTGCAGGCTAGCGAAACATCCTGGCACCGACTATTTAACTTTACTGGCGTTTACCAACCCGTTGGCGCTTATTCTGTGAGGACAGCGGCGAACATAGGGGAAACACTGTAAATAATATAGTAATAATTGTATAAATATTAGAGTTGAGCCGGATACTCGGCTGAAACGAGTATCCGGTACGGATAAAGCACTTTTGCCGAGTACGAGTATTATACGAGTAATACGAGTCAATATCTGTGCTCGATTGAATGAAAATCCTGATTGGCTAACTGACTGTGTCTGTGATAGGCTACAGCGCCCCTCCCCTACACAATGCAGATGTGTTGTTGTGTCCCGCTCGGATCACACACACACAGAACAGCTCTCTGTCTCTCCCTCAGTCACTCAGGTTCGCGGGTCGTTTTCCATTAATGTTTAGGGTTTCTTCAGCTTCAGGTTTGTTATTACTTAGGTTGGTACTTACTTGTGAACCAGTAGAGTTCTGGTAAACGTGGGTTCGTTCAGACGTGGTGCCGACTCGCGTTGCGTCTCTGCCTGTCGGAGATTTTTTTAACCGTCATCTGGCTGCCTGGCTCTAACCAGTTTTTTTACTTCACGCACGGTGTCCGACACTTTCTTGCTGTATTTCGTGAAAATATAAAGCTAGTAGTGGTATAAATATTGGAAATCAAGCTACACACACACACACACATACTCTCTCTCTCCCTCTCCCTGCCGGTCGTCAGAGTTTTTTTTTTTTTTTTTTCAATGCTGATGCTGTCCTGTAAATAGTTTTCTAATCAGCAATAAATAACAATTTCTGATCAACCCATATCAATTGCATGCTTAAAATAACATACCGGTTAAAACCTCGCTCATTTCAAGACAACCCAACACACTTCCGGGTTAAATCCCGCCCACTTTCGGGTTAGGCCCCGCCCACTCCGAGGACAGATACAGATAATTCATATGGTTAAAGGAGCTATATGTAAGAAATGTACTCAAAGTAATCATAAAATGACCCTAATATGTCAATAGACATTGAGGAATCATGTTAATTTCAAGTATTTATGTCAGACATAATAGTAGTCCAGCCAGAATATTTAATTTCAAACGCAATATTTCTGGGCCAGGAAAACTGTTTTGTTTACATTTTGTGTTTTGGTCTGTTGCTCCACCTTCTGCCTAGCGTCCAATCGCAAAGTCAGTACTGTGTCGCCATCCGGGTTGCCAGATAGGCTGAGCTGCAGCCATTTACTGTATAAGGAAGGCTGCAGCTACAAATGTTTCGGGTCAGAAATGTCTGACGTTACTAAATGCATTCGTGAACATGTTTACATTGCACTATTAGCCTACCAAATATATTTTAGTTGGGTAATGAAAATGGTCCATGTTTCCACTGGAGTGAACTATTGCAGTATATCTTTAGAATTATATTTGGCTTATCGCCATTATTCCGTTTTTGCTAGAAAAACATGTTTGAAGCGAATCATTGCGTCGTTGCCTCATGGGCGTTTTCACGAAGTCAGTATCGTTTGCTCAATGACTGTATGTAAGGATTTCACACCATTGAGGGTGCCATTTACTGCACACCGACTGCAGTGTGGATGATAATAAAACAGCGGTCAGAGCTGGCGTGTGTGTCCGTTGGGGGCTGCTCTATTCGGACACATTATTATGAAGCCCCGGTGACGGTGTGGGAGTGCGGATGATAATAAAACAGCGGTCAGAGCTGGCGTGTGTGTCCGACAGGGCTGCTCTATTCGGACACATTACTATGAAGCCCCGGTGACGGTGTGGGAGTGTGGATGATAATAAAACAGCGGCAATAGCCTGCGTGTGTGTCCGACAGGGCTGCTCTCCTCGGACACATTACTATGAAACCCCGGTGATGGTCTGGAAGCGTGGATGATAATAAAACAGCGGTAACAGCATGTGTGTGTCCGAGAGGGCTGCTCTATTCGGACACATTACTATGAAGCCCCGGTGACGGTGATGCAGTTGGTCAATATTATCAGGGATCTATGCAAGGCAAGTGTATTTGTATAGCACACTTCATACACAGAGGCAATTCTATGTTCTTTACCTAAATAAAAGCAAAGAACAGTATGTAAAACACTTGTCATGGTTGCTCCTTCTAGTAGACGCAGTGTTGTGTTGAGTAATCCGGGAACGGGGAATCTGGCAACCGCTACTCTGGGGGGGGAGGGGGAGGGAGTACCACGCTGTACAGTATTTACAACGTGGTTGCAATAACAGTTTTGGCCAGAGAGGACGCAATCCTACATATAGTTCCTTTAACAGATACAGATAATGCTGTACTCGCTCATCCCTATTGATTTTGATATAACTGTTTTTACTGTAACTATGTATACCTCTTGTGAAGCACATTGAGTCTGCCTTGTGCATGAAATGCGCTTTATAAATAAAATTGAATTTAATTGAATTGAATTCAACCGAAAGACATGTGTTGCAGTGCTATGCCGTACATCTCAGTGGAGATCGGGGAAATGTCCTTCCCGAGTCATGCTCCGCTACCCCCCCCCCCACACACACACACAGCCGAAGCTTCGAATATTCGCTGTTGGTTACTCCGGAATTGGTTAACCCTAGCCAAAAAAATGGAGCCAATTGTATTCGGGACAACCCTAATAATGATATAATAATAATAATAATAATAATAATAATGCCATTGTTGTCATTATTATTATATCCCAACAGTGCACGACAAACTGGAATAAGGAAATAAGGTAGCCTAACTAAGCAGGCTTTCTTTTTTTGATACGGGGCCAGGGCATTTTAGATGACTAAACTTGGTAGGCCTAATAATCGTAATGATATATGATATTTTAAACATGGTATGTGTAATGTTCTGCTGTCTTTGATCAATCTTACAATTACAATCTGAGTCTGGCGAGTCTGGTGCACTATTCTGATGACTTTGCAGGCTTCGCCCTCGCGTGCGTGTACAATCTGGATAACATTACCGCAAGAGGGAGAAGCATATTGAGAGATATTTGGGTGACAATCAATAAAAAATAAACACAATCAAAAGGTGTTTTACTGTATAAAAACCTTTCAATGAAGATTAGATCAGGGGCCGTATTCACAAAGCATTTTATCTTACCGCTAGGAGTGCTCCTAACTCGCGCTAAAACATTTTACGTAGGAGTTTTTTCTTAAAAGTTATTCACAAAGCCGCTGAGACCTACTCATACTAAGGATAAATCACTAAGAGTGAGCTAAGAGTGACGCGCCGTTGCTATGGATTACGTCGATTCTCGTGCATGAGTTTGGAAGCGGTCAGTACGGTGATTGGTTGTTCAGAGCAGGCGGTCTCTGTGGAAACGAGCCCACTAAATCACCGAAGAACAAGGAAGTAGCCTAGGCTAGACATTCCTATCAAATAGTTATGGACAGTGCAGTTAGCAGAATACACGCATGATGACAAGTTTGTGCAGACCACGATAATGACGTTGTAGCCTATATGCACGTTAAAGAGAGAAAGAGAAAAAGCAAACAATAAAAATACGTAAATTGCATTAATTCAAGGAGGCAATTAAATCCAATGAGCATATCTCCACTATTCAACACTTTAAATAACAGCCTATACCGGTTGTGGAGAATGGCGCATACAGTGATCACTGTGATCACATCCTCTCTCCACAAGATTTTGTGTATTTTTGTGTGCCCTAACATATATGGAGGAAAACAGTAAACAATAATAAATCTGGATTCAACAAATAAAAGGCGACAAAGAGCTAATACGATGTTTTTTACGCATAGGACTAAGCGTAATCCGCGTAATCACTTACATGTTATACTTTAACTGTGCTCCCGGTTGTGGATTGAGAGGTGTCAAGACGTCTTGCAGGGATAGACACTGTCACCCAGCAAGTGACACCCAACTGGTACACGGTGCCTCTCAAAAAGCTGCCTCAGACCGCTCCCCAGTAAAATATGCGGATCATGGGTAGATCCTGCAGGCCACTTTGCAACAACATCAAGAATGTTAAAAGTTGCATCAAAAACAATCTGCGTGTTGATGGAATGTACATTCTTTCTATTGACGAACACGTCTGGTATTATTTCAGCCTTAACCAACTTTGAACTGAGCTCTGTCAGCTCTTCTAGCCTGTATGTAAATATATGATCATTGTGGAATCGTGTGTGTGTGTGTGTATGTATTTTTTAATCTATTTTTATTATTTTATTATTATTGTGTTATGTTGGTGTTATGGACCTTTCATGAGATGTGTCCTTAATAAAGTTTTAATTTAATTGAATTGATATGTGGTCTACGGAGCGCGTTGATGTTTTGGTTTATGACTGACTGATGGTTGCGATATTCCTAAATCGTCGGCATTGCAAAGTTGCATTTTCCCCGTTGCTAAATATCGTGTTGCCAAACATTTTATTTCCTAATCGAGTTATTCCTGTTAGTCGGGGTGTTATTGCATCCCGCACTAATTCCACAACAAGTTTTATACCCTCACGATTTAGCTTATATCTCTTGATCAATTCACAGTCTTCCATTGTCTCCAAAACATTTCGTCTCGCAGCCATTTTCCGATTCTTTGTGAATAGATCTTAGTGAGTTAGGAGTCCTCTCGAGGACTTTTAGGCTCTCCTAGACTTAGGTGCTACTTTTAGGCCTAAGATCCTTTGTGAATTGCTCTTAGTGAAAAAAATGAGGAGTCCTAAATTTAAGACTGACAAGCCCATTATTTTTAGGAGTTTCTCCTAAATTTGCCAGTTAGGAGCTACTTTTAGCGCTAAGATCCTTTGTGAATACGGCCCCAGATTTATATAACTTTATGAGTATAGTAATCAGTGGTGGAAGGTAACAGGTTAAAGCACAGATGGTTGAGGAGCCAGTGCAGAGAAGGCCTCTTCCTCTTCCCACTCTGGGTCTACAGGCACTGCAGCACTGGCTGTAATGTTAGGCGTACCTGTCCCTTTATTACTTGCAGTGTCCAAATCCTGATAACACACCAACATTACCTCACATGAAAATTAATGACAAATGTATAAGCTGTGTAAACAACAAGTCACCAAGCTGTTACTAGACTGCAGGGTTGTAATGTTAGTCAGTGCTTAATTTGTAAATCATAAGGTGCCGGAACGCAAAGTACATATAACAGCTCGGGATGACGAGACGGGCACAGGTCCCGGAACGTATACACAAAACGTGCTGAAAACAACATGCAAATGCCCACTTGCCACGCCGTGGGACTTACAAGACTCAATTTCAAATAATATCCATGGTATAAATGTTATGACGATAATTTACAATTATTTTAGGCTATACTCCGCACAGCACAGGCAAATGCCCACATCAACACAGGTGGGACTTACAGTATCTACAGTCAGCAATTAATTTCTCAACAGGTCCAAAAAAAAAAGAGCTTTTTATAAATCACACAAATCTTCCATTATTATTATTATTCAAAGATTGGCACGGCGGCCTATTAATATAAAGTATGCTCACCATTTAGTTGTCCAAAACACCCCACATCACGAGCATGTCCGGATTCTCCTCCTCCTCTTTTTTTCGGGCTTTGCTGCGCGTGTCTGTGGCAGTTCTGTGTCCTTTGGCCACCCACGACCTCACGTACGGGACTGGATTGAATTTAGCGAGGGGGGGTCCAACAAGATTTAGGAAGAGTAAAGATGATATGGTGGATGTGAGCTGTGAGACACGGTTGGCAGTGCAAATCAAGTTCATTTGAGAAAATCCGCGCTCACATTCAGCACTTGCAATGGGGATGCTGTTGACAGCAACAAGTAACTCCATCAGCTCATCGGGGGTGTCTTTTCCATCTGAGTCTCTGTACTTTCTGTAGGCCCGTATGACTGCGCGCGGGTTGTCAATGTTGAAGCGCTGACACAGTGACTCAACCTCAGTCTCTCCATACAGCGCACCTGCGTCCTCGGGCCAGTACTGTGCGTAAAGCACCTTCAACTCCTCAATTAACTTGTTATATCCAGTTTTATCTGGCATCCGGCCTCCTTGAGATAACATGCGATGCTCCAAGTTCTTGGCCACAGTTAGGAAAAACTGCTTGGGGTCGAGTGTTTTGTCGCTTGATTTTCCTCCATTCAGCGTGATGCCATGGAAAGAGTTTTCCCCAATTCCCCTTTGGCTCAGTTCAGTGTAGCGCCCTGGCCGATCCGACATTGCCTCAAGTACCCTGATTTCCCGACAAATTGTCTTGTGTGCTGAAATGATGGTAATGTCTCGTTTTTGAAGCTCGACTGAGAGCTCGGATAATTCTTGCAATGCATCGCACATTATGCCTAAGTTGTTAACAAATGCATGCGATGATATGCGCATAGCAAGCCCACTGTATGTTTGCTTTGTGACACCATCACGGGAGGGATCTTCTGATGCAGTTTTGAAATGCTTGTAAAGTGCTGGATAATTCTTCCACACTGCTTCAACGGTTCTAAAACTCGATGCCACCCATCTAGTGTCTAAAATACAACCTATTTTGCATAGCTGGACATCCAGGCTCTCAGCAGACTCTCTCAGCTCCATTCGGTTTTTGTTAGATGTGCTATACACTGCGTATAACTTGTCCATCAATATTTTAAAGTGATTTATGGCGCCCATCTCTTTCACTACGTCTGCGACTGCAAGTTCAAGCCTGTGGGCTGAGCAGTGCCACACAGTAATGTTAGGGAAAATGGCCTGGAGCCGACTCGCCACTCCGCTTTTACGCCCTAACATAACAGAAGCACCATCACAAGTTACTCCAATGAGGGTTTTAGAGAGAAAATCCTGTGTCAAATGCAGGCGCTCCAGCGCAGACAACAGTTTGTGGACAATACCATGAGCAGTTAGATCATCTAGCTCTACGAGTTCAGTAAAAATGTTTGTAGGCTTGTCCATATCAGGCAACTGAGCCCTAAGGTATATTATTAAGCAGCTCTTTTTGCTTAAACTGGTTGACTCATCCAGCATTAAACTGAGTTTGGGGGTGCACTGTACTATTTTTTCAAACAGTTTTCTTTTCATTTCTTGAGAAATATGTTTCTGTATGTTTACACACGCAACATTGGAATGTAAAATCCTCCCCATATCGAGTCCATTTAATTCTTGGCAATCAATCTCATGTTCGAACCCATATGCGGGACGGTGGCGTTTAGCCTCCTTGTACGCCGTGCGAAATACGCGAGCTGTAGTGGCTATCTGTTCAGACTGACTATTAATTATAGACTGTCCTAAAGTGTCCACTTTTGCCTTTTCAAGAATGCTTGCTGCTGCTAGGTGAGCCTTGGTACGGGCATGTTCAAATACTTTTTTTCTGATTGCGCGTTGCTGTTTTTTAATATCTGGAGCAGATGAGGTTACTGTGCATGAAACCCACTCTTTTGCGAGTTTCATCCCCCCGTCTTCTCTGCCCCCAAAGTCCCCACCGCCTTACACGTTGTGCAGCCAAAACCTGTATTTTTCATAAGAAGCCAGGGGTAGTAGTTCTGCTTAACTTTGAACTGAGTAGCTGTCCAAACTGTGCATCCCATCCCGGACGTCCCATCTCCGCTCAGTGCGCTCCCCTCTCCTTCCGAATCTTCCTCCTGTGAACCAGCTGATGTCACGGCGGCGGTTCCCGCCTCTTGCTCCGGCTGTTGTACCGGGCTAGCTGATGCCAGGGTACCCGCCTGTTGCTCCGGCTGTTGGTGGTCCACCTGGCTGACTGCTAGCGCTGTAGCTGGCTCCTGCTCCGGCTGGCGGTGAACCTGACCAGCTGCTGCCACGGTGCCAGCCTCCTGCCCCGGCTTGGCTAGCTGTGGGTGAACCCGGCTAGCGGCGCTAGCCTCCTGCTGCAGCCGGTTTTTACCTTCAACGTGACCGCTGCAGCTACCGTCGTCGCCGGCTTTTCTGACTCGTTTTGAGTCATGCAACTCTTCTTTTTTCTTGAAAAAGGACAGTAAATTCAACTGTCTCTTTGACATGTTTGCGAAATGCCTAACGGTTTTTTCTCTCTTCCATCTCCTGAGATGCGGCGAATTTCAAATGTTGAATTTTTTTTTCTGTAATAGTGACGGGGGCGTGGTTTGTTGATTTCAAATGACGTTAAATCTTAAAAAACATGTCATTTTGGGATTTGTTCTGTAAATTAATACATGCATATTATTATTTTATTTTAATTTTATTTTAAACATTTTTTATGTGTTTTCTATTTTTTATTTTATTTTTTATTTTTTTTATGAGAGGTGCCGGATCTGCCGAAATAGGTACCGGAACACAGGGAGGCCAAAATTAAGAGGTGCCGGATCTTGTTCCGGCAGGATCCGGCTCAAATTAACCACTGATGTTAGTAAACTGAGGCCTTCTCTTATGGTAGCTTTTACAAAATAGGTTGCTTATGCTGGCTAACAATAGCCATTATGCCTTCTTTACAACAATGAATATTATCAACAATGCTTCTTCATTATTGAAATCATTATGCTGACTAATTTGGAAGTTAGCAAACGTAAGAAAACAAGACAGTTGACGTTTTTAATAACAGGTGTTGTGAAAAGCAGTTTCTCTTGAAACTCTTACTCACGTGTGTTCTTTAATGAAGCGATAGAAGAAGTTGTTTAGCTTTAAGAAATAATCAGTTTTATTCTTACCAGTATAATGTGCAGAGTTTTACAGATATCTGGGTCCCACTACGTTTCCCTGACAGAACAACAAAGTGTGTGTCAGTTCACGAAGTCTGAGCACCATCTATCCCTGACCCAGGAAGTTATACAGTATACACAAACAGTGAAAACGTCATAACAAGGGCTGGCTGTTGACGTCTTCCCACCTCGTCCTCGTGTTATCTGACTCCAGCATTCTTTACATGTACAGAGACAAGCCTGCCTGTTCTTTGCTATCATATGATTAACACTTCCTGCTCTTTGCAACAAACTGATCTCACACTATGTACTCTGCACATGTCACCAACAACGTACTCATTCTGATCATGAGGAGTTGCTTTTATAATTATATGCCTCTGCTTATATCTCATGATTCTGTACCCTAATTATTGGTCATATGATAGATATAAAATATAACCATACCTTCAATCCCTCTCTTGGTCTCATCTAAACTGAGACCACATATGAAAATTTGGAAAAAATTGTACTCCTTCTCTTGGGCTCAGAAAAACTGAGCCCATCAAAATTTGGAAATTCTGCTACTCCTTAAAAACATAAAATTTGTGGTTTTCTGTATTTCTCCACACTTATTAGATTTATAGCATAATGGCAAGACCATAATTATGTTATAGCATTAAATGTAAGGGTAAATGTATAAATGTCTCCCCAATATCCCCCCTTTGGGACTTCCAAAGTCCCAAAAAACTACCAATTTAGTATAATGTCCCCCCTCCCTGGAGAATCAAATGAGGCTACATGTCGAACTGCTAGATGAACGTTCAGCATCACATTTGGTTATCAGAAAAAACATCTCTTAATCAGGGCTCTCAACCTGTAGTGTTCCTCAGGACTCTCAACCTGTAAGTATGTTAGGATAAAAAGATTACCAAATGCGAAATACTTTTAAAGTGTCGAACCCTTCAATTCATGCATATCAAATTAAAATTCACACAATATAAATCAACAAATTTAAACTTAAAAACTCCTTCCGGGCATGGATGTATCTCAAATGATTGAAATTATCTAGTTTTTTAATATCTTTTGTGAACTCAATGGGGAAACCCATTTGCCCTTTAAGACCAACACTGTCTTAGATTTAGTCAATCAAGCTTCATGATACATATTTTTATACATTTATGATTCAATTATGATCTTTGTATTCTGTTTACTTCAATTGATTTGTGATTATATGTCCTTTATTGTTAGTATATTTATTATATATTTTTCCACACTAGGCAGGTTTTGAAGGCAGCATAGACGCATCCTTTATTGGTCAAGATATCCCACCACCCCGTGCGCCCGCTCCAATGCTCCGAAAAGAAAAACAATGGCGAGCCCTGAGTTCATATACAAATACAAAGTTATATTTACTTTTTAACCTGCCGCTTCGCTCTTCGCTCTTCGCTCTCCGCTCTTACTGTCTTACTTTTCTTTTTTTCCCCATTGTAATCCTGTCCTTTTGCTACAAAATTTATGGAAAGTGGGTCCTGGATACTTCTAAATCACTGGGAGCTTAATTTATGAAAGTATCTGAAGGCTACCACTATTATTTAAACACTTTTTACTTTGTGAGTGTGGCCTATCAGCAGCATAAGCCTGCACTATACTGACTGGGTTTGTGGAGCTCAGCTAAGCTAAGCTAATTAGCAACAAGATGCCTCCCTTTTCCAAGGATGACTACCACAAACTTCTCCAGAAGATAGCAGTAATGGAGACGAAAATTCTGCGACTCGAAGTCAACGTGGAGGTAAATGGTCAATATGGGAATGAAACCACTCTACCGATGACCCAAATCAGCGGAAAGGAGCAGGCCAACAGACAAATGCTTTGTGCAAAGCCAAAGCATAATTCATGTAAAGATAAATCGCTTCCCTCAGATATGGGAATACGGTTAACAGGCAGAACCCAGCACCTGGAGACTCGTGATGATACTGAGTGGCCTGCACTGCCGTCACACAGGAGGGTCTCTTCAACCCCAGTACCAAGGAGAAAACAGCCGTGGAATGTGGCTAAAACAAAAAGTAAGAGCAAACCGACCAAAGACACAGGGATTCTACTAGAGAACAGATTTGCTCCACTTTTACAAGACCCTGACTCCCCAAAAGAAAGGTCATCTTCCAGCACCGGAGAAAGGTATGAGGCTAAATCATATACTAAAAGGCTGCAGAAAGAGCTAACCACTGGGCCTCAAACGCTGATAGTGGGTGACGGAGCTGTGAATAAGACAAAACACTTTTTCAGCAAAAACACCAAAGTACTTTGTTTTACCAATGATATGGTGTCTGATATCTCAGAGAAAATTCTGGAAATTGCTGCTGAGCATCCAACAGTGAAATCTCTCGTCATTCACACAGGAGCACTTGATGTTGTCAAGCAACAATCAGAGGTATTGAAACGGGATTTTAATGATCTGCTGAACAATGTTCGATGTCTGAATACTGAGGTGTTTATCAGTGGACCTCTACCAACAGTTCGGCGAGGAGACGAGAGATTCAGCAGGCTGTTGATGCTAAACAGATGGCTCAAAGATACGTGTGCTGCTCAATCAGTGAACTTTATTGACAATTTCAACATTTTTTGGGAACGCAGACACCTCTTTGAGGCAGATGGATTTTGCCTTAACAAGTACAGTTGTTAAGCTACAACATTTTTGATTTTTTGCGTCAGTCACCAGCAGCCCCTGCCAAGGACAAGAGGCGAGACAATCCAAAACAACAGATAAGACAGCCTTCTGGAAAAAAATTGCTACCGCCTGAGATAAGGATTTACCATGAAGGACAGCACACCGAGAGAGAGGCTTTAACGTCATCATCCTTACCCCAACACGAGGAGTTTCCCCCAGCCCCAACAGTCCAACATGAGGAGTCTCCCCCAGCCCCAACAACCCAACAGGAGGAGTCTCCCCCAGCCCCAACAGTCCAACAAGTGGAGTCTCCCCCAGCCGCACCAGGAGACTCCCAACTTTCACCCACCGGGACCCCATCCAGCCTTTCATTCTCTCCACGCAGTCCGGATTCCCCATTCCCCCATTTTCTGGATTTCCAACTCACACCACGCCCAAATCCCATTTTTTCTCCCCTAAATCCCCCTCCTCATTCCACCACGCTGGAAAACACCATCACCCAAACGTCACAGAGCCCCCCCACCTCCTCTGACTCAGATAATCTGTCAGTCGGACTGATATGTGCCGGGTCCAGCCTGCAATACTGATACCAATAATGTTCTCCCCCAAGAAAAGTCAGGGCCCTATGGAGTTCAGATAGCCTTCTCAATCCCTGTGATGACAGGTAACAGAAGAAGGGTTAAACTGGTGAGAAATAAAAAGGGTTAAACTGGTGAGAAACATGGCTGACTGAATGTAGCTGTTGTGCTATTCTCAATGAGGCAGCTGTTGTTAAAAACAAAAAGACGGACAAAAGATAAAAGTGAGGAGTCAGTACAACAAAAGAGGTTTCACCTATGTGTCTGGTTTTATTTAGCAATACAATTATACCATCTGATAAAATGAGCAAAGAGTGTGAGGGGCGCTAGCCGTTTAGTACTAAAGTCCGAATGGGACAGAGACACCTCAGCATAGAGCCTGTCTCCGGGGAAGCGCGCTGGGGGGGCTGAGTCTTCTCTATATAGCCAGGGGTTCGCCCAGCTGGTTTCAGCCCGCCCAGCTGGTTTCTGTCATGAGTTGTCGTTCCCCTTTGTTACCCCAGACAGTGGCGGTTGGGGTGCGTTGTTTGTTGCGGGTGTTTCCTGCCATCTCTGAGTGGTGTCTGGTCCAGTTTTTCGCTTTGTCATTGTGACAGTTCTCATTTTGACAGTTTGGGCCTGTTATCTTTGAGTGGTATCAAGTCAAATTCTGGCCTCCTCCTTGTGACAGCTATACTTAGCCATACTCGTGTGTACTGTCCGTGTTATCAAGCATCAGTCTCTTAGGGGGTCCATTTTTCAACAACACAGCACCAACAAATTTCAGTTTTATGAACAAGTGTCGAACTGGTAAGAAAGGCGGGGGAGTTGCTGCCATCTTTAAATCTGTATTTCAGTGCAAGGAAATTACGTTAGGTGATTTTAGCTCTTTTGAATATCTCTGTTTTTTACTAAAAGGTGATCCAAAAGTTATTTTTTTAATCATTTATAGACCTCCAAGATACTCAGGAAAATTCATTGATGAGTTTGCTGAACTGCTGTCAGTTATCTGCACTGATTACAACTTTTTTATCATAACAGGAGATTTTAACATTCACATAGACAATAACATGGACAGTAATGCCAAAGAACTCTCTGCTCTACTTGACACTTTTGGCCTCTTGCAACATGTGAAAGGGCCCACACACACTCGAGGCCACACTCTGGATCTGGTTATCTCTAAAGGTGTTAACATTTCTTCTGTTGATGTTAAGGACTTGGCTCTTTCTGATCATTTTTGTGTGTTCTTTGACTTACAGATCATTCCAAATGTTCAGTTAACCTCTGTGTCTGTTAAGAGAAGGTACATAAATGAGAATACCAGTGCAAAGTTTATGGAGGCTATAGCTATGTCACCAACTGTGAGTGCAGAGTCAGTTGATGAACTCCTAGATAAATTTAACTGGAAAATCTCAAATGTCATGGATGCTGTTGCACCTATTAAAACTAAGACGACCTTGATCAGAAAGAAAACACCATGGAGGAACACTATGATGGTAAAGGCTTTAAAAACAATGCAGGAAAGCAGAGTGTAAGTGGAGAAAAACTAAACTTCAAATTCACCATGACCTCTACAAAATAAATCTTTGTAATTTTAACTATGAGTTACTCAAGGCTAGACAGCGACACTTTTCTGAAATTATTAATAAGAACATCAACAACACTCGCACTCTATTTGCTATGGTTGATAAGCTGACAAACCCCCCTAAACAGATAGCTCCAGAACTCCTTTCCACAGCAAAATGCAATGAATTTGCTTGCTTTTTCAGTGAAAAAATCCAGTCCATAAGGTTAAATATTAACACAAATCAACAAAACAATAAAATAACGCAATCCCTAACAGGGTATCTGCAGGTTTCAGCAAGTCAAATTTAAGACTTTTTAAGACCTTTTTAATACCACCTTGAATGAAATTTAAGACCTAAAACACGTGATGGTGGGGGGGATCCCACTGTATTACAACCCAAGCATGGCATGTGTGTCACTCAATGACTCATTCAGCTTGAATTTACTTTTACACAGAATGCATCTGGCCTCTTCTGGGTTGGCAACAGACGCGAGCCAACTTCGGAAACGGATGTCTTCCAGCCAACTGTCCTTGAATTTGCACTTACCCATTGTCGCAGACTAGCTAGCAAGCGCGCTGATGACCGTTTACGCAGCTAACAAGAAAGAAGCCTCTCTACATGTCCTTCCCGAAAAGTCCCGCAAGAAAAATAAAAAAATAAATAGTCCTGCCCTGACAAATTTAAGACCTTGAGTTACAGTATTTAAGACCAGCATATGACATTTTTAACGAATTTAAGACTTTTTAAGGCCTTAAATTTGGAAACATGAATTTAAGACTTTTTAAGACTTTTTAAGGATGCGCGGACACCCTGCCTAAGACCTCCCAGGAATAACTCAACTGCGATGTCAGAATTTAATACAGTTGACCAAAAAACCATAGAGGAAACAGTTTAGCATCTAACCCCGGATTTCCACCGGGGACGTTAGCGTCACGTTACGGCTGCGTCCTCTGCCCTGCGTCAATTTCCACCGGACGCGTTATGGCAGCGTAGCGGCTGGATTCGCGATTTGTGGCCGTGTTCGATCGGGAGGGTGTTTTTATTTTGAAAATTGACCGGATGCTCTATGGCTTTTACTATTTCACTTCCTGCCCGGTCGGTCTGCTCTATTTAAATTGACGCGTTTCAGCAGCCGCTCGCGTCAAAAATAGAACGCTGCGTAATGATAGCATTACGGCTGTGGCGCAACGCTCCTGGGACGCTGCTGAGACGTTCCGCAGCGCACCCGGTGGATATGCTCTCATTGACTAGAGTGGCAGCGATCAGCAGCGGTGACCGCGACGCAGCCGTAACGCGACGCTCACGCGACGCTGACGTCTCCGGTGGAAATCCGGGGTAAAACCATCAACATGCTGTCTTGACACAATGCCATCAGACTTTTTAAAAACTATTGTGAACTCTGTCCAAATAGATTTGTGACAAATACTAAATAGCTCACTTCAATCGGGCACGTTTCCTAAATCCCTAAAAGTAGCTGCCATTAAGCCACTCTTAAAAAAGAGAACGCTGGATGCTTCCATGTTAACCAACTACAGACCTATCTCAAATCTTCTTTTTATAGCCAAGATCATTGAGAAAGTGGTTTTTAATCAACTCAGCAATTTCTTGAATTCCAGTGGCCTTTTTGACAAATTTCAATCAGGCTTCCGACCTCACCACAGTACAGAAACAGCTCTTATTAGAGTGTTAAATGATATTAGGTTAAACACTGACTCAGGCAAGGTGTCAGTTCTGGTCCTGTTGGATCTCAGTGCTGCATTTGACACTGTGGATCACAGTATATTGTTGAACAGGTTGGAAACTTGGGCAGGACTCAGCGGAACAGTCCTAGAATGGTTCAGGTCCTACTTGGAAGAGCAGAGTTATTTTGTGACCATTGGAAGTTATGAATCCAATCGAATGGCTATGACATGTGGAGTTCCTCAGGGGTCAGTTCTTGGACCCCTTCTGTTCAGTCTATATATGCTGCCTTTGGGTCAATTCTGCAATTGGATGAACCAAAACCCCCTTGTTTGTTGACAAAACTGAGGTAATTGTTTTTGGCAATAAAGAGAAGAGGATTGCCGTCAGTAAACATCTCGAGTCACTCTCTCTAAAAACTAGGGACCAAGTCAGAAACCTTGGCGTGCTGATAGACTCAGATTTGACCTTCAGCAGTCATATCAAATCCATCACCAAAACAGCCTTCTATCAGCTTAAGAACATATCCAGAGTGAAGGGTTTTATGTCTCAAACAGACCAGGAGAAGTTGATTCATGCTTTCATCTCCAGTAGACTCGACTCTTCTGACTGGACTCCCACAAAAAAGCATTAAACAGCTGCAGCTCATTCAGAATGCTGCAGCTTGAGTTTTAACCAGAACAAAGAGATCAGAGCACATTACTCCAGTTCTAAAGTCTTTACACTGGCTCCCAGTCAGCTATAGAATAGATGTTAAAGTTCTGCTACTGGTCTACAAATCACTGAATGGTTTAGGTCCAGAATACATGAATGACATCTTAGTAGAATACAAACCCAGTAGGGCTCTGAGATCTACTGACTCAGGTCAGATAGTGGAGCCCAGAGTTCAAACTAAACATGGTGAAGCAGCTTTTAGCTGTTATGCTGCACAAAACTGGAACAAACTACCAGCTGAACTGAAATCAGCCCCAACTGTGAACATTTTTAAATCCAGGTTAAAACACTTCTCTTCTCCTGTGCTTATGATTGAGCTCGTTCAAAGCACTTTAAATTGTAATCTTTCATTTGCACTATGTCCTTTTAAATCATTATTTTATGCTGCTCTATTATAGTATTTTATTTCTTTCTCTTTCTTTTCTTCTGTAGTTGTTTTTATTTTATTTATTTTTTTATTTCAATTCTTACTGTTAAATGTTTATTTTATGTAAAGCGCATTGAGTTGCCATTGTGTATGAAATGCGCTATATAAATAAAGCTGCCTTGCCTTGCCTTGCCTTACAGAGAAATCGACAGTTAAGTCACTGAATATCCGTTCTACTTAGATGTATCATTGTTTTTTAAGAAATTTGTCCCGACTTTACTTTTGCAAAGTACTTACTTTTACGAACCCATAATAACAACCAATAATCGATGAATCATTAATAACTATTAAGATACAAACCAAACATGTTTTTCTCAGTTTAATTTTTAAGCAAGCACAAAGAATTTAACTGAACAGAATATAATAGTTTGTTGGGAGGACGGTGTTCCACTTTCGATTTGCACTGCAACAGTTGGGTGCTGACTTTTCAGGTGGTACAACATTGATGTTGTACTGGAGCTGTATTTTAAGACGGTGTCACAATATCTACCTTTAGCATCGTCTTCTTTTACAATGTAAATGCTCCCACGCTGGACTAGGTTTTGCCCTCTTCATCTTGTCTCACCATTTCCCACTGACCGCTTCTTCCTTTGTTGCGCCAGTAGTTTTTCTGAACTGGAAAGGTGAAGTTCGTCCTCTTGTGGTATAAAAGTTAATATATGCGAGCTCCGCAGAAATGGTACACAAAACATACATTGTCAGTTAACACATTTTTAATCGGTTACATTCATAATGATTGATCAATAACATATCTAAATGGTTGTACCTGACGGACGTCAACTGTTGGTATTTTGATGCATTACTGCCTTGGAAGTCTGTTTCAATCCAGACTCCTTTACAGGTAACTTCATACGAAAACCCTGCCGCCAAAGGATACTGCCCCGCTAGACAGCAAAGCAACTGGCAGCAGTCTTTGGTTTAGGACACAGCCACTGTGTGTAATCACTGCAACCAGAACATCACACCTGGCATTAACATTGTAAGTCGCTTTGGATAAAAGCGTCTGCTAAATGTAATGTAATGTAATGTAACATGTGTCTTAGGCGATCAGATGTCAAGTGGACAGCCTAGACACATCGCCGTTCGCCATTGGATTAAAAACAAATGAAGGCAGCCTGGGACAAAGGCATAGACACTAGTGATGGGCGGACCATGTCTTTTCACAGTATTGGTTCCTTTGAGTTGATATATGTAACTGTCAACCTTTCAAGTTTTGATACTATCTGCGAAATGGCGTCAGTTTCTCCATCAGAGTCCGTTATAGTACATGCATGTTCGACAGCTAGTGCTGCCCGCCCCACAAAATTTCTCTTCAATGCATTACCAGTCATCATGTATAAGTTTATATGAAGAGTTCATTTGCAAAAACGATAAATGCCATCCTTAAAAAAATATTATTCTTAACACATAGCACATTCTGAAACCTAATACGTTTTGTCACAAAGGCCGTTTTGTTCATTTTCAATGCATTGCAAGTTCACGTTTTACAGCAAAAAACGTTTTTGAACACAACCCGTTAAATCCGTTCAGAGAATCAGCGCGCAGTATTCAGGTCAGGTGACCTGCGACTCAGTGGGAGTGTTCAGTGGGAGATGTGCTGTAATTTCGGCATAACTTTGGCTGAAAGTCATTTTAAGATGGATAGTAATGTGATGTCTGTGATGTTAAAAAAAATAAGAGGAAAGCAGAAATGTATTCACGTAACATTGCCGAAAAAGCACATTATAGCGGTCAGGGAAAGTCCCCTCCATTGCTTATAAACACAACTCAGAAAAGGTTTGCGTGCTTTATTCCACAACGAATAAGGTAAAACAGGATGCCACTCTGTTGTCTTACATGGATATCATGCCAGTTATACAGCGAAGACCTAAAGTGGATAATCCAGTAAACCACAAAACAAGGGATCTGACGGTCAAGTTCTTCGTTATGAATGAGACTGGAAAAATACCTGTCTGCAAAGCATCATTTATGAGCATTTTTTGTAAGTATTGAATATTGCTAAATGTCTATGATTATGTTGTCTTTTTTAAATGTCATTTCAGATTATTTGCTTTTTATTTCTATACATTGCTTTGGGCTTTCAGTCTGTTATGGCTACACTAGGTACATTTTGCTATCTTGAATTTCTAAAAAGAAAAAATCCCTTCAGCCTTCCATGGATATACAGGTATATAAAGTATACAACAAATAAACTCCACCTCCTCCTTGGATGTAATTGTGATTGACAGACAGTAGTGGCCTCAGAGCTGGCCTGATTGGTCACAGCCTACCGGGAGCAGCAAAAAAACGGTATAGAACCTATTTAGCCCCTGTTGTGGGGCTAAATGGGCATGTGGGGGGTTTTGGGCATTCATTGTTGTTTCTGTTCGTCGTCGCTATCTTCAGGTCCTGCACTCCTCCAAAGACGTAGGTTCGGGGTCAGGCTCACATGGAGAGGTTACCAGCATGATCACGTGTGAGCCCCCTCAAGACTAGGTTAGACCCTGGTGGGTCCACCTGCCATCTGGATGGTTGTTGTCGCAGCCTCAGCATCGTCATGAGGCTGCTGCTCCTGGCTGGGCTGGGTCTGATCCTGGGGTGGTCGGTCTGTGCCGGGTACACCTGCACCCAGCTCCTCCTTGTGGTCCTCCCTCGTCTTTGGTTGAGCGGCTTTGGTGCAGTGGTTGAGGTGGTACCAGGTGGAACTCCCTTCCACCTTGGTGATGGTTGGTGTCGCATTGGTGACCTTGTATGGTCCTTCACACCTCAGGTACAACTGGTCACCTGGCTCCACCCCCCTTGGTGGTTCTTTCTCGAACTCTGTTTCTCCCTGGGTCTGTTCCCAACATGTCAGGTTCCCTGGAAGCTCTGATCGTGGCAGATCCTCTGTCATGGAATTGTTTCCACACAACTGTAGGGGCTATAACAATCAAAGCAAAACATACAACTACACCAAGCCACCCCATCTTGTTTTCTGGGCGGCACATCATTATTTATGATTATAATACTACCAAGATAAAATGATTATATACGAAAAATGTAACTGTATATACGCTGAATAGCAACTTCCTTTAGTGGAGTCCTTTTCCTATCCCTGTAGCTGGGTGGTAACATCCCCAACGTAAGTACTTGTATGCCTTCTTTCCTTTGACTCTACACTTGTGTGTTAGCAAAGCTAATAAAGTAAAAATGTACCACTCTTCTTCCTCCTGTCAGTCTAAGGCTGTTCTCTTACACTCCCTTTTACGTCTCCCAGGGTCCTTGCCGGTGGGTCAGATGCTCTGCATATTGACCAATGATACCAGGTGTCACCTTTGCCGTCCAGCCGGACTGTGTGTGAGGTTCTGGTATGGTCCTGTCCACCTTGGGTCTGACCACTTCCACTTGATGACCTTTAGCAACACCCACTCGGTGTCTTTCGGGGCCGGTGCCTGCTCTGCACCTCCTTGGATTACTGCCACCTGTTTGGAAAAGGCTGCAACCAGTGCCGTTAGTTGATCATAGTATGGCTTGAGTTCACTGAACTCCTTGTTGACATTAAAGCTAGTGGAAGGGCTTCTAGCTGAGTTTACTGTGTGCACATATTTCACCAATCT
The DNA here is from genome assembly GCA_030340625.1 of Merluccius polli. NCBI lineage: Eukaryota > Metazoa > Chordata > Actinopteri > Gadiformes > Merlucciidae > Merluccius > Merluccius polli. Next base: position 258,018 of record JAOPHQ010005409.1, read on the forward strand.
TTCCCTTCGTCTGGTTCATCCTTTCGACCTTGCCTTGAGACTGAGGATGGTAGACATAACCTAATCGCTGTTTGATGTGTGACTGCTGCACCACACTTTTCACAGTTTTCCGAATGAAAGCTGATCTATTGTCTGATCTATTTGCTAATTGAATTTCACACCTTGGCATGGCTTTTCTAGATAAAAACTTGATTACAATAGTCACACTTTGATCTTTTATTGGGGCTGTTTCTACCCAATTGCTGAATCTGTCATTGACTACTAGCATGTACCTTTCACCATATACACTTTTGATCATATCAACATAGTCTAAGACCTGAATTTGAATTCGAATCAAGTTCATTGCCAAGTAGGATTGTTCATACAAGGAATTCGACTTGGTGTAATTGGTGCATAATAATTAATTAAAATATTAACAATATAAATATCTATACAATATCTAAAACCAAGGAGCGGCAAAGGCTGATGTCTAAATGGTCCCTCGGGTGTGGGAATGTGTCCCACTAGAGTAGTGATTGTTTTTCTTTAGTTGTTTTCTGCACATGCTTCACAATCATAGAGCTAATTATCAATCATTGTTTGCAAGTATGGTGACCAAAAATCTTGTTTTCTGATTTTAAACCTTGTTCTCTGATTTTAAACCTTGTTTTCTGATTTCCTTCATTACCTCCCCCCTTGCGCCATGGTGAAAACCATGCGCATCTTTAATGAGCCTTGTAACAGCCAGGTAGGTGCAACAAAATGTCCATGAGCACCATGCCATGCACCTCTATCAATGTCTGATTATGATTTTCCAACTCCTCGCCTGAGGCTAAGTTAGCTAAATAATGACCTTCTGCCTGTATCCCTCCTAAGGTGTCACTGCTTAAGCCGACATGTCTGGAATCTATCCTATCCTCCACCTTTCAACCCAAATGGTTTCTCCTCGGATGGTTTCATCTTCTCGTCACTCTATGATCAAGTGAGTCAGTGTGACTTGGCCAAGTACTTCGTGACTGTGCCTGCCTTAGGTCATCCCGAGGTTTCAAGGTGGGATCTTACCCGTCATAGGCTAACCAGCCTTCCCTACTGGCCTGTTGCAGGATGCCATGTGTGGGGATAAATCCCTTCTGATTCTTATGTTCAGCCCATAGGATAGGTGGATGTGGAGGAGTAGAGACAGATATCTATGACAGCTATCCATGCAGTCCTGTGTATGCGTAATGGAGACACCACACAGCGTTGATGCTGTAATTATGACGCGGTGGTGGACAAAGCTAACAAATAAAAATCTTCAACACAGCATAACAGCATTAGGTGTTGGCGTTTGCAAGGTAAACCCAATTCTTCCCAATGTCAATAAACAATCTAGCTTGTGCATTAGATCCCTTCCCAACAGATTGCTGAAGTACTTTTTAATTATCACTTTAACCAGGTCATTGCAAATGTTCAGAGAACATTTGTCTGACCCAAACAATTTGTCAATTAAACCAATAAAACACAAACAACTAAAACAAAGACTAAACAACCTGCAATCTATTTCAACAAAACACATGGAAAGCAAGATATGGCTCGCCATGACAACAGAGGCGGGACTTATACCACGTAGTCCACTCTCCCCCCTTGGGGACACACCTCCCGGTAGACTCTGGCAACCCAGAACAAACTTTCTTTTAACTATTTCAACACCACACTATGGAGGTATTCTAAGCAACCTAATGATGGACTTATTATGGATGGACTTATTATGTATGTATTTATTGCTACATACGCAACATTGGGCGGGTCCCTCCCTCAGTTTGGTGAGGGGGAATTTCCCTGAACTCTTGACCGAGTCCCCAGCGCTGGTTGACCCCTGGACTTCCGTGGACGAGCGGTAGAGGAGATAACTTCTGATTTAAATGAATAGTACCCCCTTAACTGAGCTGTTGGTCTGCTAATTGTCCCACAAAACACTAAAACACTTTTACACGCACAGTTAGAAAACAAATACACAGAGAAAACAAATCAACAGAAAACCAAAAACAAATAACAGACACTAATACATAGTTGATCTCCACATGTGCACTTTCTATGTCCCAACATATCCTTAAATGTTCTAATGATCACAGCGCTTTCTTTATTTATATTTTATTCTAACCCCTCTAAGTCTGTTATCCCCCTGGACATACTGAGCTGGTTGTCCTTTTACCACTTTGTTTTGTAAGGCAACCTTGTGTTTTTGGAAAGGCACCTTCAAATAAAATGTATTATCCTTAGTATTTTTATTACCCCTATTATTATTATTATTATTATTATTATCATCATCATTAGTAGTAGTCGTCGTCGTAGGAGTAGTATTATAGGGTAAACTCCTGTACAACTCTTTATTGCCCCTTTTTTTTTAGATCTCCTTATCTAAGTACTTCTTGCAGCTCTAGTGCTGCCCTGCTTTATTGTCCTCTTCTCAGGGCCAGGCCCCCTCCTTATCTCTCTGCTCTCTGTCCCTCTCTCTCTCTTTGATACATGACTAATACTAATTTTAATGCCTGTTTAGATATTATTTTCTTAAATTTTTCAGAGATCTTACTGATCTCATCTTTACGTAGATAACAAACCCTACCCAAAATGTCCACTGCTATTAACGACATATTTATTTTCTGTACTAGTGTACTAACACTCTATTTTTAAGCAATATGTATTTCTGATTACTTTTACTCTTACTTTATTAAACAATGTTTATTATGTTTTATTAACTTTACTCTTTACTTTAAATGGTGACATATCAGCCCTCTCCCTGCTAGGTTAGGGTCAGGGGAGGCGGGGCCATCTGACAGTTGGCTCTTAGTACTGTCGCTCTCGCGGGTTGTTATGGCTACGGGAGCGCCGGCGCCTGCCTGCATTGTTGTTGTCCTTATTGCCGCCGGCCGCCACGACGTCCCCTTTCGTTTGGTGCCGTCCCTCCCCATTTGGCTTTGTGTCCCTCTGTGTCTTGTCCTGATTCGTAACCCTTAGCCTGACCGGTGTGTCTTGCTGCTAATTCTCGCTTTGTGTCCTGTAGTAGTAGTAGTCTCTAGTAAATCTGTCTCAAGGTCTAACTCATGTCGGCTGTGTTTGTCAGAGGCTGTGTGTGCACATAGTGATTTCAGGTCTGGGTATAGGTGGGGGCTGTTGGCCCCGCCGGTGAAGCAGTCACAGTCACAGTCTTAGTCACAGTCCTGGGCAAGTTTTTGTCTTTTTGAGCTTCTAATGCTACACAGGCTAATGCTACTGTATGCACTGACGCTCTCCTCTCCTCTTTGTCCTCCAACTTTGCTTTCCCTCTTCTGCCTTATTGCCTTTCTACTCTCTCCACTGCTCTCCTACGGTGTCTTCAGGACACCCCCCATATTCTTCTCTGTCCATTTTAACACAGTATTTTAAACACTACACATTCTAATAACAAAAATTATTATACACATACAGGGTCGGTGTGAATGACTCACGGTCTGCTCTCTGCACGAAATATTGCCCAGTGAGACAACCTTCTAGGCTGAAAACTTTCAGTCCGGTCTCACTCAGACTCCGTGCAGAAACTTTTAGACACACTTTCCCCGTATCCAACCACCCGTTTTCCCCACAAAACAGAAAATATTTTTAAAAAATGTTTTATTGTTTTAATACCCCACAGAACAGGCGTTAGACGAGACTTATGAGAATTTCATGAAAAGTCTAACCCCTGGAACCACCCACACAATACACAATATTTACATAACCAGCCTTTTTAACAGTTTCACATTCAACACGTTCGACTATTATGTTCAAATGTTTGCATCGCAATATATCGTATGAACTCAGGCTATTTGTACCCTTAGCGTTACCTTTTCGCTAGTACAAACTATTTTAGTGCCGACTCTAACGGTCACGGGAAATGATACCCTTGGGTTACTCTGGCTAACCTCTCAGAGCTCCCTCTTCTGGTCTTGAAAGGAACCAGCTACCTTGGGGTCCTAGACCCTCCTTTATCCTGCCAACCTATATACTATGGCGAGGACGGGGCGGAATTTGAACCGCTGGTACTTTGTGTAGGCCCTTCCTCCCCAACAGGATTCCAACCCTCGGGCGGTCTCTGCTCGTGCGCTTTCACAGCAGGTCCCCTTTTGTCAACCTCCTTAAGGGAGCGTCCCCTATGTTGCACACTATACTGGTTTAAACTATGTCTAGGACGAGTATCCCAAGTGACTTCAAAACAGTTTTGACAATGCCCAATTGCAGAATTTTGTTATAACAGGCTTCTGCTTACCTTTTTTATGTGGCCACGTTTCGCTGTCACTCAGTCCTCTCGTCCATTGTGTCACTTCTTCGTCTTCATCACGTCGGGGTCACCAATTGTTGTGAAAAGCAGTTTCTCTTGAAAATCTTACTCACGCGTGTTCTTTAATGAAGCGATAGAAGAAGTTTTAGTTTACTCAATAATCAGTTTTATTCTTAACACCAGTAGAATGTGCAGAGTTTTACAGATATATCTGGGTCCAACTATGTTTCCCTGACAGACAACAAAGTGTGTGTCAGTTCACGAAGTCTGAGCCCCAACTATCCCTGACCCAGGAAGTTATATACACAAACAGTGAAAACGTCATAAAGGGCTGGCTGTTGACGTCTTCCCCCCTCGTCCTTGTGGTGTCTGGCTCCAGCGCCAGACTGTCGCCTCCGGGTATTCTCTAAAAGATTCTTTACACGTACAGCAACAAGCCTGCCTGTTTTTCGCCATCATCTGACCTCACTATCTACTCCACACATGTAACCAACAACGCACTCATTCCGATCCTGAGGAGCTCCCCCCATGCTTACATGCCTCTGCTCATAGCTCATGACTCTGTCCGTCTGCAGACAGGCACCGAGGTTAGTGTGACCCTAGTTATTGGTCATATGGTAGATATAAAATATAACCATACCTTTACCCCCTACAGAGGCAGGGACGGACACCAGCGCGAGATATCTCACAGACTATTTAACTCACTCATATCTGACAGAGTATGGGGACGATTTTGACATATTTGACCATGAAATAATTACCACCACCTTGATGATAATTTTCCAGTTTTGCCTTCACACTTCTACTGACAATTTTCATTTTCAATGTATCTGTGGATTTTTTTCAAATTTCTTATTTTGTTTGAAGTTTATAGACCCAAAGATACATTTTTAATTGCTGAAAAACGTTCCAAATGTTAATGTTTGAGAATCTGAAAATAGCAAATGTTTGGCATTTGGATTTTAAACTTTAAATCATTTTAAACAATTAATCAGCTATCAAAAAAGATGTAAATTATTTTTCCTTCAATCCACTAATTGCTCACTGCTCTAACCAAGAGATTTTCAAGAGGGGGCAGTGTATTAAAGAATAATTGTTTTTTTCCAGGCATCAAAAAAGATCGCCTCTGCAACATTGCCAAGTACTGGATGCAGAACGGGGTGACTGCCTGAAAACCGTGGTGGTGCTCGCAACTCAAATGAAAAGGCAGCCAAGAGACAATTAGTGAGAGACCACATTAAAACATTTACCTGCAGAGCCAGCCATTATGCTCGCCGTGGTTCACCTGGCAGAAAGTATCTTCCAGCTGATTTGAATGTGAAAAAGATGCATGAACTCTTCCGCTGCAAAATGATGAGCAGATCGCATACGCTTTGTATTATAGCATATTCATGTATGACTTTAACCTGGCATTCGGACACCCGTCAAAAGATGTGTGCAGCACTTGTGTTAAATATCGATTGAAGCTGAAGGACCCAGAATGCACAGGTGACAAAAAATGTAGAGAATCGGCCCTGTTCCTCTTACACAGGCGAAAAGGACGTAAATTCTATGATCTGCTAAGTGCTGTGGAAGAAACTTTCACAATTGCATTTGATGTAATGCAGAATCTGGTGTTGCCAAAGTCACCCATTTCACAGAGCTACTATTCAAGACAGCTGTACCAGTATGTTTTTGGTGTTGTTCGCCACCGTGGCCATGGTCAGAATCAGAGAAAAGAGGACATTCACCTTTTTACATGGTTGGAGAATCAAAACAAGAAAGACAGCAACATGGTGACTTCTGCTTTGCAGTATTATTTGGGTACTGTTGTTCAGTGTGAACTCAGAGAGTACAACACCTTGAGGCTTTTCTCAGATTCCTGCTATGGGCAAAACAAATGTGTTATCAATGCTTTTTGCCCTGAAGAGGAGGAAATTCAAAGACTTGAGAATAAACTACGCCTTTCCAATCCGTGGCCACAGTTTCTTGCTACCAGACCGTGTATTTGGTCGCTTGAAGCAGGAGGTCATGAAGAAGAACTACATATTGCTACCATCTCAGTACCTGGAAATCATGAACAGACATGGAAACGTCTGTGTACGGGGAACACTGGCAATGCTATGACTTCAAAGCTACAGCAGCTAAACACTGTTCCTCCTCTCGATCATTTAAGATCAGTGATGCCAGTGTCTTGGAAATCTGTGGTGACAAGTTGGGCTTCAAGCAGCTGTACAGTGGTGACTTTTGTTACCATTCTGTCTTAAAGCATGAGAAGAAATGGGACACCTTCAAACCAGCTGTTGTTCCGAGGACAAACTGTGTCAAGGAGGCAAAGAAGGCCGATGTCCTGAAACTGCTAGGTGAACTTGGGGTTAGTCAAACAGTCCGCAACTTCTATGAGGATGCACTGGCTGGCGTGGGGTGTGACCATGTCGGCAGACAGGACCTGGAGGAAAGCAGTGATGAGGAATAATAATCTGATTGTGACAGACTGAAATACTTAACTGTGAAACACTGAATACTGTAAAACACACTAAAAACTGAAATATCGAGTCACTAATACTGAGTTACACTGAGTAGGACTGAGTTAATACAGTGAAACACTGTTAATACTGTTAAACACTGAGTAACACTAAATACTGAGTTAAACTGGATACTGTGAAACACTGAGTAACACTGAATACTGTGTAACACTGAGTAACAATACGTAACATGGAATATGGAGTTACACTAGGGTGACCAGATGAGATTGGCTGAAATTCCCAGATTGCTCAAGGCAATCTGGGACTCAGATCATCAATCTGAGGCGTTGTTAGGGTTAGGGGTAAGGTTAGGGTTAAGTATAGGGGTTAGGTACAGGGTCGTGGGTAAGGTTAGGGTTAGGGCTAGGTATAGGGGTGGGAGTGGTTAAGGTTAGGTATAGGGGTGGAATTATGGTTAGAGTTAGGGATAGAGGTAGGGGTTGGTTAGGGTTAGGTTAATGGTGAGGGTTACTGACTCAGAGCCAGAACGTTGTATTGGCCAATCTGAATTTCCTGTTTGCACAGAGGTCTGCATCCAGACCCTTTTAATTTGTGTTGCAATTTTCAGCACAATATTGCACTTAACATAACCTTATATCCATTACATCCGGGACGTCCGGTCGAGTGGACGCTGGCATGTTTGTTGCCGCTGCTCGCCGGAAAACAGTAGCTTGTGGTAGTAGCAGCTAGTAGTAGTAGTATAGTAGTAGTAGTATAGTAGTAATAGTAGTATAGTAGTAGTAGCGTAGTAGTAGTAGCAGTAGTAATAGTAGTAGTAGTGTCGCGTGAGCCATAACAGCTCCTCTCGCACAGCTAGCTCCGGCACTCCTATCCACCAGTGCACGGGCTAACGCCGGTAGCTAGTTGCTAACCGGCTGTCGCGACACCGGCTTCCTAAGCTTACCTGGTTCCTGCCTCATCATGTGGCCCAACAACTCACTCACCTGCCTTGGACTCGTCTGGATATTCCTGTCGTTCTGCCATCATCCTGTGGCAGGACTACTCCACTACTCCATCACAGACCCTCTCGCGACCCACTTGAATGTACTGGAGCCCCCACCACCGGAGCTGCAACATCCCCCGGACATCGCTCGCCCCCCTCGTCGGCGCTACATCCACCGCGGGTCCCGCAGACATGTCCAGCACAGCAACAACTCCACTACGATCAACTCCACCTGGTCCACTTCTCGTCGCTCCTCCATCAACTCCGGCCACACCGTCAACCACCATGCATTAGCCAGCCTAGCTAGGTCGGCTAATGCTACCGTCAAACTCGACTCCTCCGCTGTCAACTTCGGTCTCCTTAACATCCACTCACGAGCAAGGGGCATCTCATCCAGGATCTCCTCACCGACCGTAAGTTTGACATTCTCTGTTTAACAGAGACATGGCAGCAACCCAACGACTTCTCACAACTCAATGAATCCACGCCTCCGGGGTTTGTTTACACCTGTCAGCCCCGTGGCTCCGGCCGGGGAGGAGGTCTCGCGATAATTCACCGCGAGACGTGGAAAGTCTCGCGGGTGTCTGTCCCTGCCTTCAGCTACTTCGAATCCACTGTCTGCCAACTGTCTGGACCTACTCCCACCATCATCGCTACTGTTTACCGCCCCCCCAAACCAAATAGTGTTTTTCTGAGTGACTTTGCGGATTTCCTCACACCTCTCCACTCTATCTCCAAACACCATCCTGTTGGGGGACTTCAACATTCACATGGATAACTTCAATAACCCTCTCACCAGAGACTTTACATCCTGCCTGGAGAGTTTCGGACTTCAGCAGCACACAAATGTTCCCACTCACACTAGAGGCCACATCTTGGACCTGGTCTGCTGCTCTGGTGTCGCCCCCCTTGATCTCACAGCAGATGAACTTCCGATAACCGATCATTTCCTCCTCTCATTTACTGTTAAACTCTCTCTCTCTATCACAAAGCTCCCCCGGCTCATATCTTTCCGTAGTATTAAGGACATTAATTTAGACTCTCTCTCCTCCAGTATTAACTCCTTTATGGACTCTGTCAATCTCTCCACCCCCGAAGAACTGGTCTCACACTATAACACTGGACTTCACACTATTCTCAACTCCCTTGCTCCGTTAAAAACTAGACCTGTCTCCTTCTCCCGCTCTGCACCCTGGTTCACCCCTGAGCTCCGGCTTATGAAAGCCAAAGGTCGGCAACTCGAGCGGCTCCATCACAAAACTGGTCTATCTATTCACAAAGAGATTTACAATAACCATATACTACACTACAATGACTGCATTTCTCTAACCAAATCCAACTACTACTCCAACATAATCTGTTCCAGTGAAGGTAACACCAAATCACTGTTCTCACTGTTGAAAAAGATCACCCAACCCCCGGACTCTCTGCCACCTCACTTGTATTCAACTACCTTCTGTAACTCCCTCCTGTCATTTTTTAATGAAAAAATCCAGAAGATCCACCAGCATCTCAGCCCAGATCCATCCCCCTGTATTTTACCTGAACCCCTTTCACCCACTCACTCTTTATCCTCCTTCCTGCTCCCCTCCACCTTAGAAATCTCAGACCTCATCCGGAAGTCCAAACCATCCACCTGTCAGCTGGACCCCCTCCCAACGGTTTTGGTTAAAGCCTGCCTCCCTTCTCTGGTTCCCCTCATCTCTGCCATCATCCACTTCTCTCTCACATCTGGAACTGTTCCTGCATCCTTTAAAACCGCTGCAATAACCCCAATACTGAAAAAACCTGGTGCAGATCCTACCAACTTCAATGACCTACGTCCTATTTCTAATCTTCCTTTCATTTCAAAAATCCTTGAAAAAACTGTAGCTTCTCAACTCCACTCTCATTTATCTCACAACAATCTGTATGAACAGTTCCAGTCTGGTTTCCGCCCCCTCCATAGCACAGAATCTGCTCTCATAAAAATTTCCAACGACCTCCTCATGGCAGCTGATTATGGTTCACTTACAATCCTCATCCTCCTCGACCTTGAGTGCGGCCTTCGACACCATCTGTCACACCACCCTCCTCAATAGACTTTCCTCCATCGGCATCATCCACACTACGATGGACTGGTTTAAGTGATACCTCTCTGGCCGCACTCAGTTCGTTCAGCTCAAATCCCACACATCCCATCCTTCCACTGTCACCTCAGGTGTGCCCCAGGGCTCGGTCCTGGGGCCCCTTCTCTTCATCATTTACCTTCTCCCCCTTGGCAATATCTTCCATAAATACAGCATCAATTTCCACTGTTATGCGGATGACACCCAGCTCTACCTCTCCAGTAAACCCACTTCCAACCTCCCACCCACCTCCATTACCGACTGCCTAACAGAGATCAAATCCTGGTTCTCTTCTAATTTTCTCAAACTTAACAGTGACAAAACTGAGGTTCTTCTCATCGGTACCAAATCAACACTATCCAAAACCGACAGTTTCCCTCTCATCATTGACAACTGCTCTGTTTCCCCCTCCCCTCAGGTTAAGAGTCTGGGTGTCATCCTTGACAGTACATTATCTTTCCAATCCCACATCATTAACGTTACTCAGTCTGCCTACTTCCACCTGCGCAACATCAACCGCCTCCGCCCCTCCCTTACCCCCCATACCACTGCAATCCTTGTTCACAGCCTTGTCACTTCTCGCCTGGACTATTGCAACTCCCTCCTCTTTGGTCTCCCTCATAAATCCCTCCATAAGCTTCAACTGGTTCAGAATTCAGCTACCCGCATTATCACCAGAACCCCCTCCATCAAGCACATCACCCCCATCCTGCAGCAGCTTCACTGGCTCCCAATTAAACATCGTATCGAATTCAAGATCCTCCTGTTTACATTCAAAGCTATTCACAACCTCGCCCCTCCTTACCTGTCTGACCTCCATGTTGCCACTCCCTCCCGTACCCTCAGATCATCTGCCTCCATCCACCTGACTGTTCCTTCTGCCCGTCTTACCACCATGGGGAGCAGAGCTTTCAGCCGCTCTGCTCCCCGGCTCTGGAACTCACTTCCACCCCAGCTCAGAAACATGGACTCACTTCACCTTTTCAAATCCACCCTCAAAACCCATCTGTTCAGAACTGCTTTCTCCCTGTGACCCCATCTGCTCTGCCTAATTTTTAACTTATTTTTACTGTTTGTATTTTAAGGGACTGTACGATATTTAGCGGGGGGGGAGGGCCGGTCGCCAGACGATCGGGTTAAAATTGTTCTGCCTGGCCCTCCCCCCTGGTAATTTTTTTTTTTCCGGGGCCCTCCCCCCGGCTCAAAAAAATTCTCCTAGGCCCTCCCCGCTACGTGAATCAAATAAAATTGGTCGGAAAATGACGTTTACAAGGTTAAAACGGCCACATAAGCACACATACACACACACGGGTACACACGCAGCAAGAGCAGGGGTTTATGCCATGCTGTGCCTTGAACTTGAGAATGGGGACAAGCCTGCTTTTATCAATGTTACGAGACTCCCCCAATAATTTCACAACTTGGCTGATGACATTGTACCTTATAGGCTATTATAAGACAAAACACAAACTACTGTGACTAAGAGCGACTAATTCTTGGTCTATGTGGTCAGTTTGGTTTTAGAAGTGGTGGGGACAATAACCATAAGCTTGAGTGTGGTTTGAAAAGTGCTGGGGACCCTTATGTAAGCTATTCATCCATTCAACGCTGCATTACAATATGCTCTACATTCGGCGCGATTGTCAACGGGGGGGGGGGAGCACCGGACCCGCCAGCCGCGGACCCAGCACCGGACCCGCGGACCCGGCCGCGGACTCAGCCGCAGACCCGAGTCCACACACAGCCCGTGTGCATGCTGTGAGGATGTCATCGTGCGCGCCTATCGCATGATTTAGACTTGACGGTTTCGGCAGACAACCCGTTCTCATCCCAACTCGTAATATAGGCCTACCGACGATTTGTCACGCCCGGGGGTGGGTGGGGGGGGGTGTTCGTGATTGTCAACGGGAGGGGGGGGGGGGTGGGGGGGGGACCGCGGACTGATGACGGGGTTGCGCGATCGTAACCACTGACGGCGGGGGGGGGGAATAAAAAAATAAAAAAGGTGCCGGATCCACCGTTGGAGGTGCCGGAACATATTCCGGCGTGTTCTGGCCCAAATTAAGCCCTGGATACTGACGCCAAAGGTACCCTCCCGCGTCTGTGTGAAACGATCTGGGGTCTCATAAACCCGTTCGCGGTGGTATGAGACGAGCAGAGTCTACAGCGTCCGCTCGCAGAGCAGAGTCTACAGCGTCCGCAGTCTACTGTGAAACAATTCACTCCAAAAAGGGTTATGGTTATGGTAAAGGAGACGTTCACTTCCTTACAGGCTATCCTATCTTTCATTTAAACATCGAACTCGGCATGAGTCATGACGATTGCCCCCCCATAAAATAATTTTCCTCGGCCCTCCCCCCAGGCCAAAAATATTCTCCTGGGCCCTCCCCTAAGGCTTAAAGAGCAACTTGCAGGTTTAATTTATATTCTACTCAATACATGATATTGTCTGAAAAGGTCTTCTAAAAACGTAAACGTAGAAATTACTATGTTACACAAAACGTAAAATATATAATTTGATGAAAATGCGCCAATTTTTAACCTATCGTTGAACCCCCTAGCAACAAGTGCTATGACGTAGGCAGAGGCACTCCCTTTCAAGCGCCACTCTCTCATTGTGGGTTTCGACGTAGTACGAGAGCGGTAGCAAGAGACAGATTGAGTTTGCGATTGAGTTTAGTCATGGTGAATTATTGTGTTTGTGCAGGATGCACAAATTCCTGCCTGACAGAACATCGTGTCCATCATTTTCCGTCAAGGAAAAGCAAGGCTTTTCGTTTATGGGTGCGTTTCGTGCAGGTGAAGAGAGCGGACTTCACGGCAGCGTCTGTCACCGTACACTCGGTGATTTGTAGCGCTCATTTCACTCCGGAGAGCTATCGACAAGGAGATTTGTTGGAGTCTCAGATGGGATTTCGGAGTAAGGATCATGTGAGGCTGATCGCTGATGCTGTTCCCGCTGTTCACTTGATGGTTTCAAGTTCAAAGCCGAAGGATCCACTTGAAACTGGCGCGGGCGGGACTGGAGGACCGAGTGCTACCACTGCTAGTGCTAGCCGAAATGCTTTGCACCGAAAGCTGTCTCTTAGCCGAGTAAGTCTTACTTACCTCTTTTAACTGCTGTTTTGGTGATTTCCTAATGTGTTAGTGTATTAATGGCGGAATAGAGAAGCGGAATAGAGAAGGCAATCCTCCAGCTAGTTAGCAACATAGGCCCACAACACATTTGGCTATTGCATTAGCAAACATTTTGTAGCTGATGACATGTGTGTTCCGATATCCATACTTCCATGAGTACACTATCCGCACTCACTAAGTGCTAAACTAATGCAGGCTATGTGGAAAATGCTCGTTGAGTCCACACTTCGCGGTTTGACCGTTTTGGGTACACCATCCCGGTCCTTTCAGTACACTTCTATTCGCCCCGATCTGAATTGGAACGCCGAACCTACTCAAACTAAGCATAGTGAGTGCTGATAGTATGGATATCGGAACACGGCACATGGTGACATGGGTAGCTAAGCTAGCTAAAATTGCATTTTGAACCATGCTTTCATCTGGATTAAACTGCCTTGACTGCAAGTTGTTAGCACAGGGCTTCGGTGTAATAATACACACAGAGAGAGACTGGGCTTAACAGGTTTTCGTTTTTCCGCCTTCTGGCATCAATTTATCAGTTTGCACAAATTGTGAGCTGTTGTCAGGCAGCTAGCTGCTAGTTCTAGCCCAACACTCCCGTTTCCCCATTCGGTTTTGTATCCTGTGAGTTACTCTCAAGTGATTTCACTATTTATTTATTGATAAATTCTCTGAAATCCCATATGTTTGCCCCTCAAGTTGACAGACAGGTTCTCATTATGAATCTCCTTACCATGCAATATACAAATCAAATCATACAATACAATGTCTCTGTGTGTAGTTATATTTCATAGTTAATTGTTGTAGCACTGGTACATTATAATCTTGATTGTGCAAACAAGCCACAATTGTACAGAAGGCATTGCCCTCAGTATTGTATTTGATTAAATGTTTTGACATGTCAGAGATGGTTTTGTTTTATTTGTGTTTATTGTATATTACTGATGTTTTACTGATCCAGCATGTCCTATTTCTTGTCTGTGATTTTGCCCTGTTTTCAGAATTTGGCAGAGAGTGCAGGCAGTGATGAAGGGATATATGCACCTAGCACTGTAGCATTTGAAGATACAGAGGGCCTCTCTCCACAGGATCCTGGACCATTAGTACTTCATAGTGGGTCACAGTGCAACATCAAGTGTCTGCAACGTTCTTCAGGTAGTGTAACTTGTTTCTATCATTAACTGTATATGATGCAAACATTTACAAGTTACTTCTAATGGTAGAAAGACAACATTTCTTACTAGACTGTATTAGGCTGTGCATGCGTTGTGACCACTAACTATGTGATGCTGTGCAATTATTAACATGAATCTATTTTCATATTAGCTGTGCAGGTCAAACCTGAACTGGTTAGTGTGGGGACTCAGACTGAACGGTTTGAGCGACAATCAACTCCTCTGCCCAGTCCTGTCCAGAGTGAGGACGAATCATTCCCTGATGTCACTGACCGTTTTGATCTGTCATGGGCCCCAGACAAGGAGATGTGTAGTGAGTCATCTGATGAGGATAATCCAGAAGAGCCAATGCAGGAATCTCTCAATGACTCCAAGTAAGAAAATGGGAACCTATTTTTATTTCGATTGTGTCCACACATTTTGTCACAGTCAGCATTAATGAGCATTCTCCTTTTCTTTGTCCAGTGTGGCTGACAAGTTCATTGTTTGCCTAAGCGAGCTGATGTGTTTGTTCACTGTTTGCTCGGTCTGTTGTGGGGAAACCCAGGGACAAATAGTGTACCAGGAAGGGACTTACATTAAAATCAAGCAGGTAAGAGAATATTTTAGAACTTTTTGTCTGGAGTTGAATCATGGCCTGTGTATACTGTATACATTATTAGAATTAGTTGTATTAATTTCCTGTTTAATATACATCAGGCCTGCACAGCATGTGGCTATCAGCGCTTCTGGCAGAATCAAAATATGCTGCACCGAAACATGCCAGCCTGCAATCTCCTACTCAGCGGTGCCATTCATTTTTCCGGCTGCATGGCTACTCAGACAATCAGGATGCTGAAACTGTTTGGGCTGCAGTGCATCAGTGCCAGTACTTTTTTCCGCCATCAGCGTCGTTACACAATCCCTACCATCGTGCAGACCTGGCAGGATCAGCAGAGAAGGATCATTACAGAGCTGAAGGAGATTGGGGGTGGACTGATCCTCTCTGGTGACTGCAGGTAGGTTGATTCAACTCCTATTGCTGTCACAGAAAACAGGGCAAAACAGTATTGGCAGATGCATAAAATGTCTGTTTTTTTTTTTCCTCCCATTTACCTAACAAAAAACCTGTCCTCGACCTTCATAGATCAGACTCTCCTGGACATTGTGCTAAATATGGAACGTATTCCTTGATTGAAGACAGAATAAACAAGGTTTTGGATCTTCAACTTGTTCAGGTAGGGTAAAGTCTTAGACAAATAAATAAGGTGTCAGGTTTAAAAGCTACCGATATGACCATTTTTTTTGTTCTTACAGAGCTCAGAAGTCCCAAACAGCACCTGGTGTGAGATAGAGGGTTTGAAGCGCAGTGTGCGGTTCCTGAAGGACCAAGGCATGCAGGTGTCAGCCCTAATAACTGACAGAAATCGCCAGGTAAAGATGCTCGGACACAGATATATATAAAAAGAAAAATATTCCACATTTAGACCAGACAATCTTGATTCACACAGAATCACTTTAAGTTTATATTCTCATTCTTTGTGTTCCATGGTTTAGGTTGCTAAATGGGTCCGTGAGGAGTTGCGTCCAGAAGGAACAAGCCATTTCTACGACATCTGGCATGTTGGGAAAAGTATGTAACGCTCTGTTGGTACCGTAGTTTTGCTTTGTTTGGATGTTATTTCTGATTCTATTACCTTTTTCAATATGTCATGCTTCTGCTGTGGAATAGGTCTACAAAAATCTATTGATGCTGCGGCCAAGGAGAAGGACTGCGAGGATCTTAAGCTCTGGAAACCCGCTATTGTCAACCATTTATACTGGACTGCGGCTTCCACCCCAAATGGTGATCCTGATGTAATGGAGGCCAAGTGGCAGAGCATGCTGAACCACGTTCAAGATGTACATGAACACAGCTACCCGTCATTTCCGCGATGTGAACACCCACCTCTGGAAGGAGAGGCAAGGGACAAGCAGTGGCTGGAACCAGGTACAACAGTGTACAGAGGTCATGTTAACTAAATGTAATCATGCCTTGTTGAGTGTTTGTAATAGTTATTATACATTATCCTGTTTTGTACAGGATCAACAGCTGCGATAAAGTTGGAAAGTCTTACTTCCAAAAAGACCCTGCTAAAGGATATTCGACAACTCTCACCGGATCACCAAACATTTTCCTTGGAGGCATTCCATTCCCTCATCTTACACTTTGCACCAAAGCACACCGGCTTCTCATTTCTTGGAATGTACAGCAGGTAAATGTTACTTGGGGTTAATGGATGAATCTGGCTACATCTAATGCAGTCTAACATAGTAGCACGCACCTCATTGAAAAAGGTCCAAATTGTTCATTAGAATTACATCACATGGAGGATCGCCTCATGAAACGTGATTAAAGTAACCTTAACCTCTTGCTGGAATGTACTGTATTGCCAGCGTCAGACCACTTTTCTTTTTGTTTTAGTTGTGGTGCCTAATACTGAAGTGTACCTTTTTCCTATAGACTTCTCTTAGCAGTCCTCCATTTTAATGAGAATGGAGACAGAGACGTATCCCGGACAAACAGTGGTGAGGCACGCTACGCAGTCCGTTACCCCAGGTTTCGCAAGGGTGGCTGGGTTGTCCGACCCATAAATGAGAAACCATCATATGGTGAGAACTTCATTCAGTTTCTAAAGATATTTTTTTAAGTCTAGTCAAATTTTACCTGACTCAGTCAATGAATTAACTATTCCATTAAATGTGATCTCAATATTTCTTTCCCTCATCTAGAATATGCATCGGCCCTGATGGTCTCACTAAGAGAGGCATACATGAGGTCACCACAGTCCCTCCAAGAAGACAGCAACATCCTGTCCTCAGCTGCACCTGCCCCCCTATCCACACACCACAAGATCGCCAAGGATGAGGCAGTCGGCGAATATCTTCAACGTCATTCACGTTTCAAACAATAAATACATTGTATACACCAAGGCATTTAGTGTGTTCATTTTGTTAAAGATATGTTTATTTATTGATCATCCCCCATATGGGGCCATTGGAAACCTCTGTATGTTCCCCCTTCTTCTGGATACTGTCTCCTGATTGCAGCCACAATACAAGCGGGTATCGCCTTCCTGATCTCCCTGCCCAGAAACCCATGTGCCCATCGGACCACCTGTCTGTAGGCTGTATATCGGAATTGCCTAGAATGAGGGGATAAAAGTATTTGATGTAACAGTTTCCATTCTGTTCAATAATTAAGTGTGTACATTTAATTAGATATCCACTTAACTGTGAGCATCAAATGCTAATCTGTTGACAGTTGGTTAATTGTGTAGAGAACTGACAAGTATTGGTGTAAGGTGGATAATAATAAGGTAGTATAATTGTATTGTAAATTAGTCTTGTGTAAACATACTCTGCTCTGCTGGCGTGGAGAGCGCCATGCTCCTGCCTGAAGTTGAGGTATGCAACTTGCAGCGAAAACGGGTTGAGGCAGCAAGCATCAAACCCGGGATGGAGCGTCAGGCAAGTAATGTCCGTGGCTGGGACTAAATCCTGCACTAGGGCCCAGTAGGCATCCACCTCTCGACAACACATGCTGTCCACTGCCGATGCCATAGCCTCACAATGTCCACAAAGGCACCTAGCCAATAAAACACTAATCAGCCGTTTGGAGAAACCCTTCTTTCTAATCTGGCCCGCTCTCCTTCCTTCTAGCAGGCAAAATTGCATACTGGATTTTCAGACAGTGAGATATGATTGTTAGACTGTTATTGTAACTTTGGTATTGACATTATCTATGCATGTAGTCAATATAGCTAGCAGCTAGTGCTAACCAGCTTGAGCTCCAGTCCTTGTCTCTGCGTTAAAATCTCAGGTTGTATGTAAAGACAAAACGTTGCTGGCTTAAATTAAGACAATCTTCATGGATGTTTAATCAAGAACAAGGTCGTAAGTATGTTTGTTAAAGCAGATTTATTGCATAACACCAATGTAATAGCCCTAGATGAACCAGTTAGCCAATGCTAGCTATAAAACTCACCATGATACCTGTCCAATTCGCCATTGATTCTCCTGACACCACAAATACATTTCTCTCCTCTGCCCATTAATCCTCCCCCTGATCGCCCCCCTGACATTTCCCTGGCTCCTTTCCTGCCTAGGAGGCTCATAATTATAGGCCTGTGGGCCATCAAAGAGATGCTCGTTGGCGTGCGTTTCTTTGTCCACATCCATATTAACTGCGCTTGGACTTGACTGGACTCCCTCGCGTTACGTCATTTCCGGTCGGCGGTTTCATAGAGACGGAAGTTATTTTCACAATAATATCACCGTTTTATCTCAAAATATCGTTTTAGAATGGTTAAAAAATTATTCAGTCCTGCACATCTAGTTGTGTTATCCTTAATATACACGATTCTATGTAATGGTGTTTAACCTGCATGTTGCTCTTTAAAAAAATTATCCTAGGCCCTCCCCCCCTGACGACCGGCCCTCCCCCCCCGGTAAATATCGTACAGTCCCTAACTTGTCTTATAGCTTGTTTATTTCTTGTGTTTTACTATGTTTCTGTACGGTGTCCTTGAGTGCCAGAAAGGCGCCTTGAAATAAAATGCATTATTATTATTATTACATGGCTTTGTTTAACTCTGAAACACTAAATGTGGAGTTATCTGTTTTTGCTAAAAAAAATGACTGTTGGAGTTATCTGCTTTTGCCAAAAAACAAACTTTAAAATTGAACAAAATTTAAATTCAATAAAGTTTAATTTTGTAAGTTACCTGTATTTTGTTGAGTTATTTTTACTTAATCAAAACAACCCAACTGCAGTTTGATTGATATTACCTGGAATGCACAATAAAAAAAACATGAGTTATGAAAATTAATAAAAATTGAGATATCTGTTTTTGCAAATGAACTCTTCATATTAATAAAGATACAATATTAATTTTATTGCATTAATTCAGCATCCAACTTGTATGTAGGTAGGCTATGTAAGCTCAATACAATGTTACATACATTGAGCAAAAAGAACGACAGATCGTTGTTCAGGGACATTTCAAATGTCAATGTCACTGACCATTTTAATATTTCATTGTCCATTATACCATTGCCCGGGTGAATACTCAATTCTGATTGGCTGGAGAGGTGTGCATTATCTTTCGATAACATGCACGGCCATGACGCAAGCAGCCTGATCACCGGTCTAGTAACTGTTAACTTGGACCAGACTCGGATGGGACTATAATAATAATAATAATAATAATAATACATTTGATTTAAAAAGCACTTTTCTAGGTACTCAAAGACACTTTACATACAAGAACATCAAATCAACAAAACAAGATAAAATAGTACACTAAAAACACCTTAGACTGAGCTAAGTATTAAACGCAATTTTAAAAAGGTGTGTTTTTGTTAGATATTTGAAGGTGGGTACATCAGTACAGTCACGGATATTTTTGGGGAGAGAGTTCCAGAGGGAGGGGGCAGCTGCAGAGAAGGCTCTGTCGCCCCAGGTTCGGTGCTTGGTCCTGAGTGGTGGAGTAAGCAGGTTTGCATCAGATGAACGGAGGCTGCGGGATGGATTGTGGCGATGGAGCAAGTCAGTGAGATAGGAAGGGGCCTGGTTATGGAGGGCTTTGTGTGTGAGGAGGAGGATTTTGAACTGAATACGCTGTGGAACTGGGAGCCAGTGGAGTTTCTGGAGGACAGGAGTGATGTGAGCAGACATGCAGCGTTGGATGTACATGCAGAGTTTTGGATGTACTCTAGTTTATTTACAGTAGAATTGACCACTGTTGCATTAGTCAATTCTGGAAGTGATGAAGGCGTGAATAAGGGTTTCAGCAACAGAGAAGGAGAGTGATGGGCGGAGTCAGGCAATGTTCTTGAGATGAAAGAAGGCAGTTCTGGTGATTTGGTTTATGTGATGTTCAAAGGAGAGGTTATTGTCAAAGATGACTCCGAGGTTGCGACTGTGGGAGGATGGAAACAGGGTGGAGTTGTCGATGGTGAGGCAGAAACTGTGGTTTTGGTGAGGGCCGATAATGATCAGGTCTGATTTGTCACAGTTGAGTTTGAGGAAGTTGGTCTGCATCCAGGATTTGATGTCATTGAGGCAGTTGGAGAGAGTGGAGTGAGTGGCGGGGGTGATGGAGTTGGTGGAGATATAAAGCTGGACGTCATCGGCATAACAGTGGAAATGGAGACCATGGTGGCGAATGATGTTGCCAAAGGGGAGCAGGTAAAGTATGAAGAGGAGAGAACCAAGGACCGAACCCTGGGGGACGCCTGAAGTGATCTTGCTCTCAATACTGGATCAATTTCAATACGAACCTCGGGACCAAACTAGGTGTTGTAGATGTAAAATAAAACAGCACTGATTTTGACACTTTGACCAACGATCTGTCGTTCTTTTTGCTAGGCAAGTAGCAGACCTAGCTACTTGCCGACTTTGACCTAGTCATAGTTCGAGAGAGCAGTTTGTTCTATCTCATTCAGTGCCGTCTGTCTCGACTGGCTTGTCTTGATACGTCCCAGTTCGACAGAACGGTTGATCTTGTTCAGTAAGTTTCTGCCAGGCTGAGACTTTCTTGAGTTGAGTTGTCGGCAGCTCCTCTTCCTGTTCCGGTTTTGAGCGACTGGCTGCACCACCAGTAGCAGGCAGCCAGGCAGCGTGAGCAGTACCTTACAATAACAGGCTCAGACAGCGAGTGGGTGTGGGCAGCAGTATGAGTTGAGAAGTCGGACTCGGGGATTCACATGAGCACTCGGACGTTCGACAGACTGACCCGGTACATACTGGACACTAAAAATAGTTGTTTAAAAAGATTTGTTTGTTCATTTTCGCCCACCACTAATAGACATTAATGTAATCTCAGATCCAGCAGTCCAACTATGTTGTAGCAGAACTTCTGGGGGGAGACGACACAGGGCTTGGGCAGGAAACCAAAAACTGAAGGCGCCGTGTTTCGTTACGGAGATATTCTACCGAAGAAAACTCATTCTCGTGAGTGAATGAAGCTTTCAGAAGGGGGATTTGATCAGTGTATTTTATACAGTGACCAGTATGACAGTGTTGATTTGAAACCTTCACAGACACTCTCATACAGATTACTAGCGCTGGCCGAGTTTGTGTTCGCCAATCACATGCTTACAGATCGCCGCCTCCAGCAACATGATTGGTCGAAACAAATACGAAACAAAAGAAAGTGAAATGCCCCGTTCACCCAGATTTGAACTCATCTGCCATCAGACTTTAGATATTAATCTAAAGTTTGGTTTGTGAGACTAACACTAATGTAATACCATATGACACAGTTAACACAACCAACATTAACACATGTACTGTACACATGAACATTAACACATGTACTGTGAACATATGCAGGTTAAAGGTCTCATTGCATCGTTTTTTCGTTAATTTTGCAGTGGTCTCTAGTATTAATGAATGCCCTGTGAGCCGGTTTTGGTGAAAAAAATGCTCTGGTGCGCCTGTTTCAGGCTCTTACTCATGAATATTCATGACATTTAAATTACTTGCCTCTGATTGGCTAACAGCACTGTCCGTCAAGTGATGTTAGCCAATCAGAGGCGAGTGATCCCTCTAGTGCGTTATCAACCATAGACATATTATACATATGTTACTATATACATACATTAGATACATTCATGATATAATATGTCTATGTTATCAACACGACAAATCACCACAACGTCACAACAACAATATACGTGTGTCTTCCGGGTGGCAAAAGACGAAGCGTTCTCCGATGGCAGAACTAGTAAACAAACCCCTCCATATCATTTGACAGGGCAGAGCGATCGAGAAAACAGTACATGGCTTGAATGAATGATTTTCTTCTTGCGGGGCGCTACGGGACATCTCATTAATTCATAAGGGTATGGGAAGTCTCATTAACATATTACGACGGAGTATTAGGGCCAGATTAAGATTTTTTTTTTCATTAAATTACGAGAATAAAGTCGTAAATATTTAATTAATTACGAGAATAAAGTCGTACATATTGAATTCATTACGGCTACACTACAGGCTACACGTTAAACGTTTATTATACGGTTGTGCTCACTGAGCAAACCCAGGTTTAAGGTAGCCTACAGGTTAACGTGTGTTACATGTTTGTGGCAAGGTTGATGCCACGGGGTTCCGAGATAGGGAATCGCGGTCAGTCTCCGTTTTGAACAGGTTTTATTTGCATATACAATGATCTCGCACACTGGCGTCGCCGCGGGCCCAGCTCTGGCTCCGGTCGCCGACCCGTGTGCTCGGGTCCCGAATCTCCCGGGTCCAGCACGCTACTGCATTTATAAAGGGAGAGAGTGATTAGTACAATGGAATCCAGGTGTGCTAATCACTCTCACCTGGCGCGGCTCTCCCGAGCCCTCTCCACAGCTCCCCCTTGCGGCTGATGCATCACGCCCCCCCACATACCTCCACCGCCTGATTTAGGCCGGGGAGCCATCCGGCCTAGCCCACTCCCCCCCCCTCCCCATAGGAACGGGAAAGGAAGTCGGCCACAACCATCTGCGCCCCCGGCCTATGGATCACCCGGAAGTTGAATGGCTGCAGTGCCAGATACCACCGGGTGATCCGGTTGTTCACGTCTTTCATGCGGTGGAGCCACTGGAGGGGAGCGTGGTCCGAGCAGAGGGTGAATGGGCGCCCCAGCAAGTAATACCGCAGGGCATCGACCGCCCACCGGATGGCCAGGCACTCCCTCTCCACGGTGCTGTACCTGGCCTCCCTTTCAGAGAGCTTCCGGCTGATGTACAACACCGGGCGGTCAAAGCCCTGTACCTGCTGGGACAGGACGGCCCCCAGCCCTCTGCCCGACGCATCAGCCTGCAAGACAAATGGGAGAGAGAAGTTAGGTGTGTGGAGGAGGGGCTCCCCACAGAGGGCCTGCTTTACCCTCTCAAGCGACTCCTGGCACAGCTCCGTCCACTGGACCGGATCTGAGGCACCCTTTCGGGTGAGGTCGGTCAAGGGACTGGTCAGCTCCGCGAAGTTTGGAATAAATCGCCGGTAATAGCCGGCCAGCCCCAGAAACCGCCGCACCTCTTTTTTTGTCTTGGGCCTTGGGCAGGCTGCAATCGCTGCTGTCTTATCTACCTGCGGACGCACCTGCCCGCCGCCCAAGTGGTACCCCAGATACCGTACCTCCGGCCCCAACTCATCTCTTTCTGTGATTACCGTCACTAGAGAAACAGGCTCCACCTCTCTCCACGCTTTAAGGAGGTTGAGGTGATACATTTGTGTCGCCCCTCCCCTGTCCGAACGCACAATTTCATAGTCAACGTCACCCACTCGCCGTGTGACCACAAAGGGTCCTTGCCACTTGGCGAGTAATTTGGAGTTAGATGAAGGGAGCAATACAAGCACTTTATCTCCCGGTGAAAATTGTCTTAGCCTAGCTCCTCTATTGTACAGCCGCTGCTGCCTTTCCTGGGCCTGTAGCAAATTCTCACGTGATAACTGTCCTAGTGTGTGGAGTTTTGCTCTCAGGTCCAGGACGTACTGCACCTCGTTCTTACTCGGGCTCTGACTTTCCTCCCAGCTTTCCTTAACCAGGTCCAAAACCCCACGTGGTGTCCTGCCGAACAGTAGTTCAAAGGGAGAAAATCCCGTGGAGGCCTGGGGTACCTCGCGCACTGCAAACAACAGAGGGTCTAGCCACCTATCCCAATTACGACTATCCTCGTGCACAAACTTACGGATCATGGACTTCAAAGTCTTATTCAGGCGCTCTACGAGGCCGTCCGTCTGGGGGTGGTATATCGTGGTTCGAATTGACTTGATGCCCAATAATCCGTATAGTTCTCCCAGTGTCCGTGACATAAATTGTGTGCCTTGGTCAGTCAGGATCTCTTTCGGGATCCCGACTCGGGAGATAACTTGAAACAGTGCCTGCGCCACACTCTTTGCAGAGATGGTGCGCAGCGGCACTGCCTCCGGATATCGCGTTGCGTAATCCACGAGAACTAACACAAATCGATATCCGCGTGTGCTCCGGTGAAATGGCCCGATGAGGTCCATCCCGATGCGCTCGAACGGCACCTCCATTAGAGGTAACGGCCGCAGCGGCGCTCTCGGGTTGGCCGGCTGGTTAACCAGTTGGCATTCGGGACAAGACGCGCACCAGCGGCGCACGTCTGCCCAAATGCCTGGCCAATAGAATCGGGCCATTACCCGGTTAAGTGTCTTCTCACACCCCATATGTCCAGCCATTGGGTTATAATGAGCCGCCTGGAAAACTATTTCCCGGCGGCTCTTTGGTACCACCAACTGTGTCGTTATTTCCTCTGTCTGAGTGTCACGACTCACTCTGTATAGTCTGTCCCTACGCAATGAAAAATGTGGATACGTTAACGCTGCGTCAGGGCGCACCATGTGACCATCAATTCTTATCACTTGGTCAAAGGCAAAGCGTAGAGTATCGTCACGAGACTGCTCGAGTGGAAAATCCTCCATGGAGTCGAACACGGGAACCCGCGGAGCCTCCTGTGAAGGCCCTGCCGGCTCCCCCTCCCCGTCTGCAGTGTCGGACGACCTCGCGTCACCGCTGAGCACAGCGCACTGGAGGGGAGCGTGGTCCGAGCAGAGGGGAGCTGTCGGCCGTGAACGCACCCCCGCACACTGTCCCACTAACCTATCAAACCCTGGCCAATCAGTACCCAGAATCAGGGGATGCGTCAGGCGGGAGTTAACCGCTGCCTTTACACTATGCTTTTTCCCCTTAAACTGAATTTCCACCAGTACTACAGGGTATGTGTGAATATCCCCATGCACACACCTAATATCCACACCTTCCGCCTCTATCAAAGCCCCGGGCCGAATCAGGTTCTGATGAACGATGGACTGCATGCAGCCTGAGTCCACCATCGCCTGATGTGTACCCCCCTGAATCCTTACCGGAACACTGTATGTCCCCCCTGGACCGGGGGAGGGTGCTGGAGGGCCGACAACCCGGATCACCTGGCCCACCTCCATGAGGGGGCACTCCCCTCGGAAGTGTCCGAGCTGCCCACACCTCCAGCACTCCTGCCCTGCCGCCTGAGGAGCCCTCTGTGGGTCGAAAGCCGCGCCTGTAGCAGCTGGACCCTGGAGAGGGAAAAAAAGAGAAGGGGGATTAGTGCGGGGGAGAGGGGAGGGCCGATTATTATTATAGAACGAGCGGGGTCTGGGGGATGGTCGAGTGGGTGTCCAGTGCGGGGGCCCCGACGTGGGACCTCTGCGGGGTGCCGCCGTGGGCCCTCCCGGAGGGACCGGCCGGCCCTCCTGAGCCCGGCCCCGGGAGAGGACGGCCAGATGGTCCTCCGCCAGGGTGATGGCCCCGGCTAGGTCCGCTGGGCGGTGACACATCACCCAGTCCGAGGTGGCGGCTGGGAGCCCCTCCACGAACTGCTCCAGGACGATCTTCTCCAATATCCTCGGACCCCCCTGGTTGCAGCCACCTGGTCGCCGCGTCCTTCAATTGCTGGGCGAAGATAAACGGCCGCTCGGCGGGCCCCAGCTTGCCCCCCCGGAACCGGCGTCGGTGGTCCTCCACTGACAGCCCCAGCCTGTCGAGTACCGCCCTCTTCACCTCCCCGTACTGTCCTCGGGAGGGGGCGGGCAGTCCCAGCGCCGCCGTTTGTGCATCCCCTGACAGCAGGGGAAGCAGCCGCACGGCCCACTCCTCCACCGGCCAGCCGCATGCCGCCGCCGTGGCCTCAAACATGTCCAGGAATGACTGCGGGTCATCGTGGGCCGCCATTTTATGTACCGTCATGCCGGTGAACGAGGGGGCCGGTGCCGCTGCCCCTGCTCGCCTCACCATTGTCTACAGCAGCTGGGTCTGCCTCTCCGCCTGGCCCTGGAGGGCCGCCAGCTGCTGACGGCTCAGGACCGCCTGGTCCAGCATCTGGGCCAGCGTGTTCATGGGCTTCTGTGTCTCCATCCTAACTGTCCCAGTTCAGGCGCCAGTTGTGGCAAGGTTGATGCCACGGGGTTCCGAGATAGGGAATCGCACAGTCTCAGTTTTATTTGCATATACAATGATCTCGCACACTGGCGTCGCCGCGGGCCCAGCTCTGGCTCCGGTCGCCGACCCGTGTGCTCGGGTCCCGAATCTCCCGGGTCCAGCACGCTACTGCATTTATAAAGGGAGAGAGTGATTAGTACAATGGAATCCAGGTGTGCTAATCACTCTCACCTGGCACGGCTCTCCCGAGCCCTCTCCACAGCTCCCCCTTGTGGCTGATGCACCACGCCCCCCCACAATGTTGTTTAAGAAGTCGGGGTATTGCTAGACTCTTTCGCGTCTATCTCCAGAAAGGAAAATGATAGTGACGTAATACTTTTTTAATAAAACTGAGAGATGCAGTATTTAGAACTTACAACTTCAGATCAACAATAATGTTTTTAACAATGTAACACAGTTTACAGTAGCCGGCTGGATCGCTTCAGTGGAAGCCGCTCTCTTCCTGCCACCCGGAAGTATCTTGACGCCTATTGTTTACAAACATTCTGAAATGCTGTATACTGTTTTCCTGTTCTCCTTTTTTTCTCACTTCCTCGTTTCTTACTTCCTCGTCCGTCTATGTTCTTACATTGGCTAATGCATGCAATGGGGGTAGAATAACGTTTTCCACGTGCAGCATGCATATGCAACTAGGAGTGACCTATCATATTTCAAAAGGAGCAAGTAAAAATGGTTTACCGGTGAATCAATTCAATTCAATTCAAAAAACTTTATTTGTCCCCAAGGGGCAATTGAAGACAGACACGTAAAGCAGCAGCATTTACACAGGACAAGCTTAGGTGCAACATAAGCCAAGAACAAGACAATTGTTGTTAGTTACTGACAGATAAAACACAAGGCATAGTTATGTACAAATATACAGAGTGATATATAAATATTTTTATAGAGAGCTGATCTTGAAAAGTTTTAAAAAGTGTAACATTAGACTAAAGGTTGCAATAATATCAGATAAAAAATATACCAAGCTGATGAAGGAGCATTGAATTATGTTGTATAGTAAAAGTGGGGTGGGGATGTGCAAAACATAGTCCACATTGGCCAGTACTTATGTGGGGCAGGCGCTAGCCTGGGTCGTGGGGTTAGGAGGAGTTGAGGAGGTAAACAGCCTTGGGGACAAAGGTTGCCTTCCTCCTCTGTGTCCTGCAGCCAGGGCAGCGAAGTCGGCGCCCTGAGGGGAGCCACTCAAAGGCGGGGTGTAGAGCGTGTGAGGGATCCTGCATAATCCTGTTTGCTAACCTGAGTGTTTGCTGCTCATTGATGGAGGAAAGTGATCTTGTTGGAAGTCCAATGATCATAGAGCAGACTCTTGCTATGCTCTCCAGGCGGTTTCTATTCTGGAGACTGAGGGAGTGGAACCAGCATGTTATGGAGAATGTGGAGATACTTTCTATGAAGGAGTAATAGAAAGTTAGCATGATGTTTTTCCTGACTCCAAAGTAGTTGAGTTTCCTTAGGAGATACTGTCGCTGGTGACATTTCCTGAGAATCTCTTCAGTGTTAGAGGAGAATTTCAGCAGGCTGTCGAAGATGGTGCCCAGATATTTGTACTCCTCCACCAGCTCCACCGGCCTCCCGTGAATTGAGGTGATGCATGCTGTGGCCAGCTCTCTCTGCCTGTTAGAAAAAGTCACCACCATGTCTTTGGTTTTATTGACGTTCAGCTCAAGGCATGAGCTGTCGCACCACTCCACAAACTCCTGGAGAGCTGGTCCATGATGTTGTGAGGGACCTGATAGCAGGGACAGGAGAACTGTGTCGTCAGCATACTTCACCAGATGACACTGAGGCTGTGTGGATCTGCAATCATCGGTGTAGAGGATGAAGAGCAGAGGTGAGAGCACACAGCCCTGAGGGGAGCCTGTCGAGGTGTGTCGGAGGTCGGAGAAGGTGTTGTTTACCCGGACTCTCTGTGACCTGTTGGTTAGAAAGTCCAGTATCCACCTGGTGAGTTGGTCATCTATTTGGAAGTAGGAGGTGAGTTTATTGGCCAGGATGTGAGGCTGTAGTGTATTGAATGCAGAGGAGAAGTCTGCAAACAGGAGTCTGGCTGTTGTTTTTGGTTGCTCCAGATGTTTGTGTATTGTGTCAATAATGAATGCCGCCTGTGCGGTATGCATACTGCAGTGAGTCCATCCGGGCCTCGGTTACTGTGAGGATGTGTTGTTTAACGACCCTCTCCATGACCTTCATCACCAGGGATGTGAGGGCTACAGGCCTGAGGTCATTTAGAGAGGTTATTTTACTCTTCTTGGGGATGGGGATGACTGTGGAGTGTTTCCAAAGCTGAGGGACTGTGCTGGTGTCCATGGATCTCTGAAACAGCTTTTGGAACACTCCCCCCAGCTGCTCAGCACAGAGTTTCAGGACCCGGCCGCTGATGTTGTCTGGGCCCAGAGAGCTATTCTCCCTGGTCCTCCTGAGGGCTCTCACCACCTCCTCTCTTTTAAAGACAAATTTATTGTCGCCCGGTTTCAATTTTGTAAGTGTCTCTGCCAATTGGGTGGAATTGTCAGTCTCAAACCTGGTGTAGAAGGAATTAAGGTCATTAGGGAGAGATGTAGGGCTGCTGCCCGCAACCTGGATGTTTTTTTGGCTGGAGACAGCAGTGTTCACAGCAGCCATAGTTTTGAGGCCCTGCCAAGCTGATCGGAGCTTCCCCTGGGTGAATTGTTCCTCCACCTTGTTCTTATATTTTAGCTTAGCAGTTTTTATGGCGCGTTTAACTTCCCTGTTGACCTCCTTCTTTTCGGACTCTGAGCCAGTGAAGAAAATCCTTTTTTTCTTATTGAGGACTTCCTTCAGTTCTTTTGTAACCCAGGGCTTATTGTTTGGGAAGATGGTTACTGTTTTGGAGGGGATGATGTTATCCTCACAAAAATTAATGTACGATGAGACAGTGTCCACTTGTTCTACCATGTCATTTGAGGAGGATAGGAAGATATTCCAATCCGTGGATTCAAAGCATCCTTGCAGTGTTTGGACGCTGTCGCTGCTGGTCCACTGTTTGATGTTTTTAATAACTTTCTTTGCCTTCCTTATGATGGGAGTGTATGCTGGGGCAAGCAGGATGGTGTCGTGGTCAGCATTGCCAATAGGGGGGAGGGCAATGGACCTAAAAGCATCTGGTACAGAACCATAACATTTATCCAATGTTCTCCCTTGGCGAGTGGTGCATGTGACATACTGCTGGAAGCCCTTGAGTGCTACAAGTGCTACAAGACATAGTATCGATATTTTGGGATTGATCCGCCCACCCCAACTGGTTGCACAATAAATAGAAATTGGAAAACGCCATTTATTAGTTGACAGTAATAACACAGTATGATTTGTTTATGTTTATTTAATCATTTATTTGACTCCGCAAACACAAATAGTTCAGCAACTGAACGCAATCAGTTAACTTGAGATTCATATGGAATGTAGGGCTGCCCCCGACTAAAGATTTTCTTAGTCGGCTATTAGTCGCCATTTTAAGCCGATAGTCGACTAATCGTCGCACTTTTAATGTAATTATTTCAATTTATTTTTTGGGGCATCAGAGATTGGTTTGAGTTACAGAGTGAGAGGGTTATAAAAGAAACACTGTTAACCTTGTGCTCCTTTACAGATAATACAATACCGTAATAATCATCCTTTAAAATATCATTTTTACAAGCACACGCACAAAGCGGGCCGCCTATTAACGGCATGGACCAAGCGGTTCTGAAGGTTGTCGGAACAACTAGGAAGGAGACATTGAACAGTTTTAATAATCATATTTAACCATATAACTGCACACAACTTTATTTAAAAGCACGCAAATGGAAAATATGTTGGTATTTTCGTGTCCGGTGCGTGTGGATGTGCGGCGCTCCTTCGGGGGAGCGGTTCATGTTAATAGCGGAGTCCGGGAGGGTTCACCTTCGCGGGCGTAGTTACGAGGGATGTGCGACTATCGTCTTGTCTTTAAAAATACAAATGTGTTTTTTAAAGTTAAGATATTAGATATTCAACAGATATTCATGCTCCGAATTTACAGTGATCAGACACGGGGAACTAAAGCCGCGATCACCGGTATGAGTCCCGTGTGTCTAGCGGCGTCTACCTACCTGGGTGTCTACCTACCTGGGTGTATTGGTCAGTATTTTTGCAGAGATTAGTTAAATCAGAGCTTGTTGCGACCACGGATGTATTCGGTTGCGATGCTTGTATTATTTTTATATTTTACTTTTTGCGCGACTAATGAAAACGTATTCGACTAAGCCTCTGTCGATTGACTAAGGGTTGGTTAACTATAAGGGGGCAGCCCTAATGGAATGCGGACATTACCTTATTACTCCAGTAAATAGAGATGATGTTAGTAATGACATGGCAATGGGAAAGCTTTCTCAACGTAGTCCCATCTGAGTCCGGTCCACGTTGACAGTTATTAATGGTATTTAGTGCATTAATTTTTAGGCTGGTGATAAGACTGCTTATGTTACGATCATATCATAGCCATGCAGTTATCGAAAGTTATTAAACAACCCTCCAGCCAATCAGAATCGAGTATTCACCTGGGCCACACCTCAAGTGTAATATTGCGGTTTATTATACAACGGTTACCAACAAAATAAAACATAAATGTATTCATATTGTGGGGCAATTCGCTCTCAAAATAAAAAACTTAGACTCCTACGTAATGAAACCTAGTTTACTACTCCAGCAAGTAGGCCAACCCTTAGTAACAACCTTGCAACAGAGAAGCTTTCTAGTCCCTTTTGAGTTGATTTGATTGTGTTGATTATATATTTTATTTGTTGGTAACCGTTGTATAATATTGCCGTACAATATTACACTCAAGGGTGTGGTTTACCGTCACTATTGACACTTGATGCTTACAGAACTCAGCGCAAGCGGAACTGCCATATAAATCAAAATTCTTGTTGTGCCCCCGCGGTTGTTGCCGGGGGGGGGGGGGGGGTGCTGCG
This sequence comes from Merluccius polli, assembly GCA_030340625.1. Lineage (NCBI taxonomy): Eukaryota > Metazoa > Chordata > Actinopteri > Gadiformes > Merlucciidae > Merluccius > Merluccius polli. The sequence goes on from JAOPHQ010005409.1 coordinate 289,098, forward strand.
CGGTTGTTGACGGGGGGGGTGCCGCGCGATTGTTGACGCGGGTGGGGGGGGGTGCTGCGCGAATGTTGACGGGGGGGGCGCTGCGCGATTGTTGACTGGGGGGCCCCCCGGCGTCTGTGCCCTGGTGCAATGCACCGGTTGCACCGTCAATAGTTACGCCACTGGATACAGATAATGCTGTACTCGCTCATCCCTAGTTTGTACCTTTGCGACTTCCAGACTGTCCTCCAACTCATACGCTCACTGTTGTCGTTTTGAATGCACCCGCATTTACGACTCATTGTTACGTTTAGCGTAATCTCCGGCTCTAAAAAGCTGACTCCACTTTTCGTTGTACGACCGTTAATATCACTATCACTTTATTAAGTTTTAAAAACATTTCAGGCGATAAAGTAACAACGTAGATCCCAAATACGTAGTCAAAATATAGCCTATTTTAAAATTTGGTTCCGACATTGCTATACAACTGTCATGCTAGCAACGGTACGAAGTAAACTCATTTCCGGCTGTTTACAAAATAAAAGCTTAGAGACAGTGACAATGCTTTTGTTTTGAAGACAGGATATGAAAACCTCTACTTCTAGCTAACTTTACCCTAACCCTAATCCTAACCCTAACCAACCCCAACCCCAACCCTAACCCTAACCCTAACCAACCCTAACCCTAACCCTTAATATTACCCACAATGCTCATCGGCGAAAAACCCTAACCCTAACCGTTAGTATCACCCACAATGCTCATCGGCGAAAAGTATCTATTTCCCCATGTCACGGACAGGGGGCGCTGGGGACGCTCTTTGAAAAAAACGCTCATCGGCAAAAAGTATCTGTATCCCCATGTCACGGACAGGGGGCGCTGGGGGCGCTCTTTGAAAAAAACGCTCCAGTGGGTCGTATTCTAGTGCATGAACAAACGACAACAGTGAGCGTATGAGTTGGAGGACTTGTTGGCGACTTCAGGTCACTACGGGGATAAATTGACAAACGATTGCATCTATCTTAGCAGCAATCCCACTGCAATCTAGTGTGGAGTTCTTGTTGCACTTCCCCAGGAGGTGACATTTGACAAGGTCTCCTAAAAACTTCCCAAACCCCAGTGGGAAACTGAAGAAAACTTGAGAAGGGAGGCATTTTAAAACAGCAATAGCTGCTGGATGAGCAGACATAAGATAACAAAATAAACAAACAAAAAATGGCCACAATGAATGACAAGTATAGGCGTAAATCTGTGTGATGATAACCGTCAAGAAAGAGTCTTTAGGCTGGGAAAGGTTTGATGTGTGACCAGTTTAAACTTGTTTCCTATAGATTTCACTCAAGTGAAATCCCTACAGCCCCTCACATCCCCAACTGCAGTCATGCACTATGCCTTCTCCCCACTTCTCTGATTGCACTTTATGGCTTCTGCTTTCAATTTCCACCGCCCTGTCTTTAGTACGCAACCAATTCTAGATGCAACCCCCCTCCAACACACACAAATACTTCTTTTGAGATTACCCTTCGCTGCTCTTGGTGAAATTCGGCCTCCCTTCCAACATCATCATACATATGTAAAAGGATAAATGCAAATGTGTTCTTTGACCTACATTGAGTTTTGTCCCCCTCCAGCATTTGGACTATTTAAATCTTCCTGTTTGGATATTTACATCAATTACACAATTATTTATTATGCAAAGACAAGGGGTGTCTGTGTGTGAAATCCAGGCATATCAATGTGTATTGGTGTCATGTTAAATCAACCAACATGCCACACAGGAAGGACGAAAGTGAAAGTGAGAAACAGGATGGGGAGTAGAGAGACAGTGAACATAAGATGCATTTCATTATCCCCCTTAGTGAATACCATTGCTAAAGCAGTGCAAATGATCCCCATTCATGTGTATTTTCAGATTTGTATGCATGCAATATAAGCCTATAGATATTGCAATTGTCATAATTTAAGCCATAATTACTTAAATAATAAATGTTGCCTATTTAAATAAATACATATATAGAAAAGGCATTCATGTGTTATGCGGTCATGCATTATGATACAGCAATGATTCAACTGTATTTATAGTATTTGCATTGATTTATTACAGAAGCCCTGAAAGGCAACATAAAAAATTATATATATATAAAAAATAAAATATATATTAAAAAAGAAGTTATAATCATTATAACAACATGGTGGAACAGCACAATTCCTTACGTGGCTGAAGTGGGTCTCCTTTAGGGTAATTAGGGTTCTGTGAGATTCAAGAGAACATACGGAAAGACAGGAGGTGAAAACCTCTGGCTCATAGAAATCATCTGGTCTGGATCAACACGTATCCCGTATCAAACGGCCTAAGGCGCGTCGATTGTCAGTGAGGTTCATAGACTGTATACGGGGGGCTTTATTTCTATGGTTATATGTCTCCATTTGCCAAGCAGGAGTGATCTGTAATAAGCGTATCTGGTATTCGCTTGCAAAACAAAATAGCTTGTTAAAAAAGCACAGATTTCCTTCAGATTAGTCTTGTTCTAAAGACTGGACATTGGACAATAGGCCCTATTTCACACTATTAGATTGCTGATATTGATATTCAATGCATTCTTTTTCTTAATATCAAGGACAAACTTGTGACACTCTGGAAATATGTTTGAAACATTGTCCAATGTGGCCTAATAGGCCTAATATGAAATAAATCGGCTCTCAATGAGCTATTGAGATTAGGAAGCAAATAAGGGGGAATAAGCCTATTGAACATCAAACTGTGTGCTTTCCGTCTGTCTGAAACAAACCAAATATATTAAATGTCTCTTAACCAAATCAATAAAATGTTATGATTGGCTATAATATGAAACTAAATAGCCTACAATAAGTGTTTGTGTTGTTGTGTCAGAAATACCGCCATACACGCAGAGTAGAGTTCTCAACTGCTTGAATCGTTATATTTCTTCGTTCATATAATAATAATAACAGTGTTGACTTGTCCCTTAAACAAATATGTATCTCAAATTTTACAATATAGCCTATAAAGCTAAGCAATTGTGTGTGTTCTTGTGTTGGACACACATTACCATATGCGCAGAGTTCTCAACTGCATGATTCGTTATTATTCGTTTGGTCATGTAATTATAGGCCTTATAGCCTACCAGTGTTAACTTGTCCATCAAATAAAATTTCTGTATTGCGGAAGTTTGGCGGGAGTTAGTGTGCGTTCTAGGCCTGATCGAAGGGGTGAATGTGTCTTGCGCAAATTGCGTGGGTAGGCACATTGTGGCAACCCGGCCCGTACACAGAGGCCCTGGAAGTCCAGGGGACAGGTCATACAGGGGGTTTACCACCCGGTTTCCCCAGAGGGCGCTGTGGAGCGCTTTAGCGGGGCACCACTCAGAGCGATTGGAAACACCTGCGCAGGAGGAAGGTGATCAATTGCAGGTGAGCATAAAAGGAGGAAATGAAGTTATGTCTGGGGTGACCCATGTCGTTTCAGTACGGGGAGACAGTCAGGACCGGGGTTCCTTTCCTGGACGGCCCATTCCCCGGGCAGACGGAATAAGTGGACTAGCCGCCGCGCACCCGGACCGGGACTGCATGAGAGGGAGGACGGGAGACCCTGCCGAGGCTCACGGAGCCCATACTTTAAGTTATAGTTTTAATACGGAGTGAGAGGCTGCCCGGTTTTTTTTGTTGGACTTAATAAATGCGCCTTTGTTCGGCTTTTCCTGCTTCAAAGACTTGTATTGATTCGGGGGAAGGGGACACTACCACCTATGGTGGAGGATGCGGGCACCCCGACCGCGCTACTGAGTTCATTTTTTAGGTATATTTTTGGTTTTTTTTTTCCCCTGGGGGAACACCCGACCCAGAATGCAGGATCCCGACAGAGCTGCAAACGCGGCCGCCGCACTGAGGGACGCTGCCGAGGAATGTGCCCTCCTCCGGCAAGCGGTCCTACGGCTGGAAATACGCACAGCGCCCGCCTCAACGATCTCAGCGCCCACCAGCCGCCTCACCAAACTAGGTCCAGAGGATGATGTGGAGGCGTACCTGGAGATATTCGAGAGGACGGCCCGGGGAGAGGGATGGCCAGAGGAACAGTGGGCCCACATTCTGGCCCCCTTCCTCACTGGACCCGCCCAGCAGGCGAGTCAGGATTTAACACCGGAACAGGCAAGTCGGTACTCCACTCTAAAGCAGGCGGTCCTGGCGTACTATGGACACAGTCTGGCTGCCCGGGCCCAGCGGTTCCACGACTGGCGGTTCGATCCCAGGGGCGCCGTGAGGTCCCAGATCGCCCAGCAGGGACGGCTTATTAGGAGGTGGCTTACCGGCGATGACGGCCCCAGCGTTCTGGATCGGGTTCTACTGGACAACACCATCCGCCAGCTTTCCCCGAACGCCCAGAGAACCCTCGCCCTCAACCACCCGAACACTGTGGATGAACTCATTCGCCAGCTGGAGAACTGGCAGGTTGCCCAACAGCTTAGCGGCGGCGCCCGGACACCGGCCCGGCCTGTCGAGACCCGGAGGGACAGACGGGGAACGGAGCCACCTCGACGGGTAGCCCCGCCGAGACCCCAGACACACCCACCGGAAGTGAGAGAGGAATGGCGCTGCTTTAGCTGTGGCCAGACAGGCCACCTCGCTCGCCAGTGCCCGGAGAACAGGGACGTTTCTATGCCCTCGGCCTTCGCTGGTGAAGGGTGACCCGGACCAGCCCGGACGGTTCGCCACCGCCAACTACAGGACGACACCCTGAAACACGCCTGGAGTCACGTCCTCTCCCACGACGGCCAGGCCAGGGACTCGGTGAGTAGCCTACCTCACCCACATTTCTGCACCAAGTCGGGCCTACTATACCGGGTAGTAGAGAGGGGGGGAGCAGTGACAACTGGTAGTACCTCAGCCATATGTCAGTAAGGTCCTCTTCATGGCACACACGCACGTCTTAGGGGCCCACCTAGGCATGGACAAAACGAGGGATAGGATCCTAGCCCGATTCTACTGGCCAGGGATAAAAAAAGACGTTACCGAGTATTGTCAGGCGTGTCCGGAGTGCCAGCGCACTGCCCCGAGACCCTCAACCCGAAGTCCGTTGATCCCGATGCCCATTATAGAGGTACCATTTGACCGGCTGGCACTAGACATTGTGGGGCCTCTCCCTAAGACCAGCCGGGGTCATCGGTACATCCTGGTCATGGTAGACTATGCGACCCGCTACCCTGAAGCCCTACCCCTCCGCACCGCCACCGCTAAGGCAGTAGCCCGGGAGCTAATGCTGCTTTTTAGCCGGGTGGGGATAGCAAAGGAGATTTTAACAGACCAGGGGTCATGTTTTATGTCACGCGTATTAAAGGAACTGCTTAGTCTCCTGCAGGTGAAGCAGCTGAGGACGTCAGTGTATTACCCCCAGACGGACGGGCTCATTGAGAGGTTCAACAAAACTCTTAAGCAGATGCTGAAGAAGGCCATGGAGGTGGATGGGAAGAACTGGGACCAGCTCCTTCCCCACGTCCTCTTCGCGGTTCGCGAGGTACCCCAGGCCTCCACCGGGTTCTCCCCATTTGAACTGTTATATGGACGGCGGCCAAGGGGACTACTGGACCTAGCAAAAGATGCTTGGGAAAGCCAACCCTCCCCACATCGTACCATGGTGGACCACGTCGAACAGGTACGGGAGAGAATGGCTCAGGTCTGGCCCATAATCCGGGAACACCTTCACAACGCACAGCAGGCCCAGGCCCGGACCTACAACCGGGGGGCACAGCTGCGCCTCTTCCAGCCGGGTGAGTTGGTCCTGGTCCTCATTCCTACAGCGGAATGTAGGTTTCTGGCCAAGTGGCAGGGACCGTACGAGGTGGTTGACCGTGTTGGGGAGGTGAACTACCGAGTGCGGCAGCCCGGGAGGCGTAAACCCACCCAGTTGTACCATGTTAACCTCCTCAAACCGTGGAGGGTTGGGACAACTCCTCCAAGTCCAGCTCCCTTGGTCCTGGCCGCCCGGCAAGCCGTACCGGAAGTCCCGATGGGAGACGACCTCAGCCCTGCCCAGAAACAGGACCTCCGCGACGTTGTGTTGCAGCATCAGGACGTGTTTTTGGAGGTACCCGGGAGAACAACGGTCGCTCAACACGACATCAGAACAGCAGCAGGCGTCACGGTGCGCGTACCACCATACCGGGTTCCAGAGGCCCGTCGGGTCGCCATACGAGCAGAGGTCGCCAAGATGCTCCAGCTCCGGGTGATCGAGGAGTCCCACAGCGCCTGGGCCAGCCCAGTCGTCCTGGTCCCAAAGCCAGATGGCTCCTTTAGGTTCTGCAATGACTTCAGGAGACTGAACGAGGTCTCGGAATTCGATGCTTACCCCATGCCTCGGGTCGATGAGCTAATAGAGCGGCTCGGCCCCGTTCGATACCTCACCACCCTCGACCTCACCAAGGGATATTGGCAGGTCCCCCTCACCAAAACCGCCCGGGAGAAGACGGCGTTTGTGACCCCCGGGGGGCTATATCAGTACACAGTACTCCCCTTCGGCGTACATGGTGCCCCCGCCACCTTCCAGCGCATGATGGACCGTCTCCTGCGACCTCACCAGGCCTACGCCGCAGCCTACATTGATGACATTATCATCCACAGTGCCAGCTGGGACATCCACCTGCGACACCTACGGGCGGTCCTTGGGGAGCTGAGGAAGGCCGGCCTCACGGCCAACCCAGCCAAGTGTCACCTGGGCCTAGAGGAGACCTCCTACCTGGGCTACAGAGTCGGACGCGGGAACGTCCGACCCCAGGAAGCAAAGATTAAGACCATCTTGGACTGGCCCCGCCCCACCACCAAGAAACAGGTAAAATCTTTCCTAGGACTAGTAGGGTATTATCAAAGGTTCATTCCCGGTTTCGCCACACTGGCAAGCCCCCTCCATGACTTACCGCGGAAGGCTCTGCCCGACCGGGTAACATGGTCGGAGGCAGCAGAGGGCGCATTCAGGCTCCTTAAGCAAGCCCTCTGCTCCGCGCCCATCCTACTAACCCCTGACTTTACTCTGCCCCTAATAGTCCACTCCGACGCCTCAGAGGTGGGCCTCGGGGCGGTCCTCTCCCAGGTCCGGGACGCTGAGGAACATCCAGTGACGTACATCAGCCGGAAACTCCTCCCAAACGAACAGAATTACTCCACCGTGGAGAAGGAGGCCCTGGCCATCAAATGGGCAGTGGACAAGCTGCGGTACTACCTCCTGGGGAGGGAATTCACCCTAGTTACAGACCACGCCCCACTCAAGTGGATGGCCACCGCCAAAGACACCAATGCCAGGGAAACGAGGTGGTTTCTGGCACTGCAGGACTACCGCTTCAAAGTGGACCACAGACCAGGGAGGGAGCACGCCAACGCGGATGCCCTGTCCGGACGCATGCCTCTGGGCAGTCAGAGGTGCCCCGGGCCTTCATCAAAGGGTGGAGGAGTGTGGCAACCCGGCCCGTACACAGAGGCCCTGGAAGCCCAGGGGACAGGTCATACAGGGGGTTTACCACCCGGTTTCCCCAGAGGGCGCTGTGGAGCGCTTTAGCGGGGCAGAGCGATTGGAAACACCTGCGCAGGAGGAAGGTGATCAATTGCAGGTGAGCATAAAAGGAGGAAATTAAGTTATGTCTGGGGTGACCCATGTCGTTTCAGTACGGGGAGACAGTCAGGACCGGGGTTCCTTTCCTGGACGGCCCATTCCCCGGGCAGACGGAATAAGTGGACTAGCCGCCGCGCACCCGGACCGGGACCGCGTGAGAGAAAGGACGGGAGACCCTGCCGAGGCTCACGGAGCCCATACTTTAAGTTATAGTTTTAATACGGAGTGAGAGGCTGCCCGTTTTTTTTTGTTGGACTTAATAAATGCGCCTTTGTTCGGCTTTTCCTGCTTCAAAGACTTGTATTGATTCGGGGGAAGGGGACACTACGGGGCCGGGGTACCACAACATGGATGTGTGTGATGCGCTTGGTGCATATTGCAAATAAATAAACAGACACAATTAGAATGTCTTCCTTCTAACTCTACAAAGACCTGCTGATTATATATATATATATATATATATATATATATATATATATATATATATATATATATACCTGTAAAATATATATATATATATATATATATATATATATATATATATATATATATATATCCTTTGCATTTTTGTATATATTATTATAATAATATATTCATATGTTTTATATAATATATATACATATGCTTGGCAAAAGGAGACAACCATAGCAATAAAGCCCCTGCACACAGTCTATGAGCATCAATGACAATCGACATGCCATAGGCCGTTTGATATGGGATACGTGTTGATTCAGACCAGATGATTTCTATGAGCCAGAGGTTTTCAACTCCTGTCTTTCCGTACGTTCTCTTGAATCTCACAGAACTACGACCATCGCGCTGCATCACGTAACATCGGACACTCTCTGTCCACACTGAATCCGTTACATATGCACTTCTCTTACGTCATGTAAACAAACCACGTAGCTTTGCCACTCAAGTAAAAGATGGGTGAGTACTACGTTTGTACTTTTTAAAGACAAAACACACGTTTTATATTATGATATTTAAGATCCTTATCAGATGCGTAACGAATAAATGAAGAAAGAAATGGAGAAAGAAATCGGACACACAAAATCACGTCAACTATTTACATCAGTTAGACGCGAATATGCAGCATTTTCTAATAAGAATCGCACCGTTGAAAAAGTTTGATTCAACACTCCTCTTCTTTCACCGAAATATCCAATTTATTTAGAGGATTAATTTATAATGGAGTTTCCCTATTTAATCCAAGTGAAGGGGATTATGATAAATTAATTATGATATTTGTCTCGTTAGTTTTTAGTTTTTGAAAATGTTTATAAGAAAACCCTTGCTTTTACAGTCCCCTAATTACTAAGTATTTACCCGGGAAATATATGGTAAATTATAGTATATTATTGGGTAATTACCACTGGTAATAAGAAGGTAAATACAGAGGAACTACAGCTGAGATACTAAGAAAAACCTCCACTATCACCACTATGACTTGCCCGTTAACAAAGACAAAATGCCAAAGACCTCAGCTGTGTGGGAACACTTTAAATTGAGCGATGACAAGATAGTCTAGGGGTTAACCACAACAATTGTGCATATTATGAGAAAAGCATGACATTTCTATCATAGTTAGTATATACGACAATGTCTATTTTTAGATGTGGAGGGAAGTCAGATTTGACCTCAGATTGAGGACCGTGAGAGGTCAAATCCAAGATGGCCACCGGTCCCCGGGGTCTAATGTTTAAACACGCTTAATTTTGGAACCTGGAGTGCGCTTAATTTTGTAACAGTTTAGAAAAACATTTCTGGTGTCATTTCCAACTAAATTGGGGATGCCCATTCATTTGGTGATATATTTGAGATCACCAGATTTCAAGGAAATGCATTTAGGTCAAGGTCAAATTATGTTAAAAACGTTTGGACATTCTTTTGCTAATACATTTATTTTAGCTTGGATTGGACACTGGATTGGACCTATGCAATATAGTGAAACTTTGCTTCCATTTGGACACTATAGGGATAACAATACATAGAAATTAACAGAATAGACCCATGGTGCTAGTCTATTTTAATACTATATTAATACTAATGATGAAGATGATTGTTACGTCCCCAATTATTATCCAGGGTGTGATGTGTTCGTTGAGGAAGAAGGCCGCCGACTCAGGATCGCTTTTAACTCAATTTATTTGTTTAGCTTTAGGTATTTATCTATGAAGCAAAAGGAGGGGTATGTATATAGTTCACGTGTGGAGCGACCCCTTGGCTGGATATCTTAACAGATACGCTGCCTGGGGGGTTTCTGCTCTTCCCCCGGATGTGTTGTTTGGTAGTATCTGGGCAGGCGTGGCCTCTATGACGCATACTATGCTCTGGTTGGCTAGTGTTTAGCGCCCGCCCCCAGTGTATTATGTGTGCCGCCATCTGGTGGCCAGGTGCGGTTAATACAAGTTATATATTTATTTCTATTCCTTTGTGGCTATGTGTAGATATTACAGCCTGTTGATACATATGTTATTATTTATTCTTAACAAGGGGATGAGGGGCGTAACAATAAATTAACCAGGGGACAAAGAAGAAATGAGAACAAATGTATAGGAACAAACCAAGAATAACTTTTAAGAATTTATGAATAACTCAAATAAGGAAGAAAGCAATAAATGAAACACGTTAGCAGTTAATATAAATTAAACTAATGCTAAACCCAACACTAACAAACACTCCCTCTAAAAGGGAGCTAAAGTTACCGACCCTGATACACAACTTGAGTAATACTGACTTGAGTTACCGAATGATAATGGTAATGATCAGAAGTCTCGAGAACAGAAGCACAGCGCAGTGCACTTGAGTGCAGCTTTGGCACACTTGCACCGTCTGTGAAAGTGTGAATGACAGGGAGAGTCAGACACTGTGTTGGATTCATTGTGGCAACCATTTCATGAACAGCTTTGTACCGAAAGCTTGACCCGACACCAAAGGCAACCCACAGCTCATCAGGAGCTGTCTTGCTGAATGAAGCCACAGCCAGTACCACCAAATCAGTATCAATGGGACGTATGGTCACCTTCTTACACCCCTTTTGCACAGCATCTGCCACATGCAGATGTAGACCTCCTCTTGTGAACATGGGGCAAGGCAGGCCAAATATGACTCAGCAGGAGAACAGAGGACTCCACTTCCATCTGTTGCATACAGTTCCTTGCCCTCTAGAGGAAGATAAACAGATTGTGTGACAAAAAAGCAAACAATTCGGTTTTGTTCTCATCGCATCGAAGGAAGTCCTTCCAGTTCTTTGGCATCACAGTAGAAGGAGCCACCCTTTTCCTGGTACCCTTTCCCCTCTTCTCTCTGGTTGAGGCTTCAGGCTGGCAGGTACATATACATCCCAGACAAGGTTGATGCGGCTGCTTTTCTCAAGTTGAGCAGAGATGTATGGTACAAACACGCTTTCTCCATACTCTTGAAATGTTCTTGATGTTCCTGGATTTAGCATTTGAACCACAGCTGCACCATCGAGAATTGTTGCATCAGCCACAGACACACTATTGTTTTTGAGCAGATCTGATTCCAGGCAGCGAAGTAGATCTTCCTCCAGTTGACAGAGCTGGCGGGGCTGCCTGGTTTTCAAGTGAGAAGAAATTGTTGATGTCTCCATCTCATGTTTGACAGGAGATGTACAGCCTCGAAAAGAGACCAGTCACTCTTCAGTGCTGTGAGCTGTGCCTTCTGTTTTGACTTAATCTTGACCAGTGGCCTACTGAACAGCGGCAACTTGTTCTTTGGAATTGTTTGTGTGACAGGTGTTGTACACCGTTCTAGCCTTTCTGTCACAAACTTGGTGTACTGCTCCTCACCAAGGGTCTCGATCCTCACCGTTTCAGCCACTTGGGTGTCCATGATGTCCCTTGAGTCAATGACTAGTAGATCTAGAAATGGATTTCCCATCTCTTCCAGCACTGTCACAAGTGCCTTAACCTCATTTAGGAATGCTGCTTGCACTCCAGGTTGCTGGTCATGGCAATGGTGTCCAGTGTCACTATGATGTTGCTTTATGGCCTGTTGCTCAAACTGTAGTGATTCTGGCAATTTCTGGCCAGGATCCTATCCAGCGTCTGAGTGTTCCTGGATTGCCAGTCAGTCCAATAGCCCACCAGAACCTTTCACCATTGCATTGTTCTGCTCATGGGACTGGTCAAGTGCCATGGCAGAGAACTTGTTGCTGGTTTTGTGCACCACAACATTTCCAGACTTGAATTCTGCTAGGACATCTGGGTGTTTTTTAGTGTCACAGATGTGTACAGGAAGCCATCTGGAGTAGTGTGTGATCTAGGGCGAACATCCAGGGCATGATCTGCATCAGGGATTCCTTCACAAGTTACCTTCACAAAGTGACCTGATGTGCCGCAGCAAGAGAAGCTCCAATGACAGGGTCTTAAGCCAGTAGTCAAAGTGGACACTGGCCTTTGCTCACTATATGCACCGCTCCTCAAAAGCGGACTATCAGGTTGTGTGGCATCAGTATCATCAAATGTGCAGTCTTCACTGTAAGCTTGTTGGAGGAGTGTATAAAGGCTTGCAGCTGTGACCTGGTTTGCATGGCGGCTCTTGGTGACATAGCTGGCATGTATGAAAGAATTTGCCGTTCTGGAACTTGCAATGTCAGCCTGTACCAGGGCTTTCGTCCAGCCACTGTCTTCCAGCCAGTCTCCCAGCAACCTAAACGTGGCCATTTTGATGTGTAGACCACCAAACATGATCACAAAGTGATCCTCTCCATGAGTGGCCAGCCAGGTCCACTGGACTTTCTAAGCAAGAGTATACAGTTCTTGGTCAGCAGCAAGGACAGGAATCTGACCAGGTTTCACGTGCTGAACTGCTGCATTGACGATGTCCATGGAGTGCCATATAATTGCCACTGAGTTGCGTTGATTGCTGCAGGTGGGATGACAGCTTGGTGCACGTCAGCATGGTAGGCAGCAGGGCTCCGAACCGGTTCAAGGAACGAAAACGAAAACCGAAAACGAACGGAATTTTACGAGGAACGGAAACGGAAACGAAAACCAAATGGTCTTCAACTGTTCCGGAACAGAAACGTTATTCTGAAATCCCCAAAACCGGTTAATAACGTTTTTTTTTCGTTCTCTATATACCGTAAAACTTCCAATAAAAGCGGGGTCCCTAATAGACGCAGGGGTGTGGCGACACGTTTTGACAAATAAACGCAGGTCTCCAAATGAGGCCGGATCTGGATTTTATCTAAATTATTTCTTGAACGACTTAAGCCGTTTAGATCACCTACACAAAGATACGGTAACCGTTTAAACGTCTGTCCATATGGACATAACGCACATCGTTAGATCAGTTAGATTCTCCACAGATAAATCATTCTGTTCATTTAACACAAACTATGAACACCAACGCATAATTCATCCAGACTTACCGGTAAACAAGAGAGACGGGGAAAAGGTCTGACTTCCAACTTTTGAAGCGATCATAAAGTCCGTACGGTGTGTGTCCGTTCCTGCATTGTTTATATTCCTTAAGTCCGTAAGGGTCCACCGGTCAAAAGAATCAATGGGTTTCATTAAATTAATCCGAGTTGTGAATAATATCATGTGAAATCCGTTGCTCACTGTCTGTTTACTGTCTGTATGCTGGCTGTCGTAAATCTTCCGCTGCCGTAAAACGACGTTCACGTTCGAGCGTCACCGCGGACCTATGGCCGGCGGGGGTGCCCGCAATAGTAACACAAACACACCGCGGGCCGACAGGGGGGGGGGGGGGGGGGGGGGGCGCGCAATAGTAACGGCCGACGGGGGGGTGCGCAATAGTAACACACCACGGACCTACGGCCGGTGGGGGGGGCCGCAATAGTAACACACCGCGGAGGCCCAATAACACTGCCGGAACGTTAAGAACGAACGTTATTTTATGTTCCGAACCGGTTCAGGAACGATATGTTGGTGGCGGAACGCAAGAACGAAAACGTTAAATATACCGGTTCCGTTCGGAACGGAACGATTGAAAAATAATTTTGTTTTCAAGCCCTGGTAGGCAGACCATGATATCCTGCCATCCATGGTAGGCTTTTCAACAGCTGTCTTGACTTTGCTGAGCCATGCATACTCATCTTCTGTGGCAGCTGCAGCAGCCAGGAGGTTTGAAGGTCCCTAACAAGTTTGGGAAATAACTTACCACAGGATGATGACTTGATCGGTTGGTTTTGCTGACGCCTGGTGGTTGGACTGCAGTGTGCTGCTTGGGTGTCAGGGTGTGTTACTATGACATCAATTGTCTAGCAGATGATTGGTTGATATCATTGGTAAGGCAGGACCATAAGCTACATGTCAATATACAGGATTTATTTACTGGTAAGGCTCAACAAAACATAGAACTCTATAATAAACTACAGATAATGCATCTATACCCAACTAGTCGAAGCATGGATATACACAATACATAAAACTCAAAAGTATCACCAAATGAATGAGCATCCCCAATTTAGTTGGAAATAACGCCTTAAATGTTTTTCTACACTGTTTACTTCCAAAATTAAGCGTGTTTGAACACTAGACACGGGGGGCTGGCGACCATCTGGGACTGGACCTCTCACAGTCCTCAGAGGTCAAATCTAACTTCCCCTCCACATCTGAAAATAAACATTATGGTATATACTAACTATGCTTTTCTTATAAAATGCACAATTGTTATAATATGAGCGCTTATCCGCTGTACTAAGAGAAAGGCAGCGTGCCAAATATGCGATAATACATTTAATAAAACATTGTAGATGCTGAAATTTGGAACACTGCTCCTAGTGTACAAACAAACAACACTATTGTAGAATAACACAATCCTTTAAAATGAATGCCTTTAATTAAACCGAAATGTCTGGCTGAGTCCTTCCCAAGTCATGCTCCGCTACACCTGCCCCACCCCCCCGGCCGAAGCTTCAAATATTCGCTGTTGATTACTACCGAAGCCCTGGGGGGTATTCCAGAAAGCGGGTTATGTGAAAACTCTGAGTTTGTTAACCCTGAGATGAGGGAAACTCTGAGTTATCCGTTCCAGAAAGAGAGGTAACTTAAACTCTGGGTCTGTTACTGCGGTAACTTACTCTGTGAACATAACCTGCTCGCTGGCAGGTTTACTATAAGAAACCCAGAGTTTCTACCTGTCTCCTCCCACACAAAGAAAGCGGTTAGACATGGATTGCCCATTCATTCGAAATCCGATTGATATCGAAGCCGTATTGATTGGAAATGCTTTACGTCGCGAGAGAATCTTCCGACCCAGATTAGACGTCTTATCATTTCCAGAGGAATATCTTTTCCAACGCTACCGCTTTTCATCCAACAGTATCATTTATCTCAATAACATTCTCCGGCCATATATCACCAACCTCACACACTGCGGACGAGCACTCACATCAGAGCAAACTTTATGCATAGCGCAACGTTTTTTTGCAAACGGCAGTTTTCTTTACAACATCGGGGATGCAGAGCACTATGGAAAGGCAACAGTGTGTAGAGCTGTGAGGAAGGTAATCCTTGCACTGAAATGCCTGTTACCAGTGATGGTGGTGTTTGTTCCCCGGACACAAACCTGTTTGAAAAATCAAAGAGGAATTCTACAGGATTGCAGGTGGTGACTGATGAATCATATATTCTGTTATTTTAAATTATGATATAGGCCTACATTCTGCTAATAATGTACCTCTCCTCTCTCCTAATAAAAGACAAATTCACATGTGATTTGGTTCTTCTTTATTCCCTAAAAGTACAAAAGCAACAGTCAGGATTTGTAATATAGTTCCAACCATTAACATATTTCACATATTCACCTGTTTCACCATGACAATGCACCCACCTCAACTGGCGTTCCAGTAATAGAATTTCCAGGTCTTTTTTTCAAATCTGCCGATCCAGGTACACCATTTCTTTTTCTGTTTTTTTTTAATAGTTTTCATGAGGTGCACTCTGTACAACTCCTTTACCGGTAACTGGGAAACATGGACGACATTTAATTCCTACAGTTCTACATACAGATTTAACATGGTATTGACTGAAAATCTCACTGTGTCAAGCTGTGCTGTTGAAGTTGATGGACCCTCCTCCTGGTGATGCCCAGCCATGTTCTGTTGAAGGACAAGAATGTGCTAGTTTGTCCATTATCTATGCTCATCACTTCATGTCAAACTCCAAATTCCACTCAAGAATGTAAATGAATATGAATGGTTAGAGCACTGCCAGTAGCTATACATAATATTAGGACACACTTCAGTAGGCCCCTCCGGATCTCTCCCTATGGCAGCAGACAGCGTTTCCTCCTCCTCCTCCTCCTGTGCTGCAGGAAAAGATACTGTTTCAGAATACTTTTGTGGAGGGTTTATGTGGAGTGTGTGTTGTTGATGGCTGGTTTACAGCCTCACCTGGCCTGAGTCAGTCTGATTGGACTCTGGCTGGGTGGGGCTGCACACCTGTGGTGCATGAGCAATCATGGCACCCAGGATAAACCAGCCATCAACACACACACTCGAGGAGGAGCACCGTCATGACATGTTGTACCATCAGCTCGGCGTATAACATCCAGCCTTAATCTCCAATAAACACCTTGCAACTACCATCTATCCCGTGTCATGTGTCGGAGGGCCCCAAAGAAAGCCACTTAGGTGGCGTGTGGCCGGACACCCTGCCACGCTTGCGCCCAACGTGGGG
This sequence comes from Merluccius polli, assembly GCA_030340625.1. Taxonomy (NCBI): domain Eukaryota; kingdom Metazoa; phylum Chordata; class Actinopteri; order Gadiformes; family Merlucciidae; genus Merluccius; species Merluccius polli. Next base: position 305,364 of record JAOPHQ010005409.1, read on the forward strand.
CTCCTCCGACCAGGACGGGACACGGAAGGGCTGTCCAAAGCTGCACTGGAGCCACCAGCCGCGGCAGAGGACAGCCACCCCAGCACCAGCTCCCCCCTGAACGGCAGCGACGGCCAGCGGAGGAGCGGGGAGGCAGCGCAGCGACCGCCACCGGCAACCGTCTGTGCTAGCCTCCCCCGGATCCAGCCTGGAGCAGCCCAGGCCAGCCGCCCCTCTGCCAGGGGACCAGGAGCCCAAGGCCCCATGCTCCAGGAGGAGATGGGGGGAGCATGCCTCGTCGCCCTGGTGGAGGGGGGGTACCCAACGGACTGTTCCAGGCCCCCCGAGAGCTACCTCCGCGGCCCAGCTGTCGGGCCTCCTCCGGAACCCATCCAGCCAGCCCCTGCAGCCAGCTACCCCAGAGACACCTCCGCCAGCTGGAGCAGCAGCCCCAGGCCTCCGGTCTCCGGGACGGAGGGGGAGGGTGGGGTGGGCGTGTGACACTGGGGAGGTGTGGAGGTAGTGGGGTTTGGGTTTTTTTTTGTAGGTATGGTAACCCTGTTCAATTCTGGTATGTGTTTTTTTTTTCTGTTTGCTTGGATGGGGGATGGGGGGGGGGGGGGGGGGGGAGTAGGCGAGGCTGGGGATTCTCCCCGGCCTCAATCTGGTGTTGGGGATATGTGGAGGGTTTATGTGGAGTGTGTGTTGTTGATGGCTGGTTTACAGCCTCACCTGGCCTGAGTCAGTCTGATTGGACTCTGGCTGGGTGGGGCTGCACACCTGTGGTGCATGAGCAATCATGGCACCCAGGATAAACCAGCCATCAACACACACACTCGAGGAGGAGCACCGTCATGACATGTTGTACCATCAGCTCGGCGTATAACATCCAGCCTTAATCTCCAATAAACACCTTGCAACTACCATCTACCCGTGTCCTGTGTCGGAGGGCCCCAAAGAAAGCCACTTAGGTGGCATGTGGCCGGACACCCTGCCACAACTTTGAACTACCATCTGAGGCAAGATCCGAGTATGGAATACTTGCTGCAGGGTTTACAATTGTTTCAGTCGGAGGTTGAACCAGGCAGATGACACCATCCACAACTGTTGGGTGGGTGGATATATATTTGTTAAAAAGTAGGCTATATATATTTATATATTAGTTTTGTTTTTTTAAAAGACATAATTCTATACTTGCATCTGATGTAGGCACTTGTGTCCTGGGGGGTGACCGGCTCAGATGAGCTTCCCCCGGGGATGCCTTCAGCCACAGGGCGACCCCTGTTTTGGCTGAGAGGTGGCCCTCCACCCGTTTTTCGGGCCTCTGCCTTCTTTCTGTTGGCTGAGCAGAACTCAATGTTTGTTTTTAATTAGTATTTTAATGAGTGTTGGTGTAGGATACAGCGTCACATTTTAAATGACTTCAATAGGTATAAAATATAAATGTGTGGTAACCCTTCCTTTTACAGTCCGGTAATTACCAGCTAATTACCTGGTAATAAGATGTATTTACTAAGTAATAACCAGGTAATTAAATGTAATTACCTTGTAATTACCAAGTACTTACCAGGTAATTACCAAGTATTTACATTACATATTTATCTGGTAAATACCAACAAGTTACCTGATATTTACTAGATATTTTCCTGACATCTACCAGGTATTTACCCAATAATTACCTGGTAGATATCCTGCAATTGCATATTGTAGACGATAAACCCACTGAATATGTCTATATGTGACTTTGTTAGGGTGATAATAACTTATATATTTACCTGGTACTTACCAGGTATTTACTCATAAATGATTGCATATTTACCTGGTAACTACCACTTATTTACCTGGTAGTTAACTGATATTTACCTGGTAAATACCAACAAGTTACCCAGTATTTACTAGATATATACTGAAAACTACCAGGTATTTATCCAGGAATTATAGATTATGTATTACCAATCAACCTGTGTAGTGATAGTGAGGGTAGTAATGACTCTGATATTTACCTGTTAATTACCCAGTATTTACTTGATAACTTGCAACTATTTACTAAGTAATTACTTTCTAATTACCCAGTAGTTACAATTTACCCAATAACCCCCATGTATGTATGCAGATATTAACTGGTATTTACCCAGTAATTACAAATGTGTACCACGTACATTCCAAAACATTATCAGGTAAAACCCTGTGAATTACCCTGTAAGGAATGTGGAACTGTACTGTAAAAGGAAGCGTGGTTTGTTTCAATGATATTACCATATACTTTCCTGGTAACTGTAGATTATAATCCTCTACCACCCATTAGGGTGTGTAGTTTTGAACATGGTATCTGGCAAAAACTCCCATATCTCCCTGACAATTATCGGGTAAATATTGGGGTGATATCGGAGTTTTACAGAGTAGTTACCCTGTAAGAAAGGTGGAACTGTACTGTAAAAGGAAGTGTGGTTTGTTTCAATGATATTACCATATACTTTCCTGGTAATTGTAATTTATAATCATCTACCACCCATTAGGGTGTGTAGTTTTGAACATGGTATCTGGCAAAAACTCCCATATCTCCCTGATAATTATCGGGGTGATATCGGAGTTTTACAGAGTAGTTGTGTTTAATAATTCAACATTCAAGTAAAACAGGTGCCATGTCCTCCTAGACACAGGTGCCGAACTCCAGGAAATCAGGTACCAGTCTATGTAACCAAGCCTGATCAAGTCAGGGCGTTCCCCTGAACACTCTCAGGTACACCTGGTCACCTGTCTCCACCCTGGTTGGTGGTTCGTCCTTTGGCTCTGAAACTCTGTTTCTTGGAAATGTTAGTTTCTTGAATGTCCCGTTCACTCTTTCCACCATTCCCAGTGACTTAACCGCTGTTTGATGGGTAACTGCTGCACCACCCGGTGTTGGTGCTGTAGTTTTGACACGGCGGTGGAAAAAGCTAACAAGTTAAGGTGTAAAACACAGCATAACAGCATTAGGCGTTGGCGTAGTAATTCCCAATTTACTATATCAATAAACTATCTAGCTTGTGCATTAGATCCTTTCCCAACAGATTGCGGAAGTATTTCCCAATGCTTATTTTAACCAGGTCCTTGCAAATGTTTAAAGAACATGGGGCAATTGCTCTGTCGCTACGTTAGCCACTTTTTAGAGTTGAACACGGTTTTAAACTCGTCGGTGACGCAAGAAGTCACGTGACGTCTTAAGCTCCATTGCTGTGTCGTATGTACCTGTGGTTTAACCTGCAGCTGCGGTTTACCTTGATCTCAATTGCTGTGTCTTCAGAGAAGTTCACATCAGACACTAGAGGGCGTATTTTGTGCGTGTTAGTCTAGTCTCCAAACGGACATGGTTTTAGAGGAGACTAAACCAGTTTGCAGGATGAAACAAGGCTCCAATATAACCGACACACACACAATTAGTTTTATTAATTATTATTAGTAGTATTAATAATAATGTATGATACATTTACACTTATTACGCCAGATAGGCCTTCAGTACAATAACAATATTGGACATAGTCGACTTGGAATGAGCAGTGATATTTCACGGCTCACGGGGCCCAGGTCTCGGTCGTGCGTCCGCTCAGCAATAGCATTACGCGCTTCAACTTTCAAGCGCTTCCATACATTCTTTAAATGTGCCGCTGCTCGGTCTTCTGCTGGAAGATCTACTGTTACATGTGTTTGAGAGATCATCCCAAACAGACTTTCTTCGGAGCGTGGTGGTGGCGTCTTTCCTCTTCCACCGTGTCCACAACACCTCGAATGCAGTACAATAAATATAACTTCTGCTCGTTATAGTTCTCTATCCGAGACATGTTCATCGTGTCAGGGGGGTATATGCAGCAACAATTTTGGCGCCCCCCATAAACATTACGTGGTGCGCGGTTGTTGACGGGGTGTGGGGGGGGTGCTGCGCGATTGTTGACGGGGGCGCCCCCCTGGTGCGGCGCGATTGATTGATTGACGTAGGTGAGGGCAGATTCAGATTCCAGACTCAGATTTCCACAAAAAGTAGGCTAGACTATTTCATAATATATTTCAACATTATTTGCGTTTTATTATATTATAGTTCACTTTACATTCCCATTAAGTTTTTGTTGGTAATTATAGCACAAAATGCATCCAACATTAAGTTAGGACTGCGTCTGCTGGAGTATAACTAGAAATCAGAGTACTTCCGGTTTAACCCGAGTTTAACTAGGGATCAGCTGATCCTGTGTCGGTCAGTACACAGCAATCAGGTTTAACTTCGTGCGCAGCTGCGAGTTAAACTCCTCCGGTTTCCGGAGTACGGTTTTAAACCGCAGCACAGCTAACGCAATGCTAACTGACAGAGCAATTGCCCCCATATGTCTGACTTATGCAAATTCAACACTTAAACAAATAAAACGAAAAAAACAAAAAATCTAAATGCACAAATATTCCCCCCTTGTAAATAAAATGCAAAAATATTTCCCTCCTTGAAAATAAAATACAATACTTATTCCCCCCTTGTGACTTTGAAAAAGTCACGCAAAATTAACACAAAGTTAAGCATGTTGCATTCATTCCTCCCGCTTGTATTGACCTTTATATATTGATGATATCATAAAATATATGTATATGACAGTGATTCTGGGTCCTAGTTTATCAAGCTTTTTGGCACAACTATTTTAGTCTTCTAGCGTTACCTTTAAATCTTATGCCCACATTATTTTAATTTACTTTTAGACTAGGTAAACTTATTTAATTGTTCTAATAAGGCCAAATTCATGAGCTAGTCTCACCCCACCGGAAGAGCTCTTCCCAGTTACCCTTTCAGCAGCTGAAGAGAGGTCTGTCCAGGTTGGGTTACCATCATCCAGTCGAAAACCACCTCTAGGAGATGAAAAAAGAGTATCATGACGGTGTTCTAATCTAGAGAAGATCTCACCCCCCATCAGGATGAAGCACTTCTCTGCAATCCAATCACTGTCAATGCACAACAAATCATCATTACAGAGTGTTAACATCTTTCAACACCAATCACTTGTAAATAATCAATCATTAAAAGAATTAAAAAAATAGAAAATATAGAGTGTAAAAACACATCACATTCAGATAAGACTGTCAGCCATGTTGTCTCCTAATATGAAACTTATCAACCGCTGGTAACAGGAAGCAATGTTCCTGCTTTTCATTTTGTGTATGCAGTCCATTTCAATGTCCAGATATGAGTCTCTGAGTCCATTTAGGGCAGGAACCCCAGATCAACTGTCCTCTCCCTAATGGACCCCCCTCCATTGTCCTGAGGGGAAGAGAGACCAGAACCAACCAGTATCTTTGCAGAAAAACATCTAACACAATACAACAAACAATATGTAGACAGTTGTTTCTATTATGGAATTATAGATCAGGCATGTCCAAATCCTAAATGATCTTAATGATCTTATATCGTTACTAATCTAAGTAGTTCAAACCATATGTGAAAGTTATATCAAAACCAACGTGCATACAAAGGTTAGTCAAACAAGAGGTGAATATGGTGAATGAAGTAAAAATCGAATATATATGTAGTCACACATAGTCATTGAATAGTCATTGAATAGTTTTGCTTACTTAAAATGGGTATACCTCAAATAAACCAACCTCAATTTCCTCATTGTCATCGTCCAAGTCACCTCTAATAATCAAATGGCACCTGTGTGTGTGTCCCAGGTGAAAACACTCCGGCCCATCTAAGCCTTAGCAACGGTCAGCATCATTGAGCAAAAACAAAACATCGTACATAAAAACAAAACAATGGACACCACATTATGGAGGTAAACTGAGCAACCTACAAATGGACTTGTTTAATTGTTACACCCCAACACTGTGTATCAGGTTATGACACTACCACACTCCCACATCGTCGTTTAGGGCGGGCTCCCCATCTCAGTTTGGTGAGAGGGAATGTCCCTGGACCATAACGGCCCCCAGCGCTGGTTGACCCCTGGACTACTGTGGACGAGCGGTAGAGGAGATAACTTCTGATTTAAATGAAACTATCAGATAGGGCCGTATTATGCCCATCAACCATCTTATGCACAAAGACTCATGAGGGGGTACCAGGGGTTCGGGGCTTCATGTGACGTAACTGAGCTGTTGGTCTGCTATTTGTCCTATAAAGCACCAAAACACTTACACAAACAGTTAAAAGTATAAAACAAATACACAAAAAAACAAATCAACAGGAAACAAAAAACAAATAACAGACATAAATATATAGTTGACCCCTCCATATGTATTTTCTATGTCCCAACAGATCTTTAACCTTTCTAATGTTCGCATCGCTTTCTTTATTATGTTTCATTATGTCTATTATTATTATTTTTAATTATTATTATTATTATAGGTAAACTCCTGCAACTCCTCCTCCTCCTACCTCTTTATTGCCCCTCTATCTCTTGACCACGTTTCTCCCTTTCCCTTCTTTCACTTTCTCTGACTTTTCTTACACTTTCTCTGACTTTCCTTACACTTTCTCTAACTTTTCTTACCCTTTCTCTGACTTTTCTTACCCTTTCTCTGACTTTTCTTACCCTTTCTCTAACTTTTCTTACCCTTTCTCTAACTTTTCTTACCCTTTCTCTAAGTTTTCTTACCCTTCCTCTAACTTTTCTTACCCCTCATCTCTTCTTCTATCCTTCTATTTACTTCCCTCTGTCTTTCTAAATAAATCCTCCTGTTTTAAGAATCACCACTTACTGTCCCCATCTCATTGTGTCATGTCCAACATTCCTTTCCTCCTTTGTTAACCTTATAAATAATAAAAACAAAAAGATGTTCATGATCTGTCTTTGGAAAGGACATGGAGGTCCCCTCCTTCTCTTAAGGTTAAAGGAAAGAATAAAACAAAGAGTTAATGTCAATTTTAACACCTTCCTATTACTGACAAATTGATGCTTATGAATAATCAGTTTTTACACAACAACACTTTTTATCGCAGTAATGACATCTGTTAACATAGTTATTTATAAATTTAAAAATCTAGATAATAACATTAAACCGAATTATTGTATTGCCTTCATTCTGCCTTCTCCCCTTGCATTCTAGGAGCGCACAACTTCATTCACACTTAGCACACTCGCGCAATGTAATGGCGTCTCGCGAAGTAAATGGACTGGTCAATCGCCATTTTCCTTTGTCCCCACGAGGGAATTCTTCAGGGGCAGTCGTCGGGGGAGGGGTGGGGGGAAAGGTTGGGTTTTAGTCTGGGTGGGGGTAGGGGTAGTCGGGGTGGGGGGTAGGGGGAAAGGTTGGGTGGGGGTAGGGGTAGTCGGGGGTCTTGGCCAGTGGGGGGTTTACTAAGTAAACTCCCAAAATGGCTTACAGGGATTTGTAATCTTATCTATGCTCCCTGTGGTGTTACTATAGCATAGAACTACTCCTAAGTGTGCACACTTTATATCTTCCTAGGTAATATAGTGTATATGTCCAACTATGTGTATGCCCGTATGTGCAAGTGCTCCAACTCCACTTGCACTGTTAGGTATATGTCTATAGGTTAGATAGATGAGTTTACTGTCTCTCCCTAGACCTAGCATAGCCTTTAGCCTCCACGTGGGACCATATGGCTAAGATCACAGGAATGCTACCATCCCCCCTGGAACAAAGGCCATAAACAACCCCCCATGGTGGGCTATCTTCAGTTCTAAATACCTAGCTAGCCCCACGTGGTAGCTTGCGGCTAATAGCACAGGAATGCTACCCTCCCCCTCTTAAGAACAAAGACCCATAAAACTGCTCCCATATGTTGGCCTATCTTCAGTTACATGTACCATATTCTGCAGACAAAGCTAAGATGCACCCTAGCAAAGTTAGCAAGCGTTAGCACATGCAGGATTAGTCACACAAATGTGGGTAATTGTGTTTCATGCAGGTTAGCTTAGCTCTTTGAGAATGCAATGTTAGTAACAATGTTAGTAGCAATGTTAGTAGCAATGTTAGTAGCAATCTGTACCCTATCGATCTCCGTTTTCCACTCTCCTATACTCTAGGGGTTATACCCCGAATTTATACTCCCAGGCTTACACCGAGTGTTTGAGTTTATACTCCCAGGAGGCTTACTCCGAGTTTATTAATAACATATACGATACTGGCCCTTTGCTTCTTCTAATGGTCGTAAATGACGACAAAATATCATTTAACTAATTCCCAATCAGAGTTGAGCGCCTGTTCATTTTCCTCGTCGGCTTATAACTGTAACGACTATGGACCGGAGAACCAGGGCTTTGCAACAACACACACCAGCCACCTCTGCCACATAATGTCTCTATATCTATCCATCTATCTATGCAGATTCAGTCAGGTTCTGCTTACCTGGTTTAATGGCCAGCCTGCGACAGAAGTGGCAAGTTGTGTGCTGCTGTGCAGTTCCGCTCTCTCGGTCCGGCTCCTTCCTCCGAATCACGTCGGGGGTCACCAGATTGTGGGGGTGTTCATTGAGGAAGAAGGCCGCCGACAACAGGAACGCTTTAACTCACTTTATTTGTTTAGCTTTAGTTATATTAATCTATGAAGCAGAAGGAGGGGTATTGTATAGTTCACGCCGCGTGGAGAGACCCCCTCGCGTTGCATCCGTCCCGATGCGCTGCCTGGGGGTTCTGATTCTAACCGGATGTTTCCGCCCGGATGCTCTCTGGGCAGGAGGCGTGGCCTCTATGACGCATAATGGCTAGTGTTGAGCGCCCGCCCCCAGTGTATTATGTTTGCTGCCATCTGGTGTTGAGGTGCAGTTACTACAACTTGTATATTTATTTCTACTCCTTTGTGGCTATGTGTAGATATTACAGCCTGCTGATACATATGTTATTATTAATTCGCAACAAAGTGAACAAGTACTCTTCAAGCAAATGATCACGAAAATCGCTTTGTCACTTTTTCGACGTTCGCCAACGTTCAGCAGCTGGTCAGGTGGGCGGAGTTCCCCACTCTTTCAATAAGTTTAACAATGTCCGTGTAGTAGTGGTGTGCGATACTGCATATTTTGGTATCGATCCAATACCAAGTAAATACGGGCCAGTATCGCCGATATCGATACCGATACCGATACTTTTCAATAAATAAGGTGGATGCGTCATTGAACTGGTAAATCTCAATTAATTTTCATGACCTTAAGTGTTTTTTGTGATATTTCCTTTTTTATTATTAAATAGTTAAAACCTAGGACAGAATGAGAACAAAGTTTATAATTAAATAGAAAATGCTTTATTATCAAGTTTTTTGCTTTGCCTCACGTGACTCGCGTGACAGCGCAACACAAGAGGGGGAGGGGGAGCAAAGTGTGCCTGCTCTGTGCTGACACAGGAGCAGCGAGTCCGGGGACCTGGCTGTTTCCTCTTTGCCGAAACCGCAGCATTGCAAACATGAGCGGAACTTAAAGTAAAGAATCGATCCCAACAGGCTAGTATCGATCCGATACCGATACCGACTTGGTATCGATACTATCGATATTTGGATCGATCCGCCCACCACTACTGTGTAGCAGTTTTCCCTGCAACACGCCACATCTGTGACTTTTGCTGGGTCCCTCCCACACAGGACACAGGTAGAGGTTGATTTGAAGATGCATTGATTGGAGATGGCATGATGGTATACGCCGAGCAGATGGTATAAGCTGCCATGACAGTGTGTGTGGATAGCTGGTTTATCCTGGGTGCCATGATTGCTCATGCACCACTGGGTGTGGGGCCCCACCCAGCCCAAGAGTCTACTCAGTCTTACTCGACCACACACTCCACATACCCCCAACACTAAATTGAGGCTGGGGAAAATCCCAAGCCGAAGCCTACTCCCCCCCTCCCCCATCCAAGCAAAACAGAAGAAAAAAAAAAACTACAAACTGGAATCTCAACAGGGTTACCATACCTACACAAAACCTGGACTCTTTACAAGGTTGCCATACCTAAAATAAAAATACAAACAACCCCCAAACCCAACTGCTTCTACACCTCCCTAGTGTCACACGCCAACCCTACCCTCCCCCTCCATCCTGGAGACCGGAGGCCTGGGGCTGCTGCCTCGACTGGCGGAGGTGTCTCTGGGCTGGCCGTTTGCAGGAGCTGGCTGGATGGGCATGGAGGAAGCCTGACAGCTGGGCCACAGTATCCCCATCTCCTCCTGGAGCATGGGCCTTGGGCTGTTGTGCTGGCTGGCAGAGGCGTGGCTGGGCCTGGGCTGCTCCAGACTGGATCCGGGGGAGTATCTCATTAATTATTAATTGATTGTTGACGACGTGTTGAACTATTGGTGAATGAATGAAATTTGCAACCTGTGTCAGTCATTGCAAAAGTAAGGACTCTCCTGGACTCTCATAGCGGCTCTGATAGACCCCATAGAAGAACAGCCCTGGTTGCACCTGAATTACACCGCTATGATATCGACATTGCTGCTCTAAGTGAAACCAGGCTCATGGATGAAGGTTCTCTAACAGAGGAAGGGATGGGCTACACCTTCTTCTGGAAGGGCTACCCTTCAGGTGGACAACATCTGCATGGTGTAGGACTAGCCATCAAGAACACACTGCTGCCAAGACTCACCAAAACACCTGTTGGTATTAGCGAAAGATTAATGACCCTCCGCATCCCTTTAGTCAATAACCGCTTTGCCACACTTCTTAGCGCATATGCACCAACCCTGCCATCCGACAATGAGACCATGGACCACTCCTACCAGTCATTGGATGAGGCTCTACGCAAGATCCCCAAAACTGACAAGATCTTCATGCTTGGGGATTTCAATGCTCGAGTAGTGCAGAACTCCAGGATATGGAGCGGAGTGCTTGGCAGACATGGTATTGTTCAAGCTAACTCAAACGGCATGAGGTTACTCACTCTCTGCTCCGAACATAGCCTGACCATAACCAATACCATCTTCCAGCAAAAGGCCAAATACAAAGCATCATGGCTGCAACCCAAACACTGGCACCTAATTGATTACATCATAGTGAGACACAGCAACATCAGAGATGTTCTCATCATCACGTGGAAGGATGCCAGCATTGTCACCATCTACAAGAACAAGGCCATATGCGGCAATAGTAGGGGCATCTCACTCCTTGCTGTTGCTGGCAAGGTCCTGGCCAAGGTGATGCTTCAGAGGCTGGTAGATAACATCACAGAGTCAATGCTGCCTGAATCTCAGTGTGGGTTTAGGAGAAATAGGAGCACAGTGGACATGATCTTCACTGCCCGGCAGCTTCAGGAAAAGTGCCGGGAGCAACATAAGGACTTATTTATGGCCTTTGTTGACCTCTCCAAGGCATTCCACACTGTTCAGAGAAATCTTCTGTGGGACGTCCTCCTCCACTCTGGCTGCACATGACCTCCAGTCTGTTCTTGATGTGGCAGTAAGAGCATACAGGAGGATGGGGCTGACTGTCAACACCACAAAAACAGAAGTAATCTGCCAATGGAGCACCAACACTCCACTCACACTACCAAACTTCACTGCTGATGTTGATCAACTCTCTGTAGTCCCGTCTTTCAGATACCTGGGAAGCATTCTCTCTGAAGACACCACTATCCATAATGAGGTTCAAAGCAGAATCAAACAGGCATCAGCAGTTTTTGGGAGACTCCATCGCCGGATCTTTCAAAACAAGGATCTTCATCTCCATACAAAGGTCTGAGTCTACCATGCTGTCTTTATCACCACCCTTCTCTATAGCTGTGAGGCTTGGGTGACCTACAGCTGCCACATCAAGTCCCTGGAACATTTCCATATGCAATGCCTTCAGAGAATCCTGGGATTAACCTGGTGTGATCGTGTGCCTCACTCAAAAATACTCAGGAGGACCAACTGTACCAGCATTGAGGCTATGATCACCCAGCACCAACTCTGATGAGTGGGCCATCTGATCAGGATGCCCCCAGACCGGTTACCTCGCAAAGTGCTCTATGGCCAGCTACACCATGGACGGCGCTCTGCAGGAGGCCAAAACAGGCGCTACAAGGACCAGCTGAAAGAAAAGCTGAGGAAGTGTAAAATCAGACCTTAGAGTGCCTTGAGGGCCTTACTGCTGACCGTAACACCTGGTGACAACTGTGCTTGGATGGGACCTAAATACTGGAGGAAGAAAGGCCAGCCAGGAGACAGCAAAAGAGGCTCAGGAGAAACACACGCATCACCACTGCTCCCCCCACATACACATGTGCTACTTGCAACAGAGTTTGTGGATCCAGGATTGGACTGTTCAGCCATGAAAAAACTCACCATTAAAGGAACAGATGTGGACGTCATCTTCGGATTCGACGGACAACCAAGAAGAAAGTCGGGACAAATTTCTTTAAAAAGAATGATACATCTAAATAGAACAGATATTTAGTGACTAAGCTGTAGATTTCTTGGTAGAAAAAAAGTCTGAGGTTAAAAAAGTAAATATAACTTTGTATTTGTATATGAAATGTGTCTGTTTGATGTTACTCGCCATTGTTTTTCTTGTCAAAGCGGTGGAGCGGGCGCATTGCATTGTGGGATATCTGGACCAACGAAGGATAGTTGGGTAGCTGTGTGCTCAGGTTGGTTGTCTCGCTGGGGCCTTTCTGTGTGGAGGTTGCATGTTTTCCCCGTCCTTGCTTGGGGTTCTATCCGTATATCATCAATAAGAACCCCCCCCCCCCCATCAAAAACATGCAGAACGCTCTCCTGTCCCTGACCAAGACGTGTATGTGTTGTAACTGGTCCCCAAGCACCGCCATGTCGGCTGCCCACTGCTCCTGGCCCCTTGGAGGAAGGACAGCGTGGATGGGAAAATGCAGAGAAAACATTTCACTGGCCACCCCGTGTGCATGCCTGGCCGCTCCCTGCATGCGTGTGGTTGTGTGATAAATAAAGACTCCCAGGAGTCGTTTTTGTAAATACTCGATTGAGACATGACTGATGCCTCCCTGCCTCCGAATAGACGTTTGGGACACAGCCCGCCTTGCCAGGGACGTCCCGACATCAAAACTGAATGTGAAATGTATAGCAGCATAGCACTGCTGTGGTTGTGTATTAAAAATAATCACACATCTCAATAGCAGCTTATGCAGTTTGAAAATATTTTTTTTAGTTAGAAAGATATTGGATATTCAACAGCTATTCACACTCTGAATAACTGAATTAGCAATGTGACATGGTGAACTAAAGACACAAGTATGAGTCCCGTGTGTCTAGCGGTGTATATCTGCCCAGGTGTATACCTGCCGAGGAGACGGGGCTTGCAAGCGTAACTGTCGGGCAGCAGCACTCCTCCATAGAGCCATCCTTTGGTCAATATTTCTTCACAATAGGTGAATTACAAAGTACCATGCCCTGTCCTAAACAATAGCCTAACAAACGCAATTCCACTAGATACATCATATTTAAAGATTTCTGAAACTATCGTGGACATTAAAAAAGAAAAGATAAGCACGAATACTCAGTGAAATTTGGACCCTGTATTCGATTATAATGTTTTGGTATTTCTTGCATCCCTACACCTTCTAGCAGTGTTATTGGTCTTGAGCCACCAGAGCCAGAATCCGATTCGTCGGAGGACACTGACCTCCCCGAGAATCAACCTCGTTCCTCTCAGTCTAAGCAATAACTTGCGATTGAACGGAAGAACCAGTAACGCTAATGCGCTGTTAGGGGCACGGCAATGCTAAGAAGGACCACGGTGCATCATCACGTACCCCTTAAGACCCGCCCAGAAAATCCTGAACACAAAAATGGTGAAAAACTGAGAAATGATCTAACTCCACAGTTCATTGTTTGTTTCCATGGTATTTCCAGGCTCTTACCATATAATTTGTAATAAATGATTTTCTTTTCCATGTAATTACCATGCCTGTTCTGCCCTCCAGTCTAATGTTGTGGGTGCTTTACAAACAGGAAACTGGAAGTGGGACCACATGTTTCAGCTATAATGGTATATCTCAGCAGATCACATGAGGTGCATCCCAAGTCTTTTAAATTACATCCACGTTTCCCTCACTTGCATCATTTCCTTGCATCTTAGTCCCTCCCACCGAATATGTTTTTAGAGAAATGAGTCCTTTCCTCTGAAGCGCCATGTGAAGCGATGTCCATTTCTGACGTGCTATATACATAACGTTGTTATTATTATTATTATTATTATTATTATTATTATTATTATTATTATTATATCAAGAAGCATAAAATAACGGGTAGTTTCGCTGCCATCTTGTTCAAATTTGGCAGTTGTTGGAGGCAGAGTTATTAACAACATGGCGTTCTGCTGTGGAGAGTTACGGGAAGGCTGCTCTCATGTATCCTTGCTCATAGCTCCTCAGAGATCCTTCCATGCTCTCGATTCCTCACTCCTCGGAGCAGAAATAAGAGCTTTGGGATGTCGTTCAAAATGGTGGACCCGAACAACTTCCGGTTCAAGCGAGGATCGAGGAGCAAGGAAATATCAAATAAGAGACTTGGGATGCACCTACATTTGTATCCTTTGACTTGGCCCATCGTAAGCATTGCATGTAAGTCATTCTTTATTGTTTGCAAGGTTATCTTTTAGTATTGAAGAATATTTCACTAAGTAACAAATAACTAACAAATAACCAAGTAAGCCTCAAGCTATTGTTGTCTATGCAGTTGTACACATGTGATTTTCAGACACGATTATTTCTTACTTTCAAATTTTCAATATATACACTCCCTTGGGCTCCTAGTTTCCGATTTGCAACTACAATTGTATCAAATCAGGTACACCATGGGCTTGTTTACGCCATTCGCCCTTTAAGATCAACACTTCTCTCTCTTAGATACATTTTTCCACAGTCTATACATTGACTATTTGTAACACCAGTTGAATTGTTGTTTCGGGACAAACACTTTGAGTTTAGAAGTTTCTAGCTTTGAAAGTTTGAATCTAAATAATCGTCTGAAATAAAAAATCCGCTGTCCAGACATAACAATGAATGCAGCTCTTTAGATTTATTTTATCAATCTGCTTACTATGAGCACTGTGGCTAGTGAGCCACCATTCGCTCAAACTTATTAAAGAAAGCTAAGACATGAGTAAATATAATCAGGCAGATCATGGTTTCTTTACTGTGAAACAGACTGAAATCATTGACATTTCAAAAATTCACCTCCGGAGCGACTATAACAAGACGGCTTCAGAATTAAATCCAGTAGGAGCTTGTAAACCGTACTGTTATATTGTCCTTTATCAATGTGGTAACTTCAATAATAATCCATTGTTTAAATGCATTATATGCTTCACAACTTTACTTTAGTAAGAAGGCAATTAAACAGTTACAGGAATACAAGCAACCGACCGCAACTTCTCTGGGCAGCATACACATGGAAAACATAGCTTGCAGGCACAGTGATTTCACAGGGAGGAATCAAAGGCTAACCAAAAAGAAATATGAAGACATATGACAGCAGCTGGGGGTTTGGTCCGCAAGTAGGGCAAGGTAATTCTGTCATACATTGAAATCTGAAAATAGTTGAAGAAGATAGGCTTATTTTAACATTAAAATAACGTAAACCTAAAATCCACTGGAAAATCCCCCTTAAAGTTCTTGAGCTTTTTCACACTTCTTACAGGCAGGTAATGGGTGGAACAATAGCTAGTTAACTACACCCTCCATCACTCCCCCACAGGGTTAACTGGGGTTAACCCTTAGTAAACAAACTTGCAGGGCTGACATGTTTAAACTGCTAAATGTACATAATGTATATCTTATTACTTACACTTTTAAGCATAATATATTAAGCCATTTATATTTAATATATATATTTATTTTATATATTTAATATATATATTCACTTTGGTGGTTTATTTTGTTTCAACCAAGCCTTGATGAATGATTGCCTGCTGTAACCGGAAAAAATAAAAAATAAACAAAAAAGAAAAAAAATGTATAAAATGAAAAACGAAACAAGAAACATAAATGCAGTACCAAAATAATAAAATTAAAAAGCACTTAACTGAGAGAATACTAATAGAAAAGAGCAGAAGCTCTGAGCTCCAATGCTGTCAGATAGTAAGCCAAAATGTGACATTTAATTCCTCACCAGAACAGAATTCTCTGATCTTGTCTTCTCTTCTTGTTCGTCCGTGGAAATGTGCTCCTCTGGCGTTGTACTGCACCATGCTCCTTGTAGGATTGGGCAATGAATTCAAGTTTATTGCTGATCCTGAACAAAAACAAACACACTGGATTCCGACACACTGTCCTCCATCTCATGAGCTAGCTAACAACAAATAACTACTGTTCTTTGTTTTAAAAAAAAATATCTGCATAAACAAACAAACACCTGCTGTTCCACTCTGGCTGTACTGTTGTAGTAATGGGGGTAGTGTGAGAACCAGCTTGCTAAAAAATACATTACAAAATACAACTCCATCGCGCTAGCTAGTTAGCAATGCTAACATTAGAGCAGACTAATGCACATAACATCCCCTAGAAGCTAGATAGCTAGTCACTGCTCTGCATGTTTAGCACAAGACATAGGTATCAGATATCAAACTCACCCAAGTACAAAGCAGAAAGTGTAATGGCAGACCATAGGGCTGTGAATGGCATATGTTCTGTATTTCGTAGAATCCTTCTTTGTGGATTGAGTAATTTCTGAATCATTCATTCGCTGATCATTATCAGTATAGCTCCCAAAACAAGCAAGTCTCTGTTGTCTGCTCACAATGATGCTGTGTTCAGTCTGGTGTTGTTGTGGTGTTGGCTGCAAGAGACTGAATTCTCTTTTCGTCTCTGCTTCAAAGTTCAGTTCAAAGTTTCTTATCCTGTCCATTTATTTTGTGCAATCGGTGTCCACTGTTACAAAACTTTTTCAATGCCCACAGCCACAGTCACTGTCCTCCTTCTCGTCAGAACATAAACTGTCATTGAAGTCCAGGGGTCCATTTCACAAAGCAGGTTTAGTGAAAACCCTGCGTTTATTAACCCTGAACTGAGGGAAACTCTGCGATTTCCGTTTCACAAAGGGAGATAACTCAAACCAGAGAAAGAGGGGCAACTCTAACCTGTTTCACAGAGAGAGGTAACTTACGCTCTCGGTCAGTTACCGTAGTAACAGACTCTATGAACCTAACCTGGTCGGGACCAGGTTTTACTCAATGGATCAATGTGTCTCCGCCCTCTTTCAGCCACACACGCCATTTGATTTCCTCATTCATTCAGTCAGCGAGTTTTGGCGTAGCCGTCTGTCAAAAATCATTTAACAAAATCAGAGTCAGTGCTATTTCAGAAGTCCATTAGGCACAGTAGGAGGCGACTTTTTCACGAACATGTCCTTTTGACCAGCGCTCGAAGTGGAAAAAAATAAGTGCCGGTACTCCCTTACTCATATATATATATATATATATATATATATAAGCGCTTTGGGTGTCTTGAAAAGCGCTATATAAATGCAATTAATTATTATTATATAATTATTATTTACTGCGCAGAGAATTAAATATTCGTCGGGAGAGGGTTATCAGACGATGTAGCCTTTCCAGACAATTATCAGTTCCAGACAATTATCTTTTTCAGCGGTACCGTTTCACGTCACAGTCCATCATTTACATACGCAACCTAATCCGTCCTTACATGTGCAACATTACCAACCGTAGTCTCTCACATCCCAGCAGATATTGTGTGTTGCACTGCGTTTCTTTGCAAATGTTTTTTGTACAATGTCGGAGATGTAGAGGCAACTGTATACAGTCAAATAGCCACTTAATATTTACTTTACAGTGTAAAACATGATCAAAATGATCATGCCGAGGTCTTATCTGTTTGAATAATGTAATCTTAAGCTGCTGTCAAGTGCGCTTCTCCCCCGCGGGATTGCACCTAAATGAAATAAATAGTTACCATTCAAGCAGTTTTCCTCTGTAATATTATTGTGATTGCAAAGGACTCCATTTAAACTTACGCAGCAGTGTTGCACTTCTTTCTAAAAACGTGTTGAAACTCGCCATATGAGCGCATTAGTAGTAGGTATATTAAGTATTTCCAATCGAGGTTGGTGACTTCCCCGTTGCCATGGTGACTCGTCGAATCGGGGCTCCATTGATGCTGGCTTTTTATAGTTGTGGTGCACGCGCTCAACCCTAGGTGGAACTCCTCTGAGTTGATCAACTTAACTCAAAACCGGTGTTGTGGAACCGAAATCCCAGAGTTTTCTATCTCAGTGGAGATCAACTCAGCGTTTAGGATTAAACTCAGAGGTTGTTAAACCTGCTTTGTGAAACGGACCCCAGATCAGAAATGTTGTCTTCGTCATCTTTAGATTCCAAATAGAAGAACAAGTCCATAAATGCTCCACCGTCAATGGTTCTACCAGCAGCCAAAAGTTTGTTTATAGCAGTGGCAACAGATTGAGCGTCCTCCATAGTAGTAGTAAACTCAGACAAAACAAACAGACTGTCATGATGCTTTATTTATGGGAGTTGGTTTGACCAAAACTCTGGAACAACAGCCATGTGAAACCAAAGATGCTAAATCGATCACCACACCCCCCCCCCCCCCCCCCCAAACCCACTCGAAAACACAGTTAATCAAGCTTAGTCTGCGGACAAATAAGTATTTAGTATTTAGTGAAAACTGTGTTATATTGAATGTTGTTGTTTTTTTTTCAAACAACCTTTTTTGTTGATTTGCAGGATTTCAAAGTTGCCGACATGTCCACCCTTCCCCAGCGGTTCATTCAACTGTTGTTTTAGAATTCAAATATAAATGTTGTTCACACTATAAAAATCAATAAAAAATATTCTACACATTGTTGGCACTCCATACATTTTGGTGGGTGCTCCTACATTTTTGCTGGTGCTCCTAACTTGTTCAAGTTGGGAGCACCAGTGCTACCAAGTAAAAAAGTTAATTTGGTGCCCAGTTATTCTTATTATTTTATCATGGTCAACGGATATACTTCAAAACACTTATGTAATTGGATCCCAATTAAACAATGTATTTCAGTCGCAAAAAAACCATAGTATTAACTATGTATTCAAATACCCTGATGAAATCATCAAGCACAATATCAATTGAGTAGCCTTAAATAACAATGCAAAACCTTGGAATGACAATAAATCAATGTTGTATGAAAAAAAGGTTACATTAATTTTCCATTCACAACCACAATGCACACGCATTGTCCTATGTAGTCCTAAAGTCCTGGGCCCTCATTGATCAAAGTTGTGTATGAAGAAATCTGTGCGTAAACCATGCATACGCAGTTTTGCGCCAAAACTTGGGATTTATCAATTTGTTCTTGGCTTGAAAATGTGCGTACTTTAGGAGAAAATGTACGCACAGGGTCTGACCATGCGTACGCACAGTAAGCGGTTAGAGTGAATAGGAAAATCACCAGAAAGAAATTACAAACATTACCAGTTAATGCTTTTGAACAACTTATACAATTACAATTTCCCCCCGGAAAGTAACGTGATTTTTAATGATACAATCGATGTCGTCCTAAGAGAGTAGATATAGCAGGAGTTTCCCAGCCCTCTCTAAGCTGTTTAATGCCTGGCGGCAGTCGTTGCCGGTATCATCACTTTATGCACACAGTACATTCAATTTGTTTCCATGCTCATATTTCACTTTGTGATACATTTATTGTATTTATTTAGGGTTTTTCCGGTTCACTCTTCCAATCCATTCAACAATTTAATCGTCCATTTACATTTTGTCATATTCATCAAGGGGATGTTTTGTGACCATATACGGCCATTTATGGGCGTAAATGTATGGTAATGAGCTAAGCGGGCACGAGCATAAGGATTTATAACGACTGGTATTTATCAAGGGAAATTGCGCACTGGTGTGCGTACGACGAGCCTAAGAACGCTTGATTAATACCAACTTTTTCGTGCATACGAACTTTCTATATTTCGTGCGTACGATAGGATTTAGAGCTTTTTCTACAAACTCTTGATAAATGAGGACCCTGGATATTTCTTCACTGATCACCTTTATACACTTAGTAAGGTAATCCCAAAAATAACAAACAATGTATTGAAATTATAACGACAATGTCTGTACACCCACACTTCGTATCATACTCAAGGTCCGCTAGCTGACATATATTGTAGCATGCTACCTTTCGTTCAATCACAACAGGCTTATACTAACACAACTACTTTACTTTTACTCACAAAACTATTCTCATGTGATGAATGACACACTAAGCTAATAAGGCAAGTGTTTTATGTTACTTTCGGAGGAATTTTAACAAACCTGTATTTAGGAACGGAAGAGAAACGCAGTTACTGGTGTTCGGCTTGACTTGATTTTTTTTGGGGGGGGGCCTAGCAGCGAAGCTGCGAAGCACCCATTGTTTTCGTATTGTTGGGGGCCTAGCAGCGAAGCACCCATTGTTTTCGTATTGTTTCCTATTATTGGGGGTCAAGCAGCGAAGCTGCAGACAACCATTGTTTTCGTTAGTTTTCCTATTACTGGGGGTCAAGCAGCGAAGCTGCGAGACACCCATTGTTTTCGTTAGTTTTCCTATTATTATTATTTTCCTGCCATTGGAGTCTATGGCAGCCCATCGAACCCCAGATCAAAAAGTAATGAAATTTGGCACACTGATTCAAGACAGTCCCATAAGCCCGTACAGCAAATTTGAGGTCGCTAGCCCATGAACTCTAGCGCCACCAACAGGTCAAAGTTGGACATGCATTCATGTTCATAACTTTTGACCCATTCATCCAATATTCACAAACAAGGTATCATTGGAATCCTTGGGCCAAGCCGAGTCCAACGCACCCTATGGCGTCATTTTGCGTCATGATAGATTTTCCGCCATCTTGGTTTATGTCCAAAACCTTCAAAATGTTTCACACCCCACAAATCTTGCACAATCATCGCGAAACTTGGCACATATGTTCATCAGACCATGCCTCACAAAAGTTATTCAAAAGAGTTTTGAATTTCGAAACCGTTTGGCCGCGACAGCCAATCAAATTCGACCACGAACCCGCCAAACAGGAAGTAAGCCAATTTCTCAGCAGCCCTTTGACACATCATAACCAAACTTGCTACATAGACCCATGACATCATCATGGGGACACTCATAAAATGTGGTGACCTTTGACCTCTAGCGGGCGCTGTTATTAATCAATATGTGTTTTAACTCCTCTCTCTTCACATGAGTATATTTCAAACAAATGTTCAATGTCTGGTGATACTGTCAGACCTCCCCATATAGCTCATGAATTATTTTTCATGGAAACA
This sequence comes from Merluccius polli, assembly GCA_030340625.1. NCBI lineage: Eukaryota > Metazoa > Chordata > Actinopteri > Gadiformes > Merlucciidae > Merluccius > Merluccius polli. The sequence continues at coordinate 326,528 of JAOPHQ010005409.1, forward strand.
TCAGAATTTGGCCACCATGTTGAAAGATGTCAAAATCAATAGTACCTATCCACCGGCCACAAATTCTGTCGAATCATCATGAAACTTGCCATATATGATCTTCAGACCAAGCTGAACACATGTGTCAAACGGCTTTTTCAAATTCAAAACCGTTTGGCCGTGACAGACAATCAACAAGACGGCAAAGCCGCCAAATAGGAAGTAAGCCTGTTTCTGAGCAACTCTTTAACATATCATAGCCAAACTTAGTACATAGACTCATGACAGTGTGTTAAATAAAACTAATAACATATCAAAAATATTCAATCATGTCAATCTGACATACAGCATACAATCAGAACACTACTGTACTTCTGTTATGCCACGTCCTGCTACACGGTCCAACACCCCCATCTAGTGGCCGATTGTCGCTACTGATGATCATTCCCCCAACACACCTGTTTGCAATCGGCAATCACCATGCCCTACTTAAGCCGGGGATCTCCAACCAGCCGATGCCAGTTCGTGCTTTGCTTTCCCCAACCTCGGTCCAGTGATCCGATTACCCGCCTGTTGCCGAACCCTGCCTGCCTGACTACCTGCCTGTTGCCGAACCCTGCCTGCCTGCCTGCCTGACTACCCGCCTGTTGCTGAACCCTGTTGCCGAACCCTGCCTGCCTGACTACCCGCCTGTTACTGAACCCTGTTGCCGACCCCTGCCTGCCGGACTACCCGCCTGTTGCCGACCCCTGCCTGCCGGACTACCCGCCTGTTGCCGACCCCTGCCTGCCGGACTACCCGCCTGTTGCCGACCCATCGCCTGCCTGACCAAATGCGCTGTCTGCTCTTTATAATGGCTATGGTCATCATGTTGCCACCTAGTCGATTACGTTTGTCCACCAAAATTAGTTTATAGAGTCCCATTAAGCTTGACCCCCACATCGCTGCATGCAGCTATATTTATTATTATCCTGCCATGGGAGTCTATGGCAGCCCATAGAACCCCATGGTGAAAAGTTGTGAAATTTGGCACACTGATTCAGGACAGTCCCATAAGCCCTCACAGCAAATTTGAGGTCGCTAGCCCATGAGCTCTAGCGCCACCAACAGGTCAAAGTTGGACATGCATTCATGTTTATAACTTTTGACCCATTCATCCAATATTCACAAACAAGGTATCATTGGAATCCTTGGGCCAAGCCGAGTTCAACGCACCCTATGACGTCATTTTGCGCCATGATGGATTTTCCGCCATCTTGGTTTATGTTACGCCACGTCCTGCTACACGGTCCAACACTCCCATCTAGTGGCCGATCATAATGCGTCATAATAGATTTTCCGCCATCTTTGATTTTGTCGAAAGTGAAAAAAAAGTTTCAGCGGTCGCAATTTTTCAATGATTCTAATGAAAATCAACACAGACTATCGTCAGACCAATCCGCACAAAAGTTATTGGATGGATTTTTCTATTTCTCTTCTGTTTGCCCGCAGCAGCCAATCAAACTCAGCGGCGACACTGCCAAACAGGAAGTGAGGCCATATCTCGGCAAATGTTTGATGTTTTGACTTCAAACTTCTAACACAGACTCATGACCCCTTCTTTGAGAGGCCCAATAATTTTGGTGACCTTTGACCTTTGGGGGGCGCTATAATTAGCAAAAATGCATTTTGCTCATATCTTCATATTGCTTTGGACTTTGTCCTTAATTCCAGTGTTGACTGATACTCTCAGACATCCCAGTACATTTGCTAAAGGCCTGTCTGCGTTTGCATAAAACTCTGGCGGCCATTTTGATTTTTGTTAAAAATATGCGTATAAGTACAGAGGGCACATACTTTGACTGATTTACACGAAATTTGGTGGATATGGTTTTCAGACCATGCCTGGTTGATGGTTCAAATTTCATGTCTGAACTTCAAACTGTTTTGCCGTAACAGCCAATCAAACTCAGCGGCGAAGTTGCCAAACAGGAAGTGGCCCAATATCTCTGCGATGCATTGATGTATCGACACGAAACTTGGTATATGGACTCATGACACCTTCCGGAGCTGGCATTAGCTTGCCTGCTTTGCTGCTATTCTGCTAGGCCCCCCCATCGCTGCATGCAGCTATATTTTATATTGATCTCCTAAGTGGCATACGCCACCTCTGAACATTTTTGAGTAGTGCTATTAAAGAGTGGCGTTAATGAAAACAGAATATATTTATATTGAGATATTATATGTATATTGATATATATATATATAAAAAATAGTTAGGTAAAATAGGTATGGTCGGATTTGATTACATTTTATACTAACATTTTAATTAACTGTGTTCTTAATCAATGATAATTTTTTAACCGTTTACAAGAAACATATATAAAAATTGAGGGGTTTAAAAAAAGACAAAGTGATATTGAAAGTGTTTTTGTTTTCTGATTTATAACGTCACAATTAAGGGTGTGCTTAATTTAATAATCCGAACCGCCGGAGCCAGCGCATTCCGTTAATATTGCTTCTTAAATGTGTACAAAAACAAATCGGCCACGCTTTTGTTTTTAATATAGTGAATATAAAGTGCTTAATCTTTAATATTGACTGTGAAGCAAAACTGATTCATAAAATAGCATGACTGAAAATGGGGGGAGCAGTGGAAGGGGAAAATAAGTTAACGCAGACATCCAGGAGCATGAATAGATGGAGAGAGCATGAGACAGGGGAGAGAACTGGGCAGCTTAGGGAATGTGTGGGTGGAGACTGCTGCGGGCGAAGCTTTGTGGGATGGAAGCCAGGGAAAGTCCAAGCGTTCACCCCATCCACTCTTCTGTTTATGCTTCCGATTTAGCCAAAGTGAAACTTTACTTTTGCAACAGTCATTTTAAATATAACACATTTTATTCTTACAAAATTCTATTTACATATTTGTGCACTGTAACATGAGGGCCAATACCAAACCAAAGTTTTGTAATACACCCACACTATGCACTGGGTTGGGGAAGGGTTTTATATCTAAACAATGACGACATTAGTGCACCAGTCTTTTATCTACATAATCCTTTTTTTTACAATTAATATAGCCAGTTACCAACAACATGTGTTCAGAATTATGCTTGCCTTGTATTGCCAGTCAGTACAATGTTAACACTGAATAATTTGTTACTTGGTAAGCTTAAAGAATCTCCAAGGAGTTTGGGGAATGTATTTGGTAATGCAATACAACCGGAATTACCATGTGCCCCATTGCAACCTTTCCCAAAGAGAAGTTCAAATGTCTTGGTTGTTTGGAAAATAGTTTCAGAGCCAAGGCATATGGCCAATAACCTTGGTAACAGTTTAATTTGCTTATGCTAGTTAAACATAAAGATCTGTCAACGTTGAGTCTACACTAAAATCCTATTCAGTCTTTTTAACTTTTGTTACTTTTAACATTGTATTTGTGGATGTAATATTTGCAGTAACATACTAGTGATATAATGCTGTAAATAAAAGCCTATAAAATAGTTTTTAATAGTTATCTACAACAATCCAAACAAACTTCTGCAGTGTGTTCATTAAGTCAATCTTATTAGCCTAGATACTTATGACACAGATACATTGTGTCCAGAGTATATTCATATGTTCCATCCTTTCTGAACACCACCCCCTCCCCGCTGCCTCCTTTAACACTAATATCACTTTCCCTCCCATCCCCCCAAACAAAAATGAACATGTTAGCAGCCGGTCGTGTGTATTCAAGTCGCTGTCTCGCCCACTTAGGGTTTTGTTGGCTTGGCTAAAGCAGCCGAGCCACCAGCCAGGTGCTTCTCCAGGTGTGTGTATTTGTGCATGTACTGTCATGGCAATTTCTGTATGAAATAATGCATCTAGGTTAAGATGAGACTTCCAATTGCAAAAGCCGCAGACAATAGTTGTAAGTACTTGGGTTTTAATGCTCGCGAGCAGGAATCCCCTCTCTAATAGAGGAAGCCCTGAACGGGTTACAGGGTATTTATCAGGAAGTTTGTTTTACAGAGAATGATCTGAATGCAGTCTTGGTTTTATCTTTGGAGTATGAGTAGAAGGTGAGGCCGCCTTGGTTTCATCTTGAGAGTATCTTTACACAGAGAAGATGGTCTTGGGCCATGCCTTTGTAGGCTACATCAGGTCATGGATACACAGATTTTTCCATTCAAGTCCTCACCTATGGATGGACCCCAAAGATGTCTAGAGAATGACTAGTTCCGCTGGGACATCACAGGGTCTGGCAGGATTTAGGGCCTTCTGGTCAGTTCAAATGGCCACTATTGGTCTTGGCATAGCAGCCACTGAAGCTAACTGATACTGACCTCCGAGCAAACGATAGATGGAGAGAACACTTGGGAGGGAGAGGGACTTTGCATATTGCTCAAGGAATTATTTACTCCATAAAAACCCATACATAAACATTTAGAAGCAACTTAAGATGATAATCACCTAAGTTCTATCATTAATTTAGTGCAAATGATTTGGTTGATTCAGATCGTTCGAAATGTATAATTTGCTTTTTATTCTCGTCTTAAAGCCAAAATTCACACTTAGCAGAGAGGTAGGGTTGTTAGCTGCCTATAATTGTGAATTTAATACAACTACCCAGCCATTATAGCAACACTAGAGAATATAAAGGAAGGCATACTTGTGAGAGCCTTTGTTGATGCACCTTTTCTTTGATAAGCTTTCATCATCTTTCTGAAAATGAAAGTAAAAAGATCTTTCCCAGCAAAGCGATTAGATATCATCTAAAAGGCGCAAGCAGCTGAATTTCAAAAACCAATATGTTCAATACCAGGTTTTAGATTGCCCTTATATTCTCCTCTGCAAAATAATATCACTTTTATTATATTATCAAAACATTTGTGATTTTCAGTCAACTGTAAAATGTTGTCCATTATCATGCTTTGAAATCATCTTCAACGTTTAAAAAGACTTGTCAAAAAGATGGACAAAGGGGGTGGTATGCTGACCATCTTCTATTGTAGTACAATTTGACATCCCATTTACTTGCGTACATGACCTTACAGATATAGATATGAAAGATAACCAATAGACACCCAGTAATACACTTTTGTATAAGATTTCAGAATGTATCAGTGAATGATGAATTAACTTGCTATAATGGCTCAACAATATTTTCTTTTCCAAAAGAAAATAATAATAATAATAAATTATATTTGTAAAGCACTTTTCATAAGGCAATCTCAAAGTGCTACAAGAACAAGAGAAAAATCAGACACGTTAAAATCAGCAGTAGAGAAAAACAGCTAAAGGAGGAGACGAAAAGCAGAGAGAGAAATAAAATAAAGAAACATCTAGGGACGACCCGGGAAAGCCTGTCTGAACAAAAAAGTTTTTAGCCCTGTTTTAAAAGTGACCACAGACTGGGGTTGTCGTAGGTGTTCAGGGAGGGAGTTCCAGATGTGGGGGGCAGTGGAGCAAAAGGCTCGGTCTCCCATGGTGCGGAGTCATGTGCGGGGCTGATGGAGGAGGTTGGTACTTTGGGACCGGAGGTTACGGGTGGATGAGTGAGGGGTAATGAGGTCTTTGAGGTATTGTGGCGCGTTGCTGTAGATGCAAAGGTGGGTGATAAGGGCGATTTTGTATTGAATTCTGGAGGTTATGGGAAGCCAGTGTAGGTCCTGAAGAATGGGGGTGATGTGGTCGTACTTGCGGGTTTTTGTCAGAGTCCGGGCAGCACAGTTCTGAATGAATTGAAGTTTCTGAAGGTGTTTGTTGGGTATACCGATGAGCAGGCTGTTACAGTAGTCAAGCCTGGAGGAGACTAGGGCGTGAACAAGTTTTTCTGCATCAGAGAAAGTGAGGAATGGGCGGAGTTTAGAAATGTTCTTGATATGGAAAAAACAGGTTTTGTACAGATGTTTGATGTGGTTGACAAAGGTAAGTTGTGGGTCCAGCTTCACACCAAGGTTGGTAACTGAGGTAGAGAGGGGGATGTCTTGACCAGAGAAGGAGATGGTGGTTATATGGGAGATGACTGGACCTGATGGGGGGTGCCAATTTGTATGGCTTCGGTTTTGGAACTGTTCAGCTGGAGGAAGTTGTGACTCATCCACGCCCTAATCTCCTCCAGGCAGTTTGAGAGGGCTAGAGTAGGTGATGATGAGCGGACCGGGGTTGAACGTGGGTTGGGCTCAGTTCGGAGGTACAACTGAGTGTCATCGGCATAACAGTGGAACGAGATGCCGTGCCGGCTGATGACACGACCCAGTGGCAGCATGTACAGGATAAAGAGGAGGGGTCCTAGGACAGATCCTTGGGGGACACCACAGGTAACAGGGGCTGTTTGGGACCTGGCAGATCCCAGGCTGACGTACTCTGTCCTGTCAGCGAGGTAAGACGTGAACCAGTCCAGTGTGGAATGATGGAGACCAATGTCGGTGTGAAGGCGGCTTAGGAGGATAAGGTGGTCGACGGTGTCGAAAGCTGCTGAAAGGTCGAGAAGGATGAGCAGGGAAGGGGATCCAGAATCGGCAGAGATGAGGAGGTCATTGGTTACCCTCAACAATGCTGTCTCTGTACTATGGGCAGTGCGGAAACCAGATTGGAATATTTCAAACAGTGAATGAAGTTGTAAATGTTCCTGTAGCTGTGCGGCAACAGCTTTTTCAAGCACTTTGGACAGGAATGGAAGATGGGAAATGGGCCGGAGAGACATTCTGGGTCGAGGTTGGGTTTCTTTAGGAGAGGCTTGATAACGGCAGTTTTGAGTGAGGGGGGGACATGGCCGGAGTTTAACGAGTGGTTTATTATTTGTGTGATAAGAGGGCTTATGACAGACAGGTTTGATTTGATCAGTGTTGTAGGGATGGGGTCCAGGGGGGAGGTGGAAGGCTTCATTTTTTTGATGAAACCCTCAACTTCGGTCTGTGTGACTGTAGCAAAGGTGCCGAAAGATGCAGGTTGAGGGCAGGCAGATGGCAGAAATGGAGCTGGGGAGCCTGAGAGCTGGGACCGGATGGAATTGATCTTGTCTTTGAAAAATGCAAGAAATCTGTTGCAGTGTTCTGCTGTGGGTTCTGTGTGGGTTTGGTTTTTGGGGTTGAGGAGATAGTTTATGGTGGAAAAAAGCTGTTTTGAGTTTCCTGGACTGTTATTGATGATGTTGGAATAATAGATGGACCGGGCTTCTTTAAGGGCTGCTGCATAGGCCTTTTGGTGATTTTTGTAGGCCAGCTTGTGTACCACCAGGCCAGATGATCCGACACGCCTCTCAATGGCGCGGCCAGCAGCCTTCATCTTGCGCAGTTCTTTTGTGAACCAGGGGGCAGTGCGGGAGAAAGACACAGTTCTTGTTTTGAGAGGGGCATGTATATCCAGGAGGCAGTGAAGAGAATGGTTGTAGTGTTCGACCGATTTGTTGACTGATGGAAGGTTGACTGAGGCCAACAGTTGGAGGTCAGAGTGCAAGATGGCAGGGTTGATGTTTTTTATGTTGCGAAAATGAATATCGCGTTTAGGCTGGGGGAGGTGGGATGGGCAGGAAATGTCCATGGAGATGATGCTGTGATCAGAGACGCCCAGGTCAAAAACTGACAGATATTTGATGGAGGGAGAGTCCGAGATGACCAGGTCTAAAGTGTGCCCCCTGGTGTGTGTGGGTGCATCAACATGCTGTGTGAGGTTGAGACAGTCCAGTACATGAAGGAAATCAGCTGCCAGGGGGGAGGAGGGATTATCAATGTGAATGTTCATATCGCCAAGTATGATGTTATTGGAGGATAGAGAGCAGAGCGAGGTGAGAAGGTCGTGAAACTCTGTGATGAAGGATGGGTGTGGTTTGGGCGGCCGGTAGATCAGTAGAGCATTGATCTTGGAAGGGGGTTTTGATTTGAAGGCCAGATATTCAAAAGAGGACACACCAGGTAGAGACAGAGGAGACAGATTGAGTGTGTCGCGGTAAATTACCGCCAGGCCACCACCTCGGCCAGTGCAGCGAGCCCTCTGCAGGTAACTGTATCCGGGGGGACAGGCTTCATTTAATGATGAAAAAACCTCAGGTTGGTGCCAGGTCTCAGTGAGGCACATCAGATCAATATCTTTATCAAGAATGTGATCATGAACCAGGCTTGATTTATTTGACAGGGACTGGGCATTAAAAAGTTCAGTTTTAATGTGAGGTTGAACAGTAGACCTCTGGATGGGACAGAGCAGGCTGGGATCCACCCCTCTCCTACCATCACACACAGCATGGAATAGTCTCGCGATGTTCCCGGCGATATACCTTACCGCGGCGGCAGCACTCTGATGACGCGTCCGCGATGCGACAGGAAGAGCGGTGGGCCAGGTGGAAGAGATGGCGCCGGTGTCGGGAGGCTGGATGTAAATAAACTTTCTCCGCGAGCTTCCAGCTTTGAGCTGTGCCAGGGTAGCGGGTCCGTTTACCGGAGTAATCAGCGGCGCTGGCTCCGGGAAGACGGACACACCGGCACGTTTCCCACGTCTTCTAGAGCGCTTTCTCTGGGGGAGAGGGAATGACAGCCGGCATCGGTGTTCGGAGCCGCAGGGTCCGTTGGAGCAGGACTTTTGGTCACGATCCCTGCGGGGATAGACAGTGGGCAGTCGGCGCAGGTGAACGGGAATGTCCGCCAGCACCGGTGTTTGCTGATCGAAAAGTGGGCGATCAGGTGGCAACAGGGACTCTGACCAAGCCCTGAGGTCGAGGAGGGTTTGGCGATCGTATGCCAGCAGAGCGGAAACATATCCGAAGGAAAAAAGCAGTAAGAGCAGGAAAACGTACGTAATAGCGAAGGAGCGAGGCGGACGGCTTGCCATCACGGGCGCCATCTTGCCTCTTGATGGCGCCCATCAAAATGAGGGAAATGCTTTCGAACTGATACATTTTGAATTCAATTATAAGAGCTGTCAATGTTATTGTCAGAACTGTAAGGATAAGGCTCCGAATGGAGACTCAAAAACAGTTTGAACAAAAACAATCTTTACTTACATTCAAGACAAAAAGGATGAACAAAAGCAACAAACCAAAACACAGTTCCACAACAAGGGTACTCAATAACAACACTTACTAAACTGGGCCCAGTTTCCCGATAACGACGTACGATCCATCTTACGATCCTTCTTACGAATCATCTTTCGAACGATCGTTATTTTTTTCCGTGCGTTTCCCGAAACTCCTCTTAACATGAACGCGTGTGCACAGATCTAACGATCGATCGTAGCCTTGTACCTGTCCACTGACACAGTGCTGAAATACATATTATACCGTGGTCTGGGTGAATACTCGATTCTGATTGGCTGGAGGGTGTAGGTTGAAAAGTACACCTACGAAAGACGTTGACGCTATGAAGACGCTATGGCCACTTTGCTTGGCAACGCCTGCATACGGGAGATATTAAATAGTCTGCACGTTTTTAACTCTAAAACACATTCAAGTATTATTAATTGATTAAATATTTCTTTCTTTCGTAAGTGACCATTGTATAAACGGGATAATGCCCTTCGAGGTGTCCATTAACAGAACCGTCCTCCGCGGTTCACGCCTCCGCGTCGCCCATTCATTTCTGTTAATATTTAATCAATTAATAATACTTGTGTTTTAGAGTTACAATCGTGAGGGTTTTTTTTATTTTTATAAATCGAGCGGACTATTTAATATCTCCCGTATGCAGGCGTTGCCAAGCAACGTGGCCATAGCGTCTTCATAGCGTCAACGTCTTTCCTAGGTGTACATCAAAGATAAGATTATAGAGCTCCGCTCTATAATCTTCAACCAATCAGAATCGAGTATTCACCCAGACCATGGTATAGACTTAACTATATAGCCTATCGTAACTTTAGCGTCACCAGCTGGACATTCAGTGGTATTGGATGTGTTAAGACGCTCGTAGCGCTACGAGGACAGCTGGAGCTCTCGTTAGCTACGAGCGTCTTAACGACGGTCGTTACGCAACGATGCTTTCGGGAAACGGTGTGAAAACTGTCTGATGGTCGTACGACGAACTTAACGAACCACTTAGGCTAACGATGCTTTCGGGAAACTGGGCCCTGGTTAGCAACAGGCTGATCAGACAAAAGGCAAACAAAACGATGGTTACGTATGTAACCGCGGTTCTATGAGTTCCGGATGACCGCCAGAGGCGGTGCTTTCAGCACATGGATGTCCATCACGCGTGCGTGCAGGTCGAGAAATTTGTATCAACAAAGCCAAACTTGACCTGGGTGACGTATGCCCTGCGCTGCGGCGCACAAAAGGCACGTCAGCCCAGGGAGCGACCTCTTGGCAATTTTCTCGGAACATTCCGAGGGACTGCCAAGCTCTGGCGGTCATCCGGAACTCATAGAACCGCGGTTACATACGTAACCATCGTTCTATTTCGTTCCTACTGACCGCCAGAGGCGGTGCTTTCAGCACATGGATGACTAATGCCAACCAAGTCACGAGGAATGCCAACCTACCGTCCTAAGGACACTGCGAAGGGTTAGGGAGCACAGCCGAGGCCACCGGATGATGCGGGACCACATTGAAGCTGTAAAACCTCGCAAACGTGCAGGGCGAAGACCACGACGCCGCTGCACAGATGTCAGACAGGGGGACCCCCCTGAGGGCCGCCCAAGAAGCAGCCACACCCCTTGTAGAGTGTGACCGGACATGAGGTGGGACAGGAACGCCACCGCTGCTGTAGGAGAGTTCGATGGCCCCGACGATCCACCTGGACAGTCGCTGCTTGGAAAGGGCGTGACCACGTCTGGGCCCAGTGTGGCAGACGAACAACGAGTCCGACCGGCGGATCCCGGCCGTCAGTTGGAGGTAGCGCCTCAACGCCCGCACAGGGCATAACGGCGCACCATCCTGCCCCGGCCCCATCTCTTGAGAAGAGGGTGAAAAAGCCGCCAGAGTAAGAGGCTGGTTCACAAAGGCAGTGGAAAAAGTTTTTGAAAGAAACGAGGGGTTGGGCCGCAAGGTCACCCCCGTATCCCCGGGATGCCAAATCAAGCACTCCCCATGTACAGACAAGGCATGCAGTTCGCTCACCCGCCTTGCCGATGCAATGGCCAGGAGAAACGCAGTCTTCATGGACAGCACATCCAAGCCCAAGTCCTGGAGAGGCTCAAATGGGGGCCTAGACAGTGCCCCCAAGACGAGAGGCAGATCCCAACGAGGAACTGGGTTCCGCAGGGGCGGCCGAAGCCTCTGAGCACCTTTCAGGAAGTGCGTCAACAGTGTGTGTGACCCCACCGTGACGCCATCCACCCTATTATGTTGGGCCGAAATAGCAGCAACATAGACTTTAATGGTGGAGGCCGCGAGGCCGGCATCCAGGCGAGACTGGAGGAAGGCCAGTACCACAGGCAGGGGGCAGCTCGCAGGTACCTGACCCTCAACAGTACACCACTCCGCAAAAAGCTTCCACCTATTTGCGTAGAGGGCATTGGTGGAGGGTGCCCTGGAACTCTGAATGGTACGCAGTACAGCCGGCTCGCAGAGCCTCAACAACGGCTCTGGCCCTTCAGGGGCCACACCCAAAGCTGCAATCGAGACGGGTCCGGGTGCCAGATCCGGCCGTCTAGCTGGGATAGGAGATCCAGCCTCGTAGGGAGGCGCCAAGGGTCCCCGTCCAGGAGCCTGTAAAGTACAGGAAACCAGGCCCTGCCCGGCCACCTGGGGGCTACAAGTAAAACACTGTGCTCCCCGGACAGAACCCTGTCCAGGAGGGGCAGAATCAGAGGCAGCGGAGGGAAGGCATATAGCAGCTGCTGGGGCCATGCATGCGCCAGCGCATCCTGGCCCAGGGGGCTTGCCACGTCCGCCAGGGAAAACCACAGGGGACAGTGAGTTGTTGCTCGGGAGGCAAAAAGGTCTACCGACGCCCTGCCAAACCGGCGCCAAATCGCCCCCACAACCTCCGGATGTAGCCTCCACTCGCCAGGATGAGGGCCCTGGCAGGGACAGAAGGTCCGCCGGCCCATTCAGAGCGCCCGGCAAGTACATTGCCCTGAGGCTCAGCAACCTGGGGTGGGCCCAATGCAAAAGCAGTTGGGCCACCCGCAGAGACTGCCTGGACCTGGCACTCCCCTGGTGGTTGATGTGGTAGACCACCGATGTATTGTCTGTCCGGACGAGGACATGTTTCCCCGACAGGTAGGGCAAAAAATGGCGCAGAGCGCACCAGACGGCCTGCAGCTCCAGCACGTTGATGTGCAGCGTCTGCTGGGAAGGCGACCACAGGCCCCTGACCGTCCGGCATTGCCACACCGCGCCCCACCCTCCTAGGGAGGCGTCCGTGGTCACCACTTCCCTGCGGGAAGGGATAGACCCTAAGGGGACGCCCCGGGAGAGGAAGGCTTCCCTCCTCCATGGGCGCAGATGCCTCAGACAGCTGACAGTGACCCTGACCAGGGCATGCCCCTGCCGGGCGGGATGCAGCCCCAGATCGTTGAGCCAGACCTGAAGGGGCCTCAAGGACAACATGCCCAGCGGGACTACGGAGGAAGCCGCTGTGAGCATGCCCAGGAGCCTCTGGAATGTCCTGAAGGACAGGAGCCTGCCGCCTATGAAGCGGCGGAGGAGGTGGACCACGTCCTCGACACGGCGGGGCGAGAGGGAGGCCGTCATCGACCGTGAATCCAGGTGCATGCCCAGGAACGCGGTCTGCTGGCGTTGAACAAGGGAGCTCTTCCCGTGGTTTACAGTGAGCCCCAGGCTGGTGATATGGGAGACCAGGGACTCCACATCCCTGAGGGCCTCCTCCCTCGATTGGGAGCAGATCAGCCAGTCGTCCAGATAAGGGAAGATGCGCAGGCCCTGGGCCTGCAGCGGGGCCAAGGCCGCGGCCACGCACCTGGTGAATACCCTGGGCGCCAGTGAAATCCCAAACGGGAGTACGCAAAACTGGTACGCCCGACCCTCGAAGGCAAACCGCAGGAACTGCCGGTGGTGAGGAGCGATGGGGACGTGAAAATACGCATCCTTCAGGTCGATGGTGGTGAACCAGTCGCCTGGCCGAATACCCTGCAGGACAGTGACAGTGCGCAACATGTGGAACGTCCTTACCCTTAGATGGGAGTTGAGGGGCCTCAGGTCCAGGATGGGGCGCAGTCCTCCGTCCTTCTTTGGCACAATAAAATATGTGGAATAAAACCCACTGCCCTGTGTAAAAGCATCTAACGGCTCTATGGCCCCCTTGTGCAAGAGGGCCAGGAGCTCCAGACGCAGGGCCCGAGCTCGGGTCGGGTCTTTGACGAGGGTCATCTTGACCCCCCGGAAATGTGGCGGTCGGCGCCGAAATTGGATGTGGTAGCCCCGGGAAAGTGTTGCCACCACCCAAGGGGTCCAATGTGTGTCGCTCCCAGTAGCCGAGCTGTAAACTGGTGAAGCGCCCAACCGCCGGAGGGATCGCGTCAGGGCCGCCACCCCCGCCCCCTAGGAAACCTGTAGGGGCGACGCCGAGCTGGCTGTTCCCGCTGAGCAGCAGGAGGGGTTTGGGTGGGAGCCTGCCGGTGAAATCTCTCGGAACGCCGCACCGGAGGCCGAGGGAAAGGCCGTGGCACAGCCAGAGGCACTGCGGCCGCCGCTGGAGGCCTCAGTCTGCCGGGCTGTCCCCGACGCAGACTGGAGAACTGCTCCCTGGCCTGTGTGACCTGTAAGCTGCGCTCCAGGGCTTGCTGCGCAGCAGGCCCAAACAGCTCCCCCGGGACAACAGGCAGAGTCCTGAGGGCCCGCCTATACGGCTCTAAAAGGGGGGATTGAGCCAGCCAGATCTGCCGCCGAGCTAGGGTCAAGGAGGACATGAGCCTCCCCAGCTCCCTTGTCATGAACCCGAACGCCTGGAGAGAGGCGTCGCTCAGGTCACGGACAGATGGGTCCACATCGGAGGCCTGCAGAGTCTGCGACAGGGCCAGAATGAGGTGCGACATTGAATTACCAATGCGCCCCATCCGCGCCGCCGTGTTATAGCCCCTCACAATGTGGTCGTCCGTCAGGCGACACTGTGGCCGAGGGCAACGCGCATCTGGCCGGAGAGCTTCGCCAGGCGACAGCACCAGAGCAGCAACCGAAGGCTCGATGTCGGGCATGCGGTCCAGGCCATAGCTGGACGCAGCGGACATGCTCGCAAGGGCCCTGGCGAACTGAGAGGGGCGCGTGAGCCGTCTGGGGTCAGCCCAGCAGCTCTGCAGCTCCTCGAGGAACGGGGCCGAGGGCGGAACACAAAATTCCCCCGCCCGAGAGGCCCCTCTAAAGAAGGCACTCGGAGGGGTCGCCACGCTGGGCGCCGCGTCCAACCCCAGGCGCGCCAAGGCCACCTTCAAGGCAGGCCGGACAGACATCTGGCTAGCCTCAGAACCGGCCAGTGTACTGCGCTCCCCTTCCAGGGAGATGGTATGGGAAGAGTGAGAGGCCCCGCCTCCCCCATCACCACACGCCTGGTCAAGAAAAAGGCCCTCCGAAGCCCTGGTAGACAGCACGTCCTCCTGGGCAGAGTACGCAGGCGACAACACCGGACGAGACGACCCAGAGGGCCCCGCCGGTGGGACAGCAGGGGGGGCACCAGCAGCCTGCACAGCAGGCTGGAGGCTGAGCAGGAGGGTCTTGATGCCTGCAAACTCGGACGCCAGGGCGTCCACCTTGTGGGCCAAGGGGTCGGCCTTCCGACGTTTGCCCCCCTGGGCGGCTGGGGGGAGTCCAGACCTGCGGCGTTTGGGAGGGCTAGCCAGCCGTGGAGTGAGCGGCTGGGAGGGCAGCACGCCCTCCAGACGGGCCAGCCTAGCTGCCCTAGCCGGCAGGCTCAAACAGGTACAGTGTAGGCATGCCATTGTAGTCATGCCCTCCCGGAGGTGTTCAACACCCAGGCAGGAGGGACACTGGTCGTGGCCATCATCCGCATCCAATGGAGCCAGACAGTTAATGCATGACATGATCATACCCCCAGCATGGCCTGGGCCCCGATCCATGGCTGGTTCTCGGCGAGTAACTCAGCAGACGGAAACACAGGGCTATGAGGCTGGTAGGTGCAATCAGGGACGCACACGCCCGCTAGCACAGAAAACAGGAAACACACGGGTTATCACCTGGCCTAAAAACAGCGGATACACGCAGTTATACAGGCCAAAAATATCGCCAGGAGTGAACACACGTCCAAGGCAGCGAAATAGAACAATACAAGGTTAGATAAGACGGCTCAGGGGCGCACACGCCCGCTAGCACAGAAAAACAGTTAACACATGGGTTATCACCTGGCCGAAAACAGCGGATACACGCAGGTATACAGGCCAAAATATCGCCAGGAGTGAACACACGTCCAAAGCAGCGAAATAAAAATACAAGGCAACACTTTTTAGAAACGGACCGAGTCCGAGAGAAACAAAACAAGAAACAATCACCCACCGAAGTGGGGAGCACCCCGATTCGGGGAAGGCACCGAGTACCTCGTATGAACTAAGGCTGTGTTGTTGTAAGTTTTATATAAGAAATCAAACTCAAATTAAATAACACCCGATAACGGCGGGAACCCGTGAAAACAGGAGGATTTACGCAGACGGAAAACGCTGTCTCACCTCACAAACAGTCTATTCGTTGCGAACAACGCAATCAGAGACCGAAAACAAAGTAAATCGCACTTACCTGTAGGTGGAAAACAAAACAAACGCAACCGAGCGGTGTATGGCTCGCAGTCTTTAGGAGGGCGAAAACAAAGCCGCAGCTCCAACCTCAAAGGCATAAGACTCCTCGCGCAGCACAACAGTCCACCAGAAAAAAGTAAGAACGCTCATGCATATGCATACGACCTGCTTTCTCAACGCGAGAAAATGGCAAGAGGTCGCTCCCTGGGCTGACGTGCCTTTTGTGCGCCGCAGCGCAGGGCATACGTCACCCAGGTCAAGTTTGACTTTGTTGATACAAATTTCTCGACCTGCACGCACGCGTGATGGACATCCATGTGCTGAAAGCACCGCCTCTGGCGGTCAGTAGGAACGAAATAGAACTAAGGGCTTAAAAACACAGGAGGAAACAATTAGCAATGAATACACAGGTGGGACACAATCAAGGCTAATTAGGTTAAAGAAAATAATAACTGAGGACATCTAGAGGAAGAAACAAAAACTATACAAAGACAAACAGAACAATTCAAACTGTGACACAAAACAACAAAGTTGGCAGCTTCACTGACTTCCTGAAACTATCAGGGAAAACAGGGAAGGAGAAGAGAAACAACAACATCATTATGAGAGAGGAATGTCAAATGAGATGAGGGGTGTGTGTGTGTGTGTGTGCGTGTGTGTGTGTGAGGGGAGTTTACAGGGGTCCCGTTAAAAGCATGCTAATGCACTCTACCCCTCCCCTTATTATTAATATACATTTTTTTTAAAGAGTCTTATGTAAATCCTCTTGCTCCAGATGACATACCAGGTTTCACATTAAAATTATACTAACCCAAGGCAAAACAGCACATTACATTTGGGTTTAACCTAATTACAGACCAAACACGAACCTGAAGCTGCCGTTTTCGTCAGGACGCGTTTTGCACTCTGGTGCTGGTGGTGACGAATACACACACACACACACTCCACTTGTAGATGATTGCCGCTGCTTGTTTGGCATCTGATTGTCAATTCTGTGAAATAAGCAGCCTCTGAATAAACTCAAAAAGAAGAGACCAAAAGATACATTTTGACCACAACAAATAATTAGGGCTGCATCTAAGTCACCATTTAGGAGGCAATGACTTCAGAGCAAGTCATGGTTTATTCATCGCTCTTGCAACAAGGTTGTTGTTTTTGACCCCCGAAAATAGACCAGAAGGACTCTGGTGGTAGTAAAAGATTCATGCATCTTCATTTTATGTGGAATATGATGCGCGCTCAGCTCATGGTAATGAGCGGGTGGTGGTTGTGGTGGTGGTGGTGGTGGGTGGGGAGTGGAAATAACAAAAGCCGGATGCTGTCGCAGTGGATCCAGCCTGGAATCCACTGTGTCCAAACCTGAACAATGACTCGGCTCCTCTGCCAAAATATATTAAATACAGTAATTGCCTGTCAGAGGCGCTTCATTCGGCCATTCTGCCAGATGCCAAGCGAAGCCTGTAGGGAAAAAGAAATATTTGCTGGGAGACGCCAGAGGCCATTCTGAAACCACCTTTGACAACTGGTATATCCCTTTTACCATGTATCAATGCTGACTGTAAATATAGATTTCCACTAATTTAAGGGGGGAGAGCTGTGAATAGATACTGCACCACCCAGGAGGACTCCTTGGTGATTAAAGGACAACTATATACACAGACCACATTTGCGAGGTTGCTGCCATCTACAGGTCAAATCATCCAAATGTTGTTGTAGCCGGAACTGTAAGCTAAGGAGCGGTGTATTTGAAGAGTTCAGATGCAAAAGCCTCTAAACGCCACCTCCGTCAAAAATGAGATAAATATATTGAGTGACTGCTCTCCGCACGTAGTATATGGTAATCAAATCATTTCGCGTCAAAACCCGCAAAATACCGCTCTTTTTCTGGTCTGAAATCTCGATTTGTAGGCATAAACCTCTAAACGCCACTTCCCTTTGTCAGCAAAAGCCGCTACGTACCGAGAACCAATCACAACGCAACACGGAATCATGTGACTTCACCCAGTTTCAACATGGCGGCGCGCTGAGGAGCCGGCTTAGATCGCTTCTAAGATAGATTATAGATATAGATAGACTCTTTATTATATTATTCTTTATTATTTATTTATATGCTTTATCTTTATTATAGATTATAGATATATCCTTCCTCAGATCGCATAGATGCGCGATCTATGCGGATGCATAGATGCGCGATCTATGCGGATGCATAGATGCGCGATCTGAGGAAGGCCAGACGGCCGAAACATTATCGCCTTAATAAACTACCGACGTTGTTCTCAACTCGGAGTGTGCGGCAGCTCTCTCCTTTTACTGATCTTCTCTCTCAGTTGCCAGCACCTCACATTTGGTGTGTGTTTGCACCTCTCCTTTCAAGCATGGGGAGTATTGTCAGTTCGTTGAGGTCTCTTTTTAAAAAAATCTGATTTACGTCTTTTCTCTTATATACATAGGCCTACTTGATTATATGCCAAATGTTTTTGAACGTAATAAGCTTTTTTAATTAATGTAATGAGCTTTTTTATAGTTGAATCTGATGCCCAAACATAAGAAATTAACTTACTTGACCACTTTTCACTTTTTTTTCATGTTTTATTTTTTTATATAGCCTAATTTATTGTTATTCCATCATTTACATTAATTTCTACCTCATATTTTTATCTTATAATTTATAATATAAATATATAATATATAAGTGATTTTACTACTTTTGACTAGGCCTATGTCTTGTCCAAATATGTGGATTTAGAGGTTTTTGCCAAAAAAGTACCGGTGGATTTAGCTGTTTTTGACGCAAAAAAAAAATGTATTTGGTAAAAACACATAAAAAGACTAAAGTGACATTTTTGAAAAAAAAATGTTTTATTCATTAACTAATAACCTTATCATTTCCATTAAAATAAAATGACTGAACTTGAACATAGAAGCCTGATAAAAAATGGTCATTTATAAGAAAAGTGGTCAAACGGATTTAGAGGCTTTTGCATCTAAACTCTTCATTTCTCTTCATAAAATAAATGTACCAATGTGAAATAAATGACAAAGGCAAAACGTTATCACAAACTGAATCAGCATTCTGAGAATTTCTCAGATGTTGACTCTTTCTATGGTGCTGTCGGAAGACTGAACAAACCTCTTTTTTTTATATGTTTGGTCTGGCTTTGGAGGAAATTGTTCTATGTTTACGTGACGACCAGGGGATATGGGGGCTTGGGTCACATCATCCAGAAAGCCATTCAGCTTTTATGTTCAATCCCCTCACTACACCTTGTCCCCGCACACACACACACACACACACACACACACACACACACACACACACACGTTATTAGCTCCTCCCAATTTTGGAATGATGCAACTCCTGTATAGCACACACATGTGTTGCCTGCTAACAAGGTAAGCAGTATTAGGCACTGCCCTTTTTAAACAACACTTTCTTATGTATAAATATGCACAGCTCCCCGGGAAGCCATACCAATGTTTACCCTCCCCCCGAAAAAATAAAACATCTTCCCAAGTGTAAATTACCTTTTGAAAGTTTGATGCAGAGAGTTAAACTAGAGATGGTGGGTGTCGTGTGGCACAGAGCTGAGATTCACTTTGAAGATTGCGATGTGTGAGCATGCGATGTGAGGTTGACCTGTGCTCTGTGCCACTGTTTTTATTATTGAAGGATTTGGAGGTTTTAGCTGGAAGAGGGCAGGAGAGGAGGTATGAGTACCAGTCCAAAGGTGTGTGGGTTTTTCATCAGCCTTAGACAGGTACAGCCTCTTTGTGTGTGTGTGTGTATGTTTGTGTACCTATCTATATTTGTGTGTCTTTGTGAGTGTACATATGTATATTTGTTTCTGTGTGTACATATGTATATCTGTGTGTGTGTGCACGTGTCAGGTGGCAGTCCACAATAGTACAATAGCACTTTCTGTAGGTTTAGTTGAGTCTTAGTCTTAGTCTAACTCTCGAATACGCTTGTCCATATGGCTGTTGTGTTTATTTGCTCTGCCTCTTCTTTTCTTGTTCCTCCAGAAAGATAGGATCTGGGTCGGCCTTCAGGGCTCGCCTCCACTTCAATTGCTTTCAAATGGATGCTCTCCCGGTGAGCCGGACTCAGGCACAAGTCGATGAAACACCTGCTTGTTACCCGTGACAGCCTTCCCCCCGCCTCCGCATCATGGCCCCAAGCCAGATCCTCCTACTCACCTGGAGCCAAGATCAGTCTGTCCCCGATTGCCCCGAGGTCCTGGATAAAAACTGATGTCAAAACCTCAGATAATAGGTTGAAGCTAAGCCCTGTCTGTACACCCCCCCCCCCACCCCTCTCCCCATGTCTTTAGGCACTGGAGCAATGCTGTGATGGGTTGACGTCCATTCAAATGGCTGGAGCCATTCCTCTTCCCCACACACACACACCCTTCCCCAAGCCACTGTGGTGGTCTGGGTCGAGGAAGTGATTGTATATCCTCCCCCCCTTGGAGATTTCAAATGGTACAAAGACGACGAGATGGGGGAGATAGGTGGGAGTAGCTGTGATCACGAGAGGGGAGGGAGGGGAGGGGGCGGTGATGGAACTGACAGCGCTGGGAACCGGGGGTGGGCTGTCAAGCGTTAACTGACAGACATTGCGGTCGCAGATGTCTCTGTACACCTGGGCCGCTGCGATTTCAAACATTACATCTTTTATTTAAAAAAATGTATCTCGCATCGTCAAGGGTGTAGTGTGTGTTTTAAAGAGGACACTGTTGTGGTTCTTTTGGCATTACTTTTGGGATGGAAAGTCTATCGAGTTCCACAACATTTGTTGTTTCATTTGTATTTTCAGGAACAATAGAATAATAGGGGATGCAGTGACTTACTCCAAAGTTTCGAAAGAAAGTCTAAAGTCAGGTTTCTGTCCTGTCCATCAGGATTCTTCATCTCTAAAAGGAACGTTGCCACCCCCTTTATTTTCAGCTGACGCCATTATTCTCTTAGCCCTCCATTTTCTCTCTCTCATGGCAGCTATAGTGACTCTGTCTCACTCATTCTGTCCTCATCACTCCTCATTTCTTTCAAAACAAAATGGCTACCACTCACTCAAGTCACTCATCCGGAATCTATACACCAGCAGGTGCTTTTCACTGATGGCAGAGGTAGAAAACCTATGCTGTGTTCGCATTGGTTCTCTTGTGTCCTATATGGTGCACTATTTGAGCATCACCATTTTGTAGTGTTGAAATGGGACGTACAAATCTTGTTCCTTATAAAGTGCACTACTTTATACCCATTAATTGCACCGTTAAAGAAGTATACAACTGATGCACACTTATCTCTGCCCTGTATCCCATGATGCATAGCGATTTTCGTCGTCAGATTCATCCAATAGAAATGGTCCAGCAAATACAGGTTCTTTATGCAAATTAGCTGTTACTGGCATGTAAGACACATCTTGCATGTGTCGGCTTGTTTATGTGACCAAAACACGTCACGGTGATGGAATTCGGGCACATAATTAGTGTCAGAAGTCCCCCTAAATAGTGTACTAGTATATATATATTGAACAAAGCCCTAGACAGAGTGGTACTGGGAGCAACCAAGAAGTCAATTTAAATTCAATAAGGATTACAGATAACATACGTTTTTCAATTGCAATGTGTACGATTAATATTGGTCAGCTCACATAGTTTTCTATGTAAATTGTGTGGGGAAAAATTTAATCAGGTTGGACATTTTTACTTGAAGGTATAGCACTTTCAAATGACAGGAAAATCTATTCTAGCATGGTCTAAGAGGTTGAGCTCATATGCCAACCTCAACTCGATTAGATGGATGGAATCATATATAGTAGTACTTAAATATTATGTTAAAGTAATTTATTTTTGAGATAAAATAAATATTATAGAAAGAAATTACAACATGTCACAGTTAGCATGGTAGCACAACAGTGTTACGTTGTTTGAAATAAAGCCTTCCCAAAGCCAGAGGTCTCTGTTCCTAATGTTCTATCCCCAATGAAATGGATGGCAGGAAGTCAACTGAGGTTCTATCACCATTGAATATTCAGGCCCTCTGGGGTTAGGGTTAAGTGAAATGTTTAGATAAAGCGGCACGGCATAAGGCAATCATCTATTTGGCAAAGTAAGTGGAAAAAAAGTAATAAATAGTTATCTTTTTTTGCCATTGAATCTGCAGGTATGTGTCCCTTTATGAAATAAAAGGGCCCTTAAATGCTACACGGCACAGGTACAACCATGCTTTCATGTGATAACCATGAGGCAAGGATTTGGTTTTCCAATTTCTTTCATTTTGACACTGTCTGTCGGGAGCTTACCTGTCCTAGAAGGGGCTTAGCTCTTATAAGATTCTGCAGTGTCCATAGGCCTTTTTTCTCCATGGCGTTCTGAAATACCAGTGCCAGTGTTAAAGGGCTGGTGCCCAGACAGTGGCCTGAGCTTTCCCCTCTATATCCCAGTCCCACCACTTCCCTCATGTGTCCTCCTTATTACTTCCAATAGCCCCGGTGTCCTGGAACAGCAGTGGCACCTTTTGAAGTTCAACGGTGGAATCTCTTCCCCTCCTCAGCCATCAAAGGAGCTCTGGCTTCTCATACATGTGGTGGGGGGGGGGGGGGGGGTGAGATGGGTCGAGCGTTGTCCTCCCCGGGCGGAATGAAGGAATTAAGTAATTTTACAGATGGAGGAGTATGTCACAGTGAGGCAAGAAGGCCACAGTGTGCACCCCCCTCCTTCACCCCCCCCTCCCCTTTCATCCAAACCAAGAGATGCTCCCTGACTCCCTTGTCATTTTTGGCTTTCATCGTGTTTGTGTATTTTTGTTCTTAAATGACACAGCTGTGTCTGTGTTACATGAAGGAGGTGCATTTTTGTTCTCCCCTCTGCACCACTTCCCCCTGCACCACTTTAATCCAGAAAGCAAGCAGGACCCTTGTGGGGCCTCCTAAAGGAGCCGCTGTTACATGAATGGTGGGACCTGGGCTGTTGATGCAGGGGGGTTGTAAGAGGTGTTAGTGGGACTGGATTGTGATATGTACTTAGGGTGGGGCGGGGAAACAGTTCTGAAAACATAATTATTTTTTGTCTCTAATTAGTTTCATACAAAAAAATAGAAATAGAAAAAGCTGTCAAAGTGTCAAATGTACAGTACAAATTAAAGTACTTCATTCAATTCACTTCAGGTCCTTTATTTGTTGAATATATATATATATATATATATATATATATATATATACTGTATATATATATATATATATATATATATATATGCACTATATTGACAGAATGCACAAGTTCAAACACAAGTGATTACCATTTTAAATATAAACTACAAATACGTTTTCTTGCATCCAAACCAGACCCCCTCCCCCCGCAAAAATAAAACTGTTTCTAATGGTAAAAGCATTGTTGTGCTCTGCATAAGCAACTGTCCATCTGATGTTGGGGTGGTGCTCTGGGGTGCAGCTGTCAGGGGTGGTGGGGGAGCCGCCTGCCTGTCCAGCTGAAGACCAGCGTTTGGGCCGAGGCAGCAGGACGACAGGGCGGCCAAATCCATCACCACAATCCCCACTCATGCTGACATCGGCACAAAACTTTTGTTTTTATTGCTCCCTTCTTCTGAAACAGTGATTTATTCGCAGCGTTGTCAACCTTCCCCTGGTTGTTTAAAGTGCCCGTATTAATGAATCTCTCTTAAGTATAGTTTTTCTTTATGGGTGTGATGATGAATTTGGATTTGAGGGCCCCCCAGATTCGCTTATAGTTTTGTTTCCTTACCCACATAAATATACTACACTGAGAGCTATAGACAAAACCTTGTTCAGGTTTTAAATTAGTTGTGTTGAGAGCTTGGGCTTCTCATGTAGGCCAAAATTTAGATGAGCTTTTAGATGAGCTTTGGTCATTGACATTTAAATTATTTCAGCCATATATTTCTATGTAAAAACATAGGAAAAAATGATTTTTTATTAAGTGACCATTGTTTTTTCGGGGGGGGGGGGGGGCTGCGCGATTGTTGACGGGGGGGGGGGTGCTGCGCGATTGTTGACGGGGGAGGCCCCCCCCCGGCGTCTTCATGGCCCCCCCCCCGGCGTCTGGGCCCCGGTGCATTTGCACCGTCGATAGTTACGCCAGTGGTCTAGTGTGCCAGGATACATTCTGTTAAAACCCATCTCTTGTCCTTGGCTGTTTCTCAGATATTCAACCATAAATTACAACAAATGATCACTTTGAACTAGGGGTGACCCCGAATATTCGAATATTCGACTATTCGACGATTCGATCGAAGGAGCCTGATTCGACTGCCAATCACATAGTCGAATCGTCGGCAAAACACAGGATCATTCCATTCGGGCTATAGGCGGTGCTGAATGTCTGATTTTACATATAGTTTATTTCTCCCAATAAATCATGATATATAGCCTATTTTTGTATAAATATCAAGTGCAAAACACTGCCAACGCAGCGCCGCGGCGCGTCTATGACACAACTGCTGCCCCTAGCACTCGGAAGCGTCGCGCTGCGGCGCGTCAACAGGAATATAGTCGTCTCCGGAGCAGAAGAAAAACAAAAGAAAAGAAAAAAGCGCCTTTTCGGCGGCACTTGACGCGCGGCGACGCTGTGAAATAGGACAGTGGCGTGAAGTGTAGCGGGGCGGCGCGTCCCTGCCGCCGCCGGGGTGGGGGTGTACATAGAAAATAATAGGGGCGGCTGTTTTGACGCGCGCTGTTCGGCGGCGGTGTCCAAAACACACCGCCAATGTTGCAAATGCAAATTGATTTGTGTTAATATTTAACCTTATGGACTGGATTTTTTCACTGAAAAAGCAAGCAAATTCATTGCATTTTGCTGTGGAAAGGAGAAATACAATCATTATTATTTATTGTATTTACATTATATCAATCGGCATTCTTTTTAGTTATTTATGTATATATTTCACTATTTGGCTATGAAGCTGTGCTACCTATAGAGCATACCATGAAACATACCACTATGTTTTAATACACATTTAATATATTAAACATTCTGAAATAGTTTCTCCAAAAGCTTAATTAATTTCTTAATAATTGTCAATAATTGTAATAACATAGGCTAAGTGAATGTGTGAAGCTCATCGAGCTCTTCACATGCAGGCGTTTCCGTGACAAAAATAAGCCCCTCCGCTTATGTGGTGCAACCTACATGGCCGCCAGGCATAACCCCCATGCATGAACACTGCACGTGTCAATCCTAAAATGGGTTAGCTGAAATCCATCCACCACCACCACAACCACCACCTTATGCAACACCACCACATCCACCACCACCACCCACCACCTCTGCCACCAACACATCCACCACCACCACAGAGACCGGTGCTCATAAGTCATGTCACGGTTGGTGCACCCAAAATGTATCTGGGGAAGAATATTAACACGAAGCAGTGGGATGGTGTGGGGGGGGGGTGAAGGGCCACGCATGTCCTGTCTTAATTAAATATGACCAGCTGTGCACCATTCCCCCCCCCCTTCTCCTGGTACGTCTGTCTCGTAGCCGCTAGCTTCCCACTTTGCTCTTTTTCATTTTATTGGAAGGATGGATGGGACAAGAGAGTGAGAGAGGGGGGGAGAGATAGAGAGAGCTGCGCAGCACACCAAGAGGCCCGATCTATAAAAAGGAAGGGCTGAGTCGTCGTTTAAAGTTGGTTACCAAAGCAGATCGGGGTGCGACCCTGTAGGTCTCCCCCTCTGTTCTACAGAGAGAGAGAGAGAGGAGGGCGGGGGGGGGGGGGGGGGGGGGGGGGGGGGTCAAGATAGGCTCTATATCAGCAATAAGGAAAGTTCTACTCCCAAAAGAAAAGAAAAAAAGGGATTGTGATGTGATATCCGTCTCATCCCCCCTTCTCTATAGGCCTCAAAAAACAGAACTGTAACCAGTGAAGGACACTCCATATAGTTACCTTTCCACCTAAATGACTGGCTTCAGGACTAAGTGTTGTAGTCGTGGACCTTGTGTGTGTGTGTGTGTGTGTGTGTGTGTTGGGGGGTGGGGGGGGGGTTCAGACATTGAGTTGGGATGCTGGGTAAGTTGGAGGGCTGGGGTTTGCAGGACGACTGGTTCGATTCAAAGGGGAGGAGATGACTTTCTTTTGGGAGCTGTATGCAAATCTGGACCTTTTGTTGAATCCATACTTGGCAAACATGGGAGTGAGTCCAGAGTAAACTTGTGCCAGCCCTGTCTTTTGTGTGCAACGTTTATCCTGCACATACACACACACACACACACACACACACACACACACACACACACGCACGCACACACTGCACTCACATGCACACACATATCTTAACACACACACACACAGTTCTTTAACACACATACAGCCTAAAAGAAAGGAAGTGAATTAAATATAATATACTGGACATACGAATAATATCACACACACACATCCGAACTCGGTCACCAGGGTCCCCTAGCTTGTTCGTTTGGCTTCAGACTACTTCCACATTTGTTTGACCTGATTTGTTTAACCCCCCCCAAATATTTACATTTCATAACATTTAACCAGCCAGCATTGTCATAGTCATTCATAGCAAGCTGGTGTGTTTGCATGCTAATCATCGCAAACAAGTATTTACTCTCTCTATCTCACACACATACATATATGCACAGACAGAAACACCACGTGCGCACACACACAAACACACAAAATATCATTCTTACTTGTCAGCAATGGCTGATGGTGCTTCTACCCAATGGAAGTGTGGCAACTGGATATAATGTCTTTAAGGGACATGTTTTGCTGTATTTACCAGCAAGGAATAAGAAATTGAAAGCAACACACAGCGTGTAGAGGTTGTGATCATCCAAGAAGAAAATGTGTAAACTCCCTGACCTTGGTGAGAGCATATTCATGAGATGTGCCCACATGTCTGCACACGTGTATTCCTAGTATAATATTTACATGGAGGATCTGCCAGTGGGCAGCTCATGCTACTCACATTATTCACAGATATCTGGATAGTAGAGATACAGCTGTTGCAACAAACATAGTAGTAATAATAATAATAATAATAATAATAATAATAATACATTGGATACATTGAATACATTACATACATTGAATATAGTATGCATATATATTATTACTATTAAATACTAAAATAACAAAAACTATTATAATATAATTGATTATAAATTGATGAATTGATGATAAAAACACACACACCTGCACACACACATACACACCTGCACATACACACACACACACAGACCTGCATACACACACACCTGCACATACACACACCCACACCCTGCATACACAGACACAGACTTGCATACACACACACCTGCACACACACACACACACACACACACACATATATATACACATACACACACCTACACACAAACTCTTATCCTCTTGTCAATTAGATTAGCTGGGAGAAAAAGCGTCCGCTGAGACCCTATATTTTCTTTGAGTATGTTTGCATCCGTTTTGGTCTGGACAGACATAAGCCACAGGAATTACATTTTGCCATTGCCTTTGTCCACATTAGCGCTATAAAAACATCAGTGTGGAACTCTCCAGCACCCCACAGCTCACGTCCTGGCACAAAGGGCTTTGATACCTTCTGCTCTGTTGTCCTCTCTTCCACAATGCCTCAACGTGTAATGTGAGGTGTACGTCCAGCTGTACCGCTCCCATTGGATGTCATTGTGCTCATTAGCAGCTGGAGCTGGCATTCACTGAAGAGTAACATTGGAGTGTTTTCTAGCTCCTTTCTTTTTTTCTGTATTTGAGCTGTAAAGCACAAGTGTGACATTTTCCTCCCTCCACCGAAATGTGAAGCTTTGAAAAATATTTCTTGTCTGTTCGGTTGCCCAGGGGGATGGAATAATATGCAGTGATTTGGAATGTTGCACGATGTATCGGTATAGGTTTAAATGCTAGTTGAGGGCTTCTTTTTGCGCAGGACGAAAAACCAAAGGCAAAATAATAAGTAGCAGGTTTGTGCATACCCCATGGGTATCTGTCTGCTGTCCTTCTTCTGATACGCTGACTATAAATATCGTGGGCTTAACTTTGGCTGTGATCATTGCAAATACCAAACAATTACTGCTCCTCATGTATGACTTATTAGATAAGATCAAAAGATGTGGTGTTTTGGTGTTGTATATGAGCAACTGGTTGGCTTGAGAGATCTTTAGGGTGAGATAGGGGGTGACAATGTATGAGTCATTTTAACATTAATGAACTTGTCTTGGAAGCACATACATAAGCCAGGATGGTTACCTTGCCACAGAAGTCTTTAATGTCTTTTAAGAATAATTTCAAAATGTTTTAATTAGCAAACCCTTTGTCTAATGGGTCAGACAATCCGATTAGAATAACTAATTAGAACAAAATATCAGTATAAAATAAGTACGTGACTAACATTTTTTTCTTTAGAAACACAATAAGAATTAAAGCTGCTCCCAGCCTCAAAAGTTATTCTCAGCATGCACTGCCGACCCCAGCGGCCACAACCCCAGGGACCACCCTTTTCCCGCAATTTGTGTGGGCAAGGCACACTGGGGCGATGAGATACACGTCCCCAAGCGATTTGGGTAAATCCGAGTCATGGTACTTCATGCTGTTTATGTGTGTTTTTGCGCCCCTTATGGGCTAAGTGGTGCCTAGTGCTTAGCTGATCACATATCGAAATTGACCCTGTGACATAATTTGTTGAGCTATCTACACCAAACATGGCACACTTCTCAAGGGTGATGTCACCTATGTGCCTCCCAAGTTCCAAGGCCCCTGGAGCGGACTTGTGATTCATTGAATATTTTGATTTCCGCATGACTCGGTTGTTTTTAATTTGATCAAAATTCCAAATAAGGCTTTGAGTCAGACACATCCATACAACATGTGTACCAAATTTGGTGTCATTTGGACTTGAGGTTTCTGGGGAGAAGTTTTCCATAACAATAACACATTTTTTGCACACATTTGTCAACGGCATGCAAACGATATCTAACAAATCAACCTAATTTTCTCAGGATCACTTTCGGGTGTTGAGTTAAATGTCTCCACATGATTTGGAGTGAATCTGAGTCATGGTTCAAGCAATTGCTGTTTATATGCGTTTTGAGCATTAGCGCTTAGCTTAGTATTTTTTTAATTGACACTTTGACGTAATTTTATGAGGTATCTTAGGTACCAAAGGTACCAAACTTGGCACATTTCTTAAGGGAGGTGGCCTCTATGTGCCTACCTTATTTCAAGGCCATTGGTCATTCTCAATTGGACTTGGTATTGATTGAATATTGCAAAAGTTTGATTTCCGCATAAGTCAACCATTTTGGTCCTTTTTATTTTATAAAAAATCCAGAAATATCAGAAATATCCATAGAGCATGTGTACCAAGTTTGGTGTCATTTGGACCGGTGGTTATTTAGAAGAAGATTTGAGAAGTTTTCCCAAATCTTTCACTGTACAGAAAAATCTATCCTATGGGCAAAGTGGTTCCAAACTTTTTGGAGACCTGCTTACCATGAATACAAATGTCGTCAACAAATTGACATTTTTTGAGTGATCAGGAGGTGAGCTATAGGCATTACCAATCCGGAATAATAATAATAATAATAATAATAATAATAATAATAATAATAATAATAAGGATTCCTACAATAGCAATAGGTAATACCTAATTAGACAAGCACAGCTTTACATAGAATAATTAGAAAATCCCTGCACTAAACAATAGCCCAACTAAAGCGCAATTGAAGCCTCAAGCTACAAAATGTTCCCAATGGATATATAACATTACATTTAGAAGTGTATACCGCTAGCTCTACAGCAGTAAAAAGAGGTAAAAAACTGCGTGGCCAGTGGAGCTCCGGTGTGAATGTAATGCACATAGACGTATTCAAGATTGATGTATTAACATAGATGTATTAAATACAGGTGACTTTTGCTATCTGTAAATTGGTGGAAACTATCACAGACCTAAACAAAAAAACTAAACAAGTACATGAGTACTCGTTGAGATTTGGACACACACACACACACACACACATAACGCAATGTGAAACCAACACAACAAACAATTCATTAAACTTTGCTTTATTCCTCATGTCATTGTCACCATATCACATTCACATTCAAAGGGAAAATGTTGGAATGTGGAAACTAGATTCTGATACAAGAAAATGGGATGATAGGTGTCAATCTATTTGATGATGATAAGACCAGAAAATATAAAGACACATAATAACAAATGTATTACTCCCATAGATATACATTGCATTATCTATTCAAACTCAAAACACACATGTGGGCACACCCATATCTGGGCACACACACACACATTGGAGCCCTAAAGCCTCTTGCGAAACTGTGGCTCTTGCTTCGTCTAGCATGACACCTCACTGATAAGATACTTTGTTGTCCCCTGGCATTTTAACTGCTTTTTTGTATAAAGAAAAAACACTTGGGCTCAACCAAACCCTGGCATCTTACATTGCTGCTCACCACCTGTTTTACCTCAACTACATGAAAAGCAGCAGCCCACCACCACCCTTACCAAAACCCTTAACACCACCACCACCCCCTCCACCACCACCATCACCAACGAGGGTACGTGTATGGTTAATTGGAGAACACAGCATGCTGATGTACAGCTAACATAGCAACATAGTGTTTACTTGTATTTTGTTGTGAACCTCCACACAACCATAAAGGTAGATGTCAGTACGCCAATGGAAGGGCTGCTATGCTAATGCTGTATATATGGACAGCTGTAATATATAGCAGAAAACGGACTAAAACAGCTCTGTGAATTATTGAACTAGAGTGTATGTGTGGTGTGTACACATGTTTGTGTGCATGTGTGTGTGCACACATTTGTGTGCGTGTCTGTGTATGGCAGGATAGCAACAAATCATATTCAAAATGCATTTCATTCAAACTCATGCATCTCAGACTCCCTCCCCCAACCACACACACATGCACACACACACACACAGCCCTTGATTACATGATGTGTCTGTCAACACCTTAGCCTACTTATTGTCAGCCCAACGGGACCCAGGCTAATCCAGTACCAGGGGTGGCAGGGAGCATGTGACGGGGGTGGTGGTGGTGGTGGAGCACACGTCATGAGAACAGTGTTTGTTAGGTTTCTTGTCCCCCCCCCTCCAAAGCTCTTGTGATGAGTCCATATGCTTGTGCGAAACACACACACACACACACACACACACACACACACACACACACACGTGAAAACACACACATACACACACACACACACACAAATGAAAACATACATATGCAATTACACACACGCACACAAATCTCTGTTTACCATTTCTGTATTTAAAAAGGAGACTAATATTACTTAACACTGATGATATACATGTGTAGATAATTGGGGAATGTAGTTTGTGTCAACTTCTGCAATGTTTACAGAACACATGGTTGCGTCTCACGCCATCACATGACAGTAATGGTCTCATGACAGTAATGGTCACATGACAGTTATGGTTGTTGTGAATTGTAGCTTCTGTGTGATGATAGATATCGCATTGCCAGTATGTCTTTCACATCATCATTGTTTACCCTCTGTGTGCCCAGGATTAGGAATTATGTTGTTGTTCTTTTCATATTTTACTATAATATAATGGAATTTTTATTTTTTCTGACTTCAAAGGAGAATTGAGATTCATGGATTCATAAATTCTGATCCTACACTGAAGTAGCTGTCACAGATTAATTAAAATTAAAGCCCTATTTGAGTTGTTTTGTTTTGAGAATGACTCATGCCTCCTTTAACGATTCATTCCCTCACCAACTGCCTCCGTCAATGAAAGATCAAGTATTGTCTTGGTCACCACCTTAACTTTGTGTCACATTCAAAGAAGCACAAATGAAATACATTTTGAGAGGCACAACTACAACATGTAGCATGTGTCCTTTCTGATAGATAGAACATGCATATGCCTGCAGAAGACAACAAGATGCTACACTAAAGCTGGCATAAAACTGTATCGTATTATTATAAGAATAATACCTAAAATCTGTATTAATTTCATGCACTATCAAATGCATGTTCTTTAAAAGTCTCAGAACATTTCAGTTTCAATTACATTGTCAATTATTTGCAAACTGCAACATAATTAATTTATAACTTGAAGAAAACACATTTAAGAGAGAAAATAATTCATATGTTGACAGGTTGAGCAGGTTCATGCAGATGCCCTTCCTGTTTCCTTATTTTCACGGTTTGCCTTTTCTTAGAAATTAAAATGGTAAAGAGTGAATATTTGTATCTGTATAAGAGATAAATACAGAGAGCGAAAGAGAAGAACATTGTTGATGCGGTTTCCAATTACCACGTACTGTATTGAATGCTATTTGTTCTTTTCTACTTTCAATTTTCCATCTAAATAGTAGTGCTAATGTGTTGGCCTCTCTGGACTTGTGGGTAATAATAGGTACCCCCTAATATTCACAAACAAATACAAGAGACTGATTGTACATATCAAATGCTAAATAAACAGATGATAAGACCTATATAGCTGGAAAAAAATAGCATGTTGCATATGTGAGATCATGCATAATGTCTAATACTATAATGTTTTGCTTTATTTGTTAACATTTATTTTCCTAAAGTGAACCGGCCCCCCCCAAAAAAAAAAAGTATTTCGAAGCTGAGCAAGATACGTTTTTTTATAGTGCATGTAAAAATAAATGTTTTGAAGGGTTAAAGTAAGATGCAAAGGCGCTGTGTAATCTTTAACTTTCATCATTTGCCCATGCACAGTTTCTCTCCTATTCTCAAATGCAGAGAATCAAGGAGCTATGCATCTTGGATAGCCATATTGTGGGGGGGCGTGGTGCATCAGCCGCAGGGGGGAGCTGTGGAGGGGGCTCGGGAGAGCAGTGCCAGGTGAGAGTGATTGGCACACCTGTTTCCTGTTGAGCTAATCACTCTCTCCCTTCTTAATGCAGTAGTGTGCTGGACCCGGGGGACCGGACCCGGGGGACCGGACCTGGACACACGGGTTGCCGACGGGGCCAGAGCTAGGCCCGCGACAACATTATAGCGACGCGTGTACTTATTGTGTATTGAAATAAACCTGGTAAACCGGCAGCGTGAGTCATCCTTGGCAAAGAACCCCCCCCCCCCCCCCCAGTGGCCCCATACTACGCCACACATATAACTTAACATTAATGTTACGTAAAAAATATATTCATATCTGCTGTTCAAAGCCGAAAAAAATGGCTATCAAAGCCCATTTCTGAGGCGAAACCCGACTTGAGGCTTTTAGCGAATTTCTAAAAGTGAGATGTGTAAGAAGCAGCAGCTTTTTAATAATTTTGCACTGAAATGTGAGAATGACCCTCAGTAGGTCACAGGTGTCCTCTCTCTCCTCTTTAACAGCAGACAGTATTTTACGACATATTATGAGGCCAAATAATACAAAATAAACTGCAGTCAAATGCTGAATGACAGTTCCTTATCAGATGACAATGCTGTACTGCTGTAATAATAAATCTCCCAGTCTTCAAGAAGCTTGAAGGCTGGAAGATTTATTAACATCTAGCCCAGTACCACAAATGACAGAAAGGATATGAATTCTGCCTATCAAAAAAGAAACACACACGCACACAGGCACACACACACACACATACACAGTGTCATACTTTCTCTGATTATATTGGTCCATAATAATAACATACATTGTGAAAAAGGTAAGCTTAATTAATTAATGGATTGACAAGAAGTAATAGTAATAGTTAAAATACATTAAAATAAAAGTTTCACCCCTAGTATAATGAGTTATTGTCATTTTGTTCCCAGCTGTACCTGTATGTCTCATTCAATCTCTACATTTTAGAACAGGAATATTGAAGATGTGTGTAGCAGGTGGGCTTTCTAAACATGAATGCATGTTTTAAGGTAGCTGTGAGCTAAGTTGTTCTATCAGTTTAATAATGACATTCTCAAAATTTAATGTATGTTGATGCTATTCAGTGATTGGTTGGATTGATGAATCAGAATCTGTTTTCACTCAGTGCAATGGTGCATGTAAAAGATGATGGCAAATCGACAGATTCACACCTCAATTCAGTCGTTCTGCCTGATCACACATTTCTCAATGTGTGTCTTTGTTAAATGTCAACAACGCAATGGTATTATTGACTTGACATGACAAGGTGTTATGTTATGTTCCAAAGACTACCCTCAAAGACACTGTGAAATGGCTTTTAGAGCACATATTACCAAGTCAAACAGTGGGGAACAACGTAGGATTTGATCATGCTTAGTAACGCTCGCAAAACAGGTTTTATATTATGGTTAGAGGAAGAATAAGTAATAAATTCAGCTCTAAAGCAAGTTATGTTTAATATATTAGGATGTAAAATAACAAAAATACAAGTGTCTCACATACGTTTTTTAATATGTGAGACACATGTTGCATATTATATAATATAACTGGGAATGAGCTAACCACAAGTTGAAAAGTCAATTTTCATTTCACAGTGACTTTTAGTATCATGTGTCCTTTGGACAGGGTAGGCCTACATCTGGAGGACAAATCTGCAGAATCTCTCTGTTTTCAGAATGGGATTTTAATAAGTGTATTTCTACAGCAGCCAGTCTCCAAGGTGATTTGAAACCTTTACACTGACACTTTTGTTTTTACAGATTACTACTACTGGGCGCCAACTACACAGATCCCTGCTTCCAGCAACATGATTGGTCGTTCACCCAGATTTGCACTCGTCTGCTATCACACTAAGAGAGATTAATCCAAAGTCTTTGTGAGACTAGAGACAAACAAATAGCCAAACCCTTATATTGCCAATTTGACCAGTGTGATAATGATGTTACGGTATAAACCATCGCAACCCTTACCCTTCCATAACTACAGCTGCAGTACTCTTGTCATGAATATAGGCCCCGGATCAGCAGTATTAAAGAGGCCATTATCCCTGCTAGAGATTCACTTGCAGAAAGCTTTCTTTTAGTGAATTTAGTAGAATATACTAAAGAGACACCTCTCAAACTT
Source organism: Merluccius polli (assembly GCA_030340625.1). NCBI lineage: Eukaryota > Metazoa > Chordata > Actinopteri > Gadiformes > Merlucciidae > Merluccius > Merluccius polli. Next base: position 361,126 of record JAOPHQ010005409.1, read on the forward strand.
AGTTACAGTGACGTGATGAACAGCAACAACAAGATTGTAATGAATGCAGGAGGACTATATACTGTCGTCACCCCATAGTTGGTTATGTTTATTTATTTATTTTTGTACTTTTTGTTTTGTTAGTTGATAGCAGGAACATGAATGACATTTGACTGTTTAATGTAAATGTTAGTAGAAGCCATATGTGTTTATGGGGAAAGTAGTACAAATTTAGCAATGTGTGGGAAGCTGTTGCTGGTTTTGTGAATCGTTCTGCCCAAAACTATATCCATAAAAAAGGCGATCTTTCTTAGAGAAAAAAAATTGTGTTTATTGTGTTGACCAATGTTAATTAAGAAGTACTCCTAGCAGATGTAAGGGAGGTAGTTAATAAATGGTCTAGTTAATACATGAAAAAGCACTGAATGAAAGTTGCTCAGGGCCACCAGAGCAATTAAATGATGGAGAAATAACCAGGGAAGCGATTTTATTAAATAATGAAAAACAATGAGAGTAAATGGAAATCATACTAATTTGTGATTCATTTGGGATTTGAATGAAGTGGGCGACAAACCAAAAATGCAATATCGACCAATGTAGGACAATATGAATAATCAGCCCTATTGCAGAGCGTCATCTCCTGTGTCCTGGGGACAGTGTGTGCTACATTTCCGAACCGAAATACAGGCTTTTTGGTTGTGGCATTATTGGTAAACTTTTTATAAACTCTTACACACAAATGCTTTGTTGGATAACTTTTCATGCACACATTGGTTCAATACCAAGATGAAACCAAAAAGCAGCGGGCCCACTGCTCTTGTCTTTTCAGGGTCCACAAATTGATGAGATTCTCTCAGGAATTCTTGTACTCCCTGTGTTTTTGTGTCGCTCAATGTAACTATGTAGCTCGTACACTCCAAGTCACAGCACCACTCTCACAGAGTGGGAGGGGTCAGAATTCACATTATGTATTAGATACAAATTAACAACAACCAAATATACGATGATAAAACTACTAAGCTCAGTAATAATCATCAGGACATCAGATTCAGAAGATCTTTATTATCCCTTCGGTCATTCTTATTGCAGCAAGCATAATAAGATATAACAGCACAAAAACATGATACACAAGCAGTCCTAAAACAATAAAAAATGCCACAGTAAAACAAAATCAGAGCTAAAATAAAAATGTATTTCTGATATAGAAATGTGCGTTGTGCAAATATGAGAGGATAAATTCATGTTCATTTATTTATTTGAAAGTGTTTAAACGTTGCATTAAAAGAGTTCCTTTTGAAATGGACCCTCGGCTATGACAACTCATAAAAAAAGTTACAGTTGAGTCTTCATGTCAATGTCCATCCAGTCCAATTCTACTACACGCCGCTGGTGCCTCATCAGTCGTCACCCAACCAGAAGAATGCTGTGGAGTAAAGGCATCACACGTGATTCCTTAACAGCAGCTACATAACAAAACACAGCCAAGCTCATTCACACAGCGGCTAATGCTGTTGTGTAGTCACTTCCCATTGGCGTGGGGATAGAGAGGGATAGCTCAGCACATGAAGCGTGCAGTGTGATCCATTCCAGTGTGTGCATATGTTAGGGTGACCAGACATCTCCGTTTTCTGTCCCGGTGGCCAGTTCCCAGCTGGAGCTGTCCCCGGAAATGTCCCCGTTTAAAAAAAATAGGATTTGAAAAAATATATTAATAGATCTTTAAATGACAATGGTTCTAGCTTGCTGATGAGTATTTATTTTGAGACAGTTGGTAATTAGTCTTGTGTCTATCTGATAGGCTGTGACATAACTTCGCTACGTGGGGGTCTATCTATCGACTTTATAACATAAGCAAACATGACCGATCATAAACAATAGGCTAGCAATACAATATAGAATGATTCCTTATTTGAGTAGCCTGGCTTGTTTTCTCATTTGGCTTTGTTCACCAAAGCTTAAAATACATCATAGTTAACTACAGTACTACATTTTCCATGTTAAGAATACAATGAATAATTATATACGGTATATAAACATAAATAACAAAAAATGTTATATTAACAAAAAATATATTTTGTTAATATAAGGGCTGCCAAATGACAAATGTCCCTGTTTTTCATTTCAGAAATCTGGTCACCTTAGTGTGTGTCGATTTTATGATAGGTAAGGCCAGGCCAGGCCTGGTCCCACTACTACTAGGCAATGTGTTTACATTGGGCATCAAGTCAAGAACTGACAAAGCAATATGGCTGCTAGAAATGAGAATGAGATGGCGGGGTGGTTCAATCCAGCCCTGGGGGCAATATGTTTAAATTAGAAGAAATTAGTTTGTTGTAATTCCCAAAATAGCTTGGGTGACGCTAGATGCCACACTAGGCCCCTAATAATTCAGAAGAAGGTTAAAAAACTGCTAACTGCAAAGAAAAGAAAGAGATTATACAGAACAAATAATTTTTCAAGGTTTGTAAGAATAAATACTAATTCACTGAAGTCAATGGAAACCCAACGTGCCTAGTGTGCACAAAGCTAGTAGCGGTTAAATATATAAAAAATGTAAATAATATATACAATAGTCGCCATTACAATACTAACAGGGAAAGATATGAAAAATACACTGGTCAACTTTGTGAATAATTGTATATTTTCAAGCGTATCAGAGGTGTTTTTTTGTCCTGCCCTGGTGAACAAGCATGGTGTCTATTATTGCCTGCAACCTCAAATGAGTTTGACACCCCTGCTCGAGATGTTTCTAGAAGCTCTGAAAACATACTGTTGGGGTCCATGGTCCAAGTCCATGGGATTGGAACCAAAACATTTGATCACTGATATTTCACTGCACACAATTTAGATACCACCAGTATATAAGTAAAACAAGTAAAACCCAATGGAAATCAAGCCAAACCATAATAAATCAACCCATATTAAAAAACAATTCCTTTAAAACATGCAATGACTCTCCATTCAAAGTAGATACAATTTCGAAATTTGTATGGATTTCTATTTTTTCTTAAAAATGCAGTGAAGAACGTCCCAATGTGGGTGCTTTCATTTCTTGTCCTTATACAAACTCTTTGATTATGTCAACAACTTGAGGCAGTGCCAGGATCAGTGACAGCCACAGGTAGCACCTGAATCCATGCGAAGCGTGATACAGGTAACTAGAGAATTTTACTAGTGGACTGCTTGTAGTTCAATGTCATTCATCCCCAGACATCATCTGACGAATAGCTCCTCCTCTGCGGTCGCGCTCCGTTAAACAGTGATCCACCATCCATTATGATACCAGCTAGTTAGATTCACTTGAGTGAATTAACTAGCTAGCTAGACAGCATTGGTAGACTGATAAACTTTAAACAAAATGCTTTTCTTTCAGTTCAGTTTGTGTAAAGGGTTGAAATTCATTTTAAAAAGAGGTAGCCTCTTTTTTTTCTAATTGTTAATTTAACATTGTCAGCATTAATTTTCAGATATTTCGTGAGCATTTTAGCCTCTTTTGTATTTCCAGATTGTCATTTATGCTACTGCCCAATGACATGGTTTTAAAGCTATTGTTTTGGACCTCGGTGTTTCTAAAACCCTACGTACAGCCCCGGATGGACGGATACATGCATGGATCTTTACAAAACCCATAAGTTTGTGCAGACAATATACACTTCAAGTGTTCCTATTATAATCTTTGTTTCAAAAGGGAGCTTTGATCTCTCTCTCTCTCTCTCTCTCTCTCTCTCTGTCTCACCACTGACTGTACATCGTGTTCTTCTGTGTTTAGAACAGAGACTGTGGCCCTGTGGCTCCCAGGCAGGCTGGCATGGTACAGGATAAGTAAAAACAAATCAAAGGTCACAACAACTGATAAAGTGTTGGGAGGATTATGTGGTGTGCTGCACTGAGCCGAGTGTGTGAGCGGAAAGCACACAAAGGGGCTTACACAGCTATACCTGCCTTGTCTGGTGTGTATGCAAACACATGCACACACACGAAGGCGTGAGCATGCACACACACACACACATGCTTGACTTAACAGATATATATATATATATATATATATATATATATATATATATATATATATATATATATATATATACTGTATATATATGGTATACTCAGACTTAAAATATACACAGTCCATAAACATATAACAATTTCGCCCATTTAACCATTCACCTGCATGGTTGCCATTACAGCTCTAATGTGCCCCACACATGGGTGTGTGCATGTGCATGCACATCAATGTCTGTGTGAATGCGTGTGTGTATGTGTGTGTGTGTGTGCGTGCGTGTGTGCGCACGCACACATGCTTTCATGTGTGTCGAGATCATCGTCATTGCGGAGCTGTAGTTGAGAGGAAACAACCACTGCCATGTTTTTTTCTAATGGCACTTTTATCCCCTAGACAGAGAGAGGGAGGAGCAGGCAAGGGAGAAAAAGCCTGCTAATGCACAAAGGTCCTGGAGGAATCTGAGGTCTTCACACTGCCGAGATAGATAGGGTTGGATACAGCACACACACACCACTACTACTACGACCACACACCTTCCTGTTTGTTTGTCTGTCTGTCTGCCTGCCTGCATGTCTGCCTGCCTGAACCTCTGCTGCCTGCATCCTTCCGTCGATCACTGATGTGTAAAATGTAATCTGGTGACCTCATACATCACCCATCTATTTGGAGTCGTGCTATTTTGTTGCACTGATGGTGTACACACTGCGGTGATCCTGTGTACCTGCGCTAGAGTACTTGCACAGTGTTTTTCTCTGTTTTGAGAAACATAGTGCATACGGTTATATGATAAGGATGCATACTAGACTCTACAATTATTTTAATGTCTTTTTTTTTCAATGAATCATTAATCATGCAAATAATTATTCATAATTACTGGATAGCAATACAGGTGATGTGTCAACATCAATGTTACGTGTTTTATTTTTATTTTTTCCCATGTGCCTTGGACAACCAATCCAAACCAGTCAGACGTTACCACAGCGCACTACACGGCTTCATAACCACAAGCGATCCATTTCCCTTCCGTTTAACGTGATACAAGATTTGATATACAACTGGAAATTGAATGTGCACATTCACATGCTACGCTTGTATTGCGTTGTATAATTCCTGCTAATTTATTCCCTTTGTTCCTCCCTTCCTTCCTTCATTCCTCTATCCTCTAGGACAAAACATAAACTACTTGTCTCATTTCTCTGCTGTCCCTTGCATTAACCCCCCCCCCCCCCCTCTATTTAAATACTCATTCTCCTTTGACTTCGCTCTCTTCTCCAACCTTCTTCTTCTTCTTCTTCTTCTTCTTCTTCTTCTTCTTCTTCTTCTTCTTCTTCTTCTTCTTCTTCTTCTTTCCTTCCTTTCTTCCTCTTGTTCATTGCCTTCGCTCGCCTTTCTGCCCTTTGAAGTCGGCTTTTATGGTCATCGAGAAAAAAGAAAAAAAAGAAGAAAACACCTTATCCTCCCTGGCACAGCTGTTAGAGTAGCCAGTTGGAGGGAGGGGTTGCCATGGCGTCATCACATCACAGTGGTGAGCTCCGGCAACGAAGGGTAACTTCTGCTCTGCTGCCTGCTGACACGTTCGGCATAGAGATGCAGCAGCAGTGATCTCCACTGCCATCTAATGGTGAATCTGCCACCCTCATGGTTATAGCATCACTGACTTGCTGTGTGTCTCTAGTCATGAGAAAGAAAATAGGCTGTTAAAAAAAAAATAGGCCCCCCCCCCTCCAATTTATCATATAGTGTTTACATTGCATTGACCATGCTAAATATATGGATCCTCACTTGTCGTCGTCCCTCACCCTCCTCGTTTACTGCACTCACCGATCCACTAAAACACTGCCTTGTGATGCAACTGAACCCATGAAAACATAGATTTGAATACTTATTAATTGTAATGGTTGTTTATGACAGTCCCTCTTACGCCATTGTTTACTGGTGATATTATCCTCTCTGTTATTCTGATATTCTGCTTAACTATGTGTCAATTCATTTTAAATAATAACATTGCCAGTGTTTGTCCTCTTTGTTTTGCTGGGGAGTAAACAATCACTCTCTAAAAAAAACCGTAAACCTTAAAGACTATCTTTAAAAAAATAGGGACACTTGAAAAGTGTCTCTTGACAGATTCAGCTGATTTCCCACTGGATTATCTCACTTCAGCGGTGACAAGTCAATTCACAGATGGCTTTTCAGCCGCAACAACAACACATGGAGTCACAATAATTAGCTGTTTGAAGACTATTTAAACAAGTTATTATCAAAAATAAATAAGGGGCAATGAGATTGGCTGATGTTTCTTTCACAACCAGTCACACATGCCTGCTGTAATCGAAAAATCAATTCAGCACCAACCATGGTGCCATTATGCTTTAACAAATGTAATCGAATGTTACGTTGCACTACTTTGTTTGATGACATATTCAACGCCTGAACACATATTCACTACTCTCATTACTCTAAAATGCACCCAACAAGAACACACCAACTGGTGTATGGATATAAACATTGTCCGGTTGGGCTGTTTGAAAAGGTCAGATTATCAAAGCTGTTGGTGGTGACAAGCCCAGAATCCCAGATTTACCACAATCACAGGAATACCAACATGCAACTTGGATATGAGACTAAAAGGGATGAAAAGTTTCGAACAAATTGACTGCTGAAGTTCAGAAGTAGGCCTCTGGAATTCAACTCACACAGATGGCCAGTCTACAAAGGGTGCAGGCCATTTACAAGAATGGCAGACAATTTCCCTGCCAGCACGGTACGACTCCACCTTTTGTCCTTGATGCCGAGCACCTTTACAGATGTATTTTGTTTTTCTTTGATGACCAAAAAAAGACAATGGAACATTGTTCTTTTGTGTGTGTGTGTGTGTGTTTGGGGGGGGGGGGCTTTAAAGAAAGGCTGTCCCTAGCTCTGTCACTGTGTCTCATTGCTCCTCTAACTATGTTTTACTCTGGCACTGACAGAATGGGGACACTACATAGTGCCTGTGGAACATTACCATTGGTGGGGAAAACGCATCCAATGTACACCCCTCAGGTTGGCCATCGAAGCACAGTGGGCGGAAACACCGGAGAAGTACCATTCTCCTCTGACTTTGAGCATGCATATGCTCAAAGTCAGTATATAGTATAAAGTATAAAGTATATATATATATATATATATATATATATATATATATATATATATATATATATATATATATATATATGTGTGTGTGTGTGTGAGCAGGAACACTGTTCTACATGTGTTCATGATGCTGACGTGGGCTGTGTCGTCGAGTATCTGAATCCATATCAAAGAGGATTGGGTCTGTCCCGTCAGAGCTCTTTTATTGATATGGATGGGGTCAAAGGGCATCGTATCCCTCCTGTGACCGTTAAATGATAAATCAGTCACTCTTGATCCGAGATAGAAAAGAATACTTGATATTCATAGGGCATGGTAGCATTAGAGCACGAAGCATATTGACAACAAAGCAAATTGAAAAGATTATACTGTGTGTGTGTGTGTGTGTGTGTGTTAGGTTGAACTGTTAACTGAGCATAATCACAAATCAAATCAAATTGAACCACACTTGCTTTCATTTTTTAAAGAGCTCAATAAAAAAGTACAAAGGCTGCAGCTTTTTCCATGCAATTGCATTGCTATAATTGGTCTTGACCATGTTCGTTTTTGGAAATCACCCTTTTTTTCAAATATGTTTGAATAGACGGCATCCATTATAGGTTCAGCATAACTCGTCTGACAAAGCAGCCCTGCTCATTTACTGTCATGAGATAAATACAGAGATTAACAGTTCAGGTTCTCCGTAAGTTTGTTTTGCCGATTGATTTGGCTATGAACTTTGTTTTCGCAAGTAAATTATTGTGTCCTGGCTGTGTAAAAATTATTTGTTCATTTCTGTTTTGAGTAAATGAGGGGATTCAGATACGGTAATCTACATTCAGTGAAACACATGATATAAGTAATTGCTGAAAGCTATTGTTGGTCTATTGCCAATACAATTCATGAATCTCATACTAATTGCACTACTGAAACATTTAAACAATCTACCACTATGTGTATCTTGTCTATTTGTAAAGTTGCTTAATTACAAGAAAAAAATGATCAACTATCAGCCAGTTCAACTAATTATTCTTCTGTTAATTATGTGCATAGATTGCTTTTGGTTCATTAATTTAGGTATGAATGAACCAAACAAATGAATCAATTAATCAACAAATGAATAAATTGTACGGATCAATGGGTCAATCAACTAAATAATCAATTAATCAATTAATTAATTGAATAATCAATCATTCAATCAAACATTGGAAAGAAATTGAAATGCAATGCTGTTGCAAAACATATCAATCTCTAATCACTATAACACATATCATTTCCAATGAACTAGTAGGCCTACTGCTGTCGTTGGATTTTGGCAAATCATTTTATAAAACAAAAAAAACACAAAAGATTATGAAAATACAATAGCACAGCAGACATTATCACAGCATGCAATAATCAAAACAAATAAGGGGTTATTCTTTGACAACATCCAATCCACAATCCAATCCACATCCCAAATACAAAAAGATAGATGTAACCAAATGGTTACATCTATCTTTTTTTATTTGGATTAGCTGCCCTTCCCCTGAGCAGTTATGCCGTTAGCGGCGAGAGGCAATACCTCTTGCTTTTCATTTCAGTGCCCATGTTAACAGGTTAGAGCAGCCACACAGCCTGCGTGAGACGCAGGCACGTGCAGAGGGGGGGGCTATGGGTGCCCGAGCCCCTGCCCTTTTCCCTCTGAAGGACCAAAGTGCCCTTTTGAGTGGTCATTTAAATTTTCAATGCTTTGTAAAATTACACATGAACAATTAAACATTAACATGTGAATCAATTATTCGAAAATAAAAATGTCTAAAAGTAATAATATAGAAGTAAAATTTGTATTTTGTAGCCTCGTTTACCGGCACTCGGGCTTACCTGGGCTGCAAGATGCGCTTGTTGTTTTAAGAGATGGTACAACGCAGGGTAAGATCACTACAGAGTCAGACACAGACAGTTGTTTCCAAAACCATTAAGTTGATAATGCTAAATAAACTGTAACAGTTATCTCGTTTTGTAGTGTCATTTTGAAGTATAGGCCTATGTTTGCCAGCAAAAGCTTTTCAACAAGCATCGTTTTAACTGACCTGTGAAAGTGGCTACCACTCGGTTTATTTTCTATAGCCTACCAGCTAGCTATACAGCTAACCTATCTGGGAAACCTTTTGAAATTGCAAAGGGAAAGCATACATCGTTATATTGAATCTGTATACTCTGTAGTAGGCCTAACTACTTGGCCACATGACATGGCAGTAGGCTAGTTTATGCAAGTTGGCACTAGTACTAGTACTAGTAGGAAGGCAGGTAGGCTGTTATGTAAAAGTGCCCTAGGCTATTTCATCTTCCCAAAATTGTGGTCCAACTCCGCCAGATATCCCTATAGTGATCCGCGAACAAATTAAGGTGTTAGTGTTACAACTAAAATGAACGCAATTGTCGCGGTTACTCCGCTATTGAGATTAACCTGCTGTATCCTCTGTACTGAGATCAATTCTAAGGCTTGGGTGGCGACCAGGGTATCAAATTAAACTACAAGTTCTCATACAGAGAAAAAGCGTAATTCAGTATTTAAAATAAAAATGACATATATTGTTAAAAAAAATGTTTTGCATGTGCCCTTTTTTGAATTTGAGCCCCTGCCCCTCAATGGGTCTCTGCATGGCCCTGGTGAGACGTGTGACTCATTTATAGATTCGGAGTCTCGCCAGTTAGTCATGTGACAATCATGAATAAAATGGAATTATTTAAAACACTTCCTGTGTCTGTTTCAAATTAAGCGTTCTGTGTCAAGTTTTTATTATTATTCGTTATTTTTTTAGGGTTAGGGTTAGTATAATTAAATTAAATGAAACATTGTATTTTTTAAGGACATAACTCAATGTAGAAAGAAAGGGCTGGCTGGCAATGCCGCGCTGCAGCACCGCAGCAGAAATGCTGCCTGTGTGGACAACACAGGTGTAAAGGCGCAGCAGAGAGGTAATGCCACGCACACAAGCTGCTCACGCAGGCAGTGTGTCCCAGGCATTCCAGGATGAACTCGGCTGGAGCAAACCATAGTGGGGATTTAACTACACTGCAATCCCCTGTAGAGAAGTATAGGCTTTACTATGAGACACCAAAAATGACTCCCTGAACCCAATAGCATCTTCTTTCTACCCAACCGTCAATCTACTCCCAGAGCCTAAGCCTGCAACCCTGACACTATCTGTGGGGCGACCAGGGACCACACAACTCGCAGACCATCGACACACATGTGACTGTAGCATCGCTTCCCTTTAGGGTCCGTTACTATTTCTGATCACTGTATATTTTACTGCCTGCACAAAACTACGCTGCTTCGATGTGTCTGTACGCCATTATGTACCAGTGCACTATACACAGAATTCAACACAGCTCATAAATAATGCTTTCTCTGTGGTGTTGTTGTAGTGTTGGTATGTTGAAGCATCTTCCCGTTCACAAAACATACATTGTATTATTGTATTATCATTGGTATTATATGCATTAAGGCCACTAGGATCTCTGCAGGTCTACAGTGTGATTCCCCAAGTGAAAAGCTATAGACATCGCTAAACACACACAGCATGTGTGCATCATTATGTGGTCTGTGATGCATGCTCCTCCCCCTGTGGAGTGTGTATAACAGACATGTTTGCACCATATGGTACAGATCGCACTCCCTGCCTCTGTATCATTGAAGCACAACAGACTTGGTGTGCAGTTCAGCGACACAGGAGGACTGGTAATAGTAAAAATAAATGCACTTTTAAAGGCCCCATGAAATGAAAAATAAATTTTCCCTTTGTCCCTGTTTGAATTGTTCATTTATCTCTTGTCATGTGCCAAATATATGTAAAAAGTATGTTTGATGACTCATCCTGCACTCATCCTGCAGGGACATTTACTAATTTTGCGTCCAATGAAAATGCTTTCTCAAATTTTTATGTCCCTCCCTCATGACTAAAAATCCTGCCAGTTACCAACAAACTAGCAAGCAGTTATGACAAATAGCACTCTGACTTCCGTTTCACAGGGCCTTTAAATGGTGTGAAGATATGGGGAGTCTGGAAAAAGAGTCATTGTGGGAACAAGCAAAAGTGTTGGAAGGGCGGGGAAGTGGGTTTTAAGCCAAATATGTAAAAATGGGTGAAATATTGCTTTAAAATCATCTGTACAGTTCTGTGGAAGAGTTGACTAAAAGCAATATCTTGTTCAGGTGGTTTGTGAGACCTGCTTGTCCATAGTTCTTCACATCATTAGCTGGCTTGGCTTGCGCAGGTGCACTGATTGCTTGGACATTCGTAGGATTATGCACAAACAGGTGTGGACATTCGTAGGATTATGCACAAACACTTGTGCATAACTTTTCGTAACATATCATACAAGCCATTGTATGAGGATACGTTGCATTGTCATCTCAATGTAACCTGCATCTCAGTCTCAGAACCCAACCCCAACACCACTTGTACATTGGTTTGCATTAGATGACTCCCTCTCTAGGTTAAACACATGCTATTGCATATTAACCTCTGATTGGCTGCCAGGTCACCTGCTGATAAAGATCTGTCCTCTGCTTATTGAAACTGAATTGAAGGGGTGTTTACAGGGAAGCCTGCAGCCCTGCCCCAGAATGAAACAAACCTGAAAGCATTGTCTCAGGGGGTTTGGTTATCCTTTACATTTGTGTTACTTTTAAAGGGTCACCAAAGCAGTTTTGAAATAATATTTTCAAAACCATACTCTACTATACACTACTTTCCCAACAAAAATACATGGTGGGACAGTTTAGTGAGAGCCACATCTGCCTGTCAACAAAGAGTCTGTGAAGTGAACACACCCCACTAACCTACTCAAGCAGATGTTGGACGACAGTATGCGGAACTGGGGAGGAGTGAGGTTGAACTATAAATGCTTCCTTCTCCTTTATAGTTATTTGGCTGCTTTGGAAGGCAGCCAAAGACTAATTAGGATGCATGCTGTGTGGCTGACAGCATTTTAGCACCTGGATCTATAAACATCCAGCTTTACTGATCCAAATGAAAGAAAAACAGGATGCTTTTGGCCTGTGTGCTTTGCACAAGTGTGCCAGCTAGTGCACACCACACCACGCCGCACACACTCACACACACTCACACTCTCTCTCTCTCTCTCTCTCTCTCTCTCTCTCTCACACACACACACACACTCACGCTCTCTCACACTCCCCCCCCACACACACAGGTGGTGAGGTGTAGCAAACAGATGGAGGAAACGCTTGCTGTAGCCTCTTTAATCTTTTTTTTAATTCCAAAGTTTTAGATATTTACTTGCATATTTTGCATACACGCACTAGCATCTCATGTTGACTGTCAAATGACACTAACCATAGCCCCTCTTCTGTGCTGGAGGTCAGAGGGTTCACAACTCTGGACATAAAGTATTAAATTATTATGATATTAAATTATTGGTTTATTTTCCCCCAGGGATGTGAAAGTTTTTCCTAAAAGAGTTCCATTATGCATGTTGAATCTGTCCATCTTCCACTCTGACTCTCAGTGCTCTACTGCAACACGATTTACAAAATAAAAGCGGGAAACTCTTGAGTTCCTTTTTTTATTCCTTGATGTGCTTAACGATTTTCATAATCTAGTGTGACATTGTTTAGTGATCCAACAATATACAATCATATAATAACACATAACAAATAGCCATGGACGAATTTCACTGCAGAAGGGACATAGAAGAAAATAATCAGGAAATAGTACATGTGACGAATTGATAAGACAAAATTATATGAGACAAAATGAAGACTGGAAACTAAATTGATTGAAAACGTAATACTTTATATGCGCAAACACAATAAACGTGTATGTTAAAGCCTATTTTTTCTTTGGCCATTAGAATATTGATGGAGCTCAGACGTGAGCAATCAATCAATTTGATTTGATGGTTTTACGTCTGCCTGTCTTCCGATGCACTCGCCCCAGTTGATTTTAGCCAGTTGTTTCATTTAGCCATCGTGGCCTGTTTGAAATATGACTAACTCCCATCCAGCCAGTGATAAATTCAGAGAGCGAGAGAGAGAGAAAGAGAGAGAGAGAGAGAGAGAGAGAGAGAGAGAGAGAGGGGCATATTTAAATGATTGTGTAGTTAACAAGAGGAGACAAAGCCAGACCTGATGGGTCTGGATGGGAGCCAAGGGGAAACAAAAGGCGTGCTCATTGAAATGCACTGATATTCCATCGCAAGAGTTGCAAGCTCCCTGAACTCGTAGAGGGCTTTTTTCAAAAATAAAGGGGATGTTTTTCTTTTCTTTCTCTCTTTCATTTTTTCCGGTGCACTACGGTGATGTGTAAAATGGTGGGCGACAACACTTTGACAGCTATGATAATATGAACTCGACAATATTTGATGTTGTTGTTTGCTTGAACGGTTTTCTTCCCCCGCACACACCCTGGCCCCTGGGTTCGTGGTGCTGCATCAGACCCATATCCTATCCCATCTTTCTCTGCTCGGCTGTTTCACCACACAAATGAACATTGTGAATCGTGTGTGTGTATATATATATATATATATATATATATATATACACAGTGGGTCCCCTCCCTGAGCTACTACCTTACCGTGGTGGAGGGGTTTGCGTGTCCCAATGACCCCCAGGAGCTCCGTTGTCGGGGGCTTTATGCCCCTGGTAGGGTCACCCATGGCAAACAGGTCCGGGGGGAGGGGCCAGACAAAGGGTAGCTCAGAAGACCCCTTATGATGAATACAATAAATGGTCTTGCGTGTCCCTCGCCCGGACGTGGGTCACCGGGGCCCCCCCCTGGAGCCAGGCCTGGGGGTGGGGCACGGGGGCGAGCGCCTGGTGGCCGGGCCTGTACCCATGGGGCCCGGCCGGGCACAGCCCGAAAGGATGACGTGGGACCCCCTTCCCGCCGGCTCACCACCAGCAGGAGGGGCCAAAGGGGTCGGGTGCAGTGCGAGCTGGGCGGCGGCCGAAGGCGGGGACCTTGGCGGTCCGATCCTCGGCTGCAGAAGCTAGCTCTAGGGACGTGGAACGTCACCTCTCTGGTGGGGAAGGAGCCTGAGCTGGTGCGCGAGGTTGAGAAGTTCCGGCTAGATATAGTCGGCCTCACCTCGACGCATAGCAAGGGCTCTGGAACCAGTCTTCTCGAGAGGGGTTGGACTCTCTTCCACAGGCAGGGGTGGCAATACTTATTGCCCCCCGGCTTGGTGCCTGTATGTTGGAGTTCACCCCGGTAGACGGGAGGGTAGCCTCCCTCCGCCTTTGGGTGGGGGGACGGATCCTGACTGTTGTTTGTGCCTATGGTCCAAACAGCAGTTCAGAGTATCCACCCTTTTTGGACTCCTTGGAGGGGGTGCTGGAAAGTGCTCCCTCTGGGGATTCCCTCGTTCTGCTGGGGGACTTCAACGCCCACGTTGGCAGCGACAGTGAGACCTGGAGGGGTGTGATTGGGAGGAACGGCCCCCCCGATCTGAACCCGAGTGGTGTTCAGCTATTGGACTTCTGTGCTCGTCACAGATTGTCCATAACGAACACCATGTTCAAGCATAAGGGTGTCCATATGTGCACTTGGCACCAGGACACCCTAGGCCGCAGATCGATGATCGACTTTGTAGTCGTGTCATCGGACTTGCGGCCGCATGTCTTGGACACTCGGGCGAAGAGAGGGGCGGAGCTGTCAACTGATCACCACCTGGTGGTGAGTTGGCTGCGATGGTGGGGGAGGATGCCGGTCAGACCTGGCAGACCCAAACGTATTGTGAGGGTCTGCTGGGAACGTCTGGCAGAGTCTCCTGTCAGAGAGAGCTTCAACTCCCACCTCCGGGAGAGCTTTGACCATGTACCGGGGGAGGCGGGGGACATTGAGTCCGAGTGGGCCATGTTCCACGCCTCCATTGTTAAGGCGGCCGACCAGAGGCCACGGAGAACGACTTCCGGACGGCTTCGAAGAGGTTCTGGACCACCATCCGGCGTCTCAGGAGGGGGAAGCAGTGCATCGTCAACACTGTGTATGGTGGAGATGGTGCGCTGCTGACCTCGACTCGGGACGTTGTGGATCGGTGGAAGGAATACTTCGAAGACCTCCTCAATCCCACCGACACGCCTTCCGGTAAGGAAGCAGGGCCTGGGGACTCGGGTGTGGGCTCTCCTATCTCTGGGGCTGAGGTTGCCGAGGTGGTCAGGAAGCTCCTCGGTGGCAGGGCCCCGGGGGTGGATGAGGTCCGCCCGGAGTTCCTTAAGGCCCTGGATGTTGTGGGGCTGTCTTGGTTGACACGACTCTGCAGCATCGCGTGGACATCGGGGTCAGTGCCCCTGGATTGGCAGACTGGGGTGGTGGTCCCTCTTTTTAAGAAGGGGGACCGGAGGGTGTGTTCCAACTATAGGGGGATCACACTCCTCAGCCTTCCTGGTAAGGTCTATTCAGGGGTGCTGGAGAGGAGGGTCCGTCGGATAGTCGAGTGGGTTTTTCTCGGATTCAGGAGGAGCAATGTGGTTTTCGTCCAGGCCGTGGAACAGTGGACCAGCTCTACACCCTCTGCAGGATCCTTGAGGGTGCATGGGAGTTTGCCCAACCAGTCCACATGTGCTTTGTGGACTTGGAGAAGGCATTCGACCGTGTCCCTCGGGGAGTCCTGTGGGGGGTTCTCCGGGAGTACGGGGTATCGGACCCCCTAATACGGGCTGTCCGTTCCCTGTATGACCGGTGTCAGAGCTTGGTCCGCATTGCCGGTAATAAGTCGGACTTGTTTCCAGTGAGGGTAGGACTCCGCCAGGGCTGCCCTTTGTCACCGATCCTGTTCATAATCTTTATGGACAGGATTTCTAGGCACAGCCAGGGCGTTGAGGGGGTCCGGTTTGGTGACCTCAGGATTGGGTCTCTGCTTTTTGCGGATGATGTGGTCCTGTTGGCTTCATCAGACCGTGACCTCCAACTCTCGCTGGGCCGGTTCGCAGCCGAGTGTGAAGCGGCTGGGATGAGAATCAGCACCTCCAAATCCGAGTCCATGGTCCTCAACCGGAAAAGGGTGGAGTGCACTCTCCGGGTCGGGGATGAGATCCTGCCCCAAGTGGAGGAGTTCAAGTACCTCGGGGTCTTGTTCACGAGTGGGGGGAGGATGGAGCGGGAGATCGACAGGCGGATCGGTGCGGCGTCTGCAGTAATGCGGACTCTGCACAGATCCGTCGTGGTGAAGAGGGAGCTGAGCCGAAAGGCAAAGCTCTCGATTTACCAGTCAATCTACGTTCCTGCCCTCACCTATGGTCATGAGCTTTGGGTAATGACCGAAAGAACAAGATCGCGGGTACAAGCGGCCGAAATGAGCTTCATCCGCAGGGTGGCTGGGCTCTCCCTTAGAGATAGGGTGAGAAGCTCGGTCATCCGGGAGGAGCTCGGAGTAGACCCGCTACTCCTCCGCGTTGAGAGGAGCCAGATGAGGTGGCTCGGGCATCTAGTTAGGATGCCTCCCGGACGCCTCCCTGGTGAGGTGTTCAGGGCACGTCCCACTGGTAGGAGACCCCGGGGAAGACCCAGGACACGCTGGAGAGACTATGTCTCTCGGCTGGCCTGGGAACGCCTCGGGATCCCCCAGGAAGAGCTGGCCGAAGTAGCTGGGGAAAGGGAAGTCTGGGCTTCCCTGCTTAGGCTGCTGCCCCCGCGACCCGACCCCGGATAAGCGGTAGAAGATGGATGGATGGATGGATATACAGTGGGTACGGAAAGTATTCAGACCCCTTTAAATTTTTCACTCTTTGTTTCATTGCAGCCATTTGCTAAAATCAAAAAAGTTCATTTTATTTCTCATTAATGTACACTCTTGACAGAAAAAAAAACAGAAATGTAGAAATGTTTGCATATTTTAAAAAAAGAAAAACTGAAATATCACATGGTCATAAGTATTCAGACCCTTTGCTGTGACACTCATATTTAACTCACATGCTGTCCATTTCTTCTGATCCTCCTTGAGATGGTTCTGCTCCTTCATTGGAGTCCAGCTGTGTTTAATTAAACTGATTAGGCTTGATTAGGAAAAGCACACACCTGTCTATATAAGACCTTACAGCTCACAGTGCATGTCATAGCAAATGAGAATCATGAGGTCGAAGGAACTGCCCAAGGAGCTCAGAGACAGAACTGTGGCAAGGCACAGATCTGGCCAAGGTTACAAAAGAATTTCTGCAGCACTCAAGGTTCCTAAGAGCACAGTGGCCTCCATAATCCTTAAATGGAAGAAGTTTGGGACGACCAGAACTCTTCCTAGACCTGGCCGTCCAGCCAAACTGAGCAATCGTGGGAGAAGAGCCTTGGTGAGAGAGGTAAAGAAGAACCCAAAGATCACTGTGGCTGAGCTCCAGAGATGCAGTAGGGAGATGGGAGAAAGTTCCACAAAGTCAACTATCACTGCAGCCCTCCACCAGTCGGGGCTTTATGGCAGAGTGGCCTGACGGAAGCCTCTCCTCAGTGCAAGACATATGAAAGCCCGCATAGAGTTTGCCAAAAAACACATGGACTCCCAGACTATGAGAAAGAAGATTCTCTGGTCTGATGAGACCAAGATTGAACTTTTTGGCATTAATTCTAAGCGGTATGTGTGGAGAAAACCAGGCACTGCTCATAACCTGCCCAATACAATCCCAACAGTGAAACATGGTGGTGGCAGCATCATGCTATGGGGGTGTTTTTCAGCTGCAGGGACAGGATGACTGGTTGCAATTGAAGGAAAGATGAATGCGGCCAAGTACAGAGATATCCTGGAAGAAAACCTCTTCCAGAGTGCTCAGGACCTCAGACTGGGCCGAAGGTTCACCTTCCAACAAGACAATGACCCTAAGCACACAGCTAAAATAACAAAGGAGTGGCTTCGGAACAACTCTGTGACCATTCTTGACTGGCCCAGCCAGAGCCCTGACCTAAACCCAATTGAGCATCTCTGGAGAGACCTGAAAATGGCTGTCCACCAACGTTCACCATCCAACCTGACAGAACTGGAGAGGATCTGCAAGGAAGAATGGCAGAGGATCCCCAAATCCAGGTGTGAAAAACTTGTTGCATCATTCCCAAGAAGACTCATGGCTGTACTAGCGCAAAAGGGTGCTTCTACTCAATACTGAGCAAAGGGTCTGAATACTTATGACCATGTGATATTTCAGTTTTTCTTTTTTTTAAATATGCAAACATTTCTACATTTCTGTTTTTTTTTCTGTCAAGATGGGGTGCTGAGTGTACATTAATGAGAAATAAAATGAACTTTTTTGATTTTAGCAAATGGCTGCAATGAAACAAAGACTGAAAAATGTAAAGGGGTCTGAATACTTTCCGTACCCACTGCATATACACTCACCGGCCACTTTATTAGGTACACCTGTCCAACTGCTCGTTAACGCAAATTTCTAATCAGCCAATCACATGGCAGCAACTCAATGCATTTAGGCATGTAGACATGGTCAGGACGATCTGCTGCAGTTCAAACCGAGCATCAGAATGGGGAAGAAAGGTGATTTAAGTGACTTTGAACGTGGCATGGTTGTTGGTGCCAGACGGGCTGGTCTGAGTATTTCAGAGACTGCTGATCTACTGGGATTTTCACGCACAACCATCTCTAGGGTTTACAGAGAATGGTCCGAAAAAGAGAAAATATCCAGTGAGCGGCAGTTCTGTGGGCGCAAATGCCTTGTTGATGCTAGAGGTCAGAGGAGAATGGCCAGACTGGTTCGAGCTGATAGAAAGGCAACTGTAACTCAAATAACCACTCGTTACAACAGAGGTATGCAGAAGAGCATCTCTGAACGCACAACACGTCGAACCTTGAGGCGGATGGGCTACAGCAGCAGAAGACCACACCGGGTGCCACTCCTGTCAGCTAAGAACAGGAAACTGAGGCTACAATTCGCACAGGCTCACCAAAATTGGACAATCGAAGATTGGAAAAACGTCGCCTGGTCTGATGAGTCTCGATTTCTGCTGCGACATTCGGATGGTAGGGTCAGAATTTGGCGTCAACAACATGAAAGCATGGATCCATCCTGCCTTGTATCAACGGTTCAGGCTGGTGGTGGTGGTGTAATGGTGTGGGGGATATTTTCCTGGCACACTTTGGGCTTATTAGTACCAATTGAGCATCGTGTCAAAGCCACAGACTACCTGAGTATTGTTGCTGACCATGTCCATCCCTTTATGACCACAGTGTACCCATCTTCTGATGGCTACTTCCAGCAGGATAACGCGCCATGTCATAAAGCGCCAATCATCTCAGACTGGTTTCTTGAACATGACAATGAGTTCACTGTACTCAAATGGTCTCCACAGTCACCAGATCTCAATCCAATAGAGCACCTTTGGGATGTGGTGGAACGGGAGATTCGCATCATGGATGTGCAGCCGACAAATCTGCAGCAACTGCGTGATGCTATCATGTCAATATGGACCAAACTCTCTGAGGAATGTTTCCAGTACCTTGTTGAATCTGTGCCACGAAGGATTAGGCAAGGCAAGGCAAGGCAGCTTTATTTTATTTTATTTATATAGCGCATTTCATACACAATGGCAACTCAATGCGCTTTACATAGAACAATAAGAATTGAAATACAAATTAGAATAATAATAATAGTAATAAAAAGCAATAAAAAATACAAGAATAAAAGAATAGAAAGAAATAAAGTACTATAAGAGCAGCATAAAATCATGATTTAAAAGGACATAGTGCAATTAAATTTACAATTTAAAGTGCTTAGAACAAGCTCAATCATAAGCACAGGAGAAGAGAAGTGTTTTTAACTTGGATTTAAAAATGCTCACAGTTGGGGCTGATTTCAGTTCAGCTGGTAGTTTGTTCCAGTGTTGTGCAGCATAACAGCTAAAAGCTGCTTCACCATGTTTAGTTTGAACTCTGGGTTTCACTATCTGACCTAAGTCAGTAGATCTCAGAGCCCTACTGGGTTTGTATTCTACTAAGATGTCATTCATGTATTCTGGACCTAAACCATTCAGTGATTTGTAGACCAGTAGCAGAACTTTAAAATCTATTCTGTAGCTGACTGGGAGCCAGTGTAAAGACTTTAGAACTGGAGTAATGTGCTATGATCTCTTTGTTCTGGTTAAAACTTGAGCTGCAGCATTCTGAATGAGCTGCAGCTGTTTAATGCTTTTTTGTGAGAGTCCAGTCAGAAGACCGTTACAGTAGTCGAGTCTACTGGAGATAAAAGCATGAATCAACTTCTCCTGGTCTGTTTGAGACATAAAACCCTTCACTCTGGATATGTTCTTAAGATGATAGAAGGCTGTTTTGGTGATGGATTTGATATGACTGCTGAAGGTCAAATCTGAGTCTATCAGCACGCCAAGGTTTCTGACTTGGTCTCTAGTTTTTAGAGAGAGTGACTCGAGATGTTTACTGACGGCAGTCCTCTTCTCTTTATTGCCAAAAACAATTACCTCAGTTTTGTCCTGATTTAATTGAAGGAAATTTTGGTTCATCCAATTTGTTACTTGCTCTAAACAGTGACACAATGACTGTATTGGGCTGTAGTCATCTGAGGACAGTGCTATGTATATCTGCGTGTCATCTGCATAACTGTGATAGTCTACATTAGAGTTCTGCAGAACTTGACCCAAAGGCAGCATATATAGACTGAACAGAAGGGGTCCAAGAACTGACCCCTGAGGAACTCCACGTCATAGCCATTCGATTGGATTCATAACTTCCAATGGTCACAAAATAACTCCGCTCCTCCAAGTAGGACCTGAACCATTCTAGGACTGTTCCGCTGAGTCCTGCCCAATTTTCCAACCTGTTCAACAATATACTGTGATCCACAGTGTCAAATGCAGCACTGAGATCCAACAGGACCAGAACTGACACCTTGCCTGAGTCAGTGTTTAACCTAATATCATTTAACACTCTAATAAGAGCTGTTTCTGTGCTGTGGTGAGGTCGGAAGCCTGATTGAAATTTGTCGAAAAGGCCACTGGAATGCAAGAATTTGCTGAGTTGATTAAAAACCACTTTCTCAACGATCTTGGCTATAAAGGAAGATTTGAGATAGGTCTGTAGTTGGTTAACATGGAAGCATCCAGCGATCTCTTTTTTAAGAGTGGCTTAATAGCAGCTACTTTTAGGGATTTAGGAAACGTGCCCGATTGGAGTGAGCTATTTAGTATTTGTCGCAAATCTATTTGGACAGAGTTCACAATAGTTTTAAAAAAGTCTGATGGCATTTTGTCAAGGCAGCATGTTGATGGTTTTAGATGCTGAACTGTTTCCTCTATGGTTTTTTGGTCAACTGTATTAAATTCTGACATCGCAGTTGAGTTATTCCTGGGAGGTCTTAGGGATTGCGTTATTTTATTGTTTTGTTGATTTGTGCTAATATTTAACCTTATGGACTGGATTTTTTCACTGAAAAAGCAAGCAAATTCATTGCATTTTACTGTGGAAAGGAGTTCTGGAGCTATCTGTTTAGGGGGGTTTGTCAGCTTATCAACCATAGCAAATAGGGTGCGGGTGTTGTTGATGTTCTTATTAATAATTTCAGAAAAGTGTCGCTGTCTAGCCTTTACTAACTCATAGTTAAAATTACAAAGACTTATTTTGTAGTTCTGAAGGCAAAAGGGGGTCCAACCCGGTACTAGCAAGGTGTACCTAATAAAGTGGCCGGTGAGTGTATATATAGGCATGTGTGTGTGTGTGTGTGTGTGTTAATATTGAGATGATCCAACCCAATCCTTCATATCCTAATATCCACTAGTGAACCGTGACTCTTAACCCTTGGCCCTCTTACCCCCCTTCCCCCATCGGGGAAAAAGCAAACCACCAGCTTAGCTTTCTGTGTCCTCTCTATACTACTGCACAGGTTACCTATGACAATTCCAGCTCTGAAACAAAAATGAATATGCTAGTCCAGCCTTAGCAATGCAAAGAGCAAACAGCACGGAGAGAAAAAACACAACTATCTCTTAAGCAAAATGCAAATCCTCCTGACAAATAATCGCATCATCACACAAATCACGAAGCTAGCTAGCTAGTTTATTAGCTTGTGATTCATGTCCCTCACCGTGGCCGGAACTTGTCATAAAGTTAGTGATAACAAAGCCAACCCATAGAGAGGGAAGATATGATTGGTCAATTTTACTGTTTTACTCTCTCATTGAGCTACTATTACTTGCCCCTCTATGAAATTATAGCGGGACCACCAATCACAAAGCTGCATAGCATTTTCTTCTCAACAACTGCAGAGTCAGCAACATTCTGATAGGCTGACAAAGAGGCTTCTTTCATTTAACCCTTCACATTCCAACACCAATCGAATTGACAGGTTTGAAGGGTTTATTTCCTCAGAAACATTTTTGTTTAGATGTTGATTGTCAAGTTATGAATTGATAAAATAAAATTAGAATATCTAGAATATCTTAGGCCCTCTCTGAGCGCTTAGAGGGCCCTGACAAGTGAGTGAACGAATAGGCCCTTTTATAATAACATATTCTAAAAAATTAGTTAACTAATAGACCCTTTAACAATAAATAATTAAATAATGTATCAATAATAAGTAATCTGTAATAATATATATAATAACAATCTAACAAGTTAGTGAACTAATCAAAGAGGTGTGTATTCAAATGAAGAGCTCTTTTCCAAAACGCATTAAATCCATTTTGAGAGTTTTCAGGAAAACACATTCTTTTACCTAGACCCACACATGTTTTGGTTAGAAACGGCATCTTGCAGTACATTTTAAACAAGGAAATATAGTGATTTGGCGTGAAATGTTGATGGAGCAGTGAATAGGTTCAGTGCACAGCAAAATGGCATAATAAACTCATTTTTTTTAAATTTGGTGTTTAATGCGTTTTGGAAAAGAGCTCTTCAAATGTATTCAACACAATAATCCATTCCCTGTAGCTGAATCTCTCAGGGCAAATTGTTATTTTCCAAGGTGAGACAGCATAGCAATCAGAAATCCAAACCACATTCTCACAGCAGCAGCACTACTTTTCTTAGCAAGAAAACATAACATAATTATGTTTCCCCTTGGAGGCCAGATGAGGAGGTAACACGAGGGGAAGCTAAGCTACACAACCCCCACTAAAAGCATCACTGTTGGGAAATTAGAATGACAGACACCGTTGTATGCAGCTTACACGGCAATGATCTTCATTGTCATTGTCATCGACTGTCCCCTGGGCTTGCTCCCCTCACCTTATCAAGCCAATATGCTCTCTTGTTCTCTTTTAAAGCATAGATTTGCCTTTGACTGGAAGGTATAGGTTGAACAGACACATGCACTGACACATGCTCTCTCTCTCTCTCTGTAAAAATGGTGTACAATTGTACAATGTGTCATATAATCTATTGAAAGTTGAAACATATGTCGAATGTAAATAGTATTTTAACACATGTAGCTACATACTTTGCAGGGAAAATGTTAACATGTTGTTTGAACCATTGTCAATATCTACACACCCACAGACACCACACCCAACTAACCCCCCCCCCCCCCCCCACCACCCACCGACCAACCCCCCCCCCACACACACACACACCCACACACACCCCAACAGACACGTAACAGTGTGGTGCACTATGAGTGTGACAAGTGCAGGGTTGGGAGGGAACATCCAGATAGGATGAGGAGGAGCAGGATGATGATGACAGATGTAAAGTAGGCAGCGTGAATTGTCGTGAAGCGTCACGATGGGATGGGGGGGTTTAGAAGGGTTTTAATAACAAACTAATTTAGCCAAAAGATACCAAAAACGAATACCAATACTAATAATACTAAATACTAATAATATCGGGTTGGTAATTTAATAAACATGATTATTACACGGCTTTGTTGAATACTCGATTCTCATTTGTCATTTATGGCATTCTACGGTCTGTTATTTCTGAATAGCAGGCCGCTGCTCTGGACGATTTTTATAACCGTAGAATCTAACAGATTCTCAGAGAAATCATTTTTAAATCAATGAAATCCTTTTTTGTTGTTATATTATGTAAAATGATTGATTTATTTAGTAAGTAGCCATGTAATAAGTGGGATAATGTACAGCAAGCCGGTCATTATTGTGAAATTAACACCTTCAGGGTGATTCAAGACCCTCCGCTTAATGTCGGGTCCTGCATCACCCTGTCTGGGTTCATTTTGCAATAATGACCGACTCGCTGTACATTATCACTTACATAGAGCAGGTAGCGTTCTCCTTTTATGGCGACCCATCACCCTCAATAGCGCCTGTGTGATTTCTCTTTGGGTGAACAGTGCGGTGCAGTACAGGGGTGGACTGAAACAACTAGTCAGGCCGGGAATTTGACTGCATCCCAGGCCACCATGTTCACGCAAACCACCAGACCACTAATTTGTCATGCATAGCTACTTCAGAGCAACCAGTGAGTAATTACCACTAGTAAACCAGTAGGTGTGACTCACTGCTCTATGCCATCTTGTCAATGATCTTTGTCAAGTCCAATTAGAATCTCCATTTCTGTTGCCTTTAAAAGGAACTTTAGCCTACTGTTGACATTCGACCAATGGCTATTTTTTTATATTCTAGAGACAATAGACAATAACATTGATATTGTAGCTTAGGCTACACTATGACCCGACATACAGTACTATGCATAAATCTGACCATCAGTCAAATTTGGCACTAGAAAAATATTCTCTCTGAGAAAGAACAATACATGTAAATTTACATGTCAATGATCGTGTTAGTTTACCATATTCTAATATTGTGCAACATGCTCATTCATTCTTTATTGTGTGTATGTGTGTGTGTGTGTTTTAGCTAGTGTTTTTGACTAACCTGGTCCTTGACTGGTGAACATGTCGCTTATTTAGCAGCATTTAGCTGCGTCTGTGGCAAGGGCTTTTCTCTTTGTTATTCTCTCCCTCTCTGCTCCACCTTTCCTCCTTTCCATTTCTGACCGTTCATTATCACCTCCAGGCTCTAATTTTGCCGGTCAACTTGTCTAAAATGTTATTGGCAGGTATTCCTGCTGCACGATATATTATCGCTGGTCAAGTTGACTGTTCACGGCAGGCCAGAAAACCCTCAGACCATTGGTTCTGAGGGTCCATGCTTTTTCAGTCTTTTCTGATTACTGGGCAAAAAGTTGAATGTGATTGTCCTGCAACCATCTCCTTTTTAAAACTGTTATTCACATTGTAAATTCATTATACAATGTTTGTTTATGTTTCACACAAGAAGCAAAACTTTGAATTAATAAAGTCGTAGTAAATAGTGAATTCATCATTTCTAAAGCATTGATTCTACATGAATACTCATTAGTAAGCAATTCATAATCAGTTACAAATGGATCATAAGCTAATGAGATAATGGTTCATAAGATCATTTGTAGGAACCACATTTAAGTTTATTTGAATTCCATTATTTACATTGTCTTTTGTGAGGGTGCACCCTCTACAGGTGGTGATGGTGCCACCCTTTAAGCCAGCGGCCCATCATGCATCAGGGGAGAATGCAGATCAGCAAAACTGTCATTGACCGTTTTGCTGGTCTGCCTAAAATATTTTAAGGCTTTTGCAAACAATGCGTTTTATTTTCTGTGTTTGTTTAAGTTACAATAAATTACCGGCATCATTCTTCAATCAACTCTCACTGGATTTATTTGATCACAAACTGCAAGTCTGACATTGCACCACTGCTTTCTCCATGTGGTAAAACAAAGGAAACTGGAAATAAGGGGTTAGAATTAAAATCCAAACGAAGTTCTGCCACTACAGTATATATAAAGCCTAAGTTGATGATTTACTATTTACTAAACTATTTGCAGTGTGTTAATAATGCTTTGTAAACCATTAATAATGATGCAATTTATGATAGAGTTCATGTAGTCACAAAGCATTCATTAAGTATTTTGTGTGAGCTCATCTAAAGTAGGGAATATGTATCAGTTATGAGAATATGTATAGTTATGTTAGGTTTTACAAAAATACAAATAATTTTAAAAAAGCCCCGGATCTATTCATCTGTTATTCCAAGCATGTATTTAAGCCCTCAAAAATAATATGATATCGTTGATCAAAAACACAAGTACATTTTGGGTCCTCTGTGTGTCATTCAACATCTAATTCACACTACTTGACAGGCACGCATTTTGTGTGAGCGCGT
This sequence comes from Merluccius polli, assembly GCA_030340625.1. Classification (NCBI taxonomy): domain Eukaryota; kingdom Metazoa; phylum Chordata; class Actinopteri; order Gadiformes; family Merlucciidae; genus Merluccius; species Merluccius polli. The sequence continues at coordinate 387,334 of JAOPHQ010005409.1, forward strand.
AAGAGAGTGTGCACCAGTTACATGGCTTGTCATTGCAATACACTGCATGAGTGTATCTGGAATGTGGCCATTGAATAATTGACATAGTAAAAATACATAATAAAACAGCAAGTTGCCAAGTATGCCAAATTAGTGTAGGTGAGCAACTTAAAAATGAAAAAAAAAAGTTATGCCAACAGAAACAAGTCATTTTACATGCAGCTACAAGGGGATATACAAACAAAGAGATTGTATTATTCTGTTGACTCCTCTTTCATGAGATTCAGCTATTATTGCAGTGTGTGTGTGTGTGTGTGTGTGTGTATGTCTGTGTGTGAGGGAGTGCCTTTATCTACGCACAGACACAGTGTTTTTGGTTGTGTGTGTGTGTGTGTGTGTTTTGTATCAAGCGTATGTGCGTATACATGTAGCAGCAAGCTCTGTGCTACTACCGGCTTCAAAGGAAGGAATCAGGCTTAATACCATTAAGTCTTTATTGCTATGAGTGGGTACACAAACCCTTTAAATGGAGATCATATAATCACAGTGCGTCAACAACTTATCGATCGCACACTCCGCGACCGACAGTACTAGGACCCAACATCACTGTAAGGGAGAGAGCACAAAATACCATCAGTAGATGGTACACATCCTGCTTTCTCATTATTTTGTACCTCCTACAGCTGCGTTTGTTCCTCTGATTGAGTCACCCTGCCCCCTTGTCTGCAGCTGACGCCAACTATCATGTCATCCCTGTCTTTTCATGACTGCCCTCACCAGACAGCTCCAAATATCCCCTGCCGTAATGCTGCCAAGCAGCCATGCTAAGCACCATACTGCAATGGACACACGCTTTGACCCCACTGCTTTCCAAATCAAATTCCTGTTCAATCAATGTGCTTATTATCAGCCTGACTCCCCCTACAACCAGCCACCACCCACCTGTTATCGCTTCACCTGATCAACCACTGCCTTATCAACTCTGAACATCACGTCCTCTAAATGCCCACACTATTGTGGTCAGATTTAGCTGGCCAGTAACACACATGCTAGCTCAGCCGGGAAATCCTATAGTGCTGCTGGATGATTGAACTGTTCAACCATCAATCATCCAGTCGCAAACATGGTCCTTCTCTACCCCCCAGCAGCGATATCTCCCTGGGAGACTCTTTAGATTTTTCTGCTCAAGAGCCATCACATTTAAAAAGGAGAAAACAACAGAGTTGGTCCATGGCAATTTGTCCGATAAGAATTATCAATGTCCATCCAAAATTGGAAGCACTGTTGTATCTGAGAATTCTTGTAAATGCAAAATTGTGGTAAAAGCATCTGAAAAAAGCAATACTGAAAACACTAAGATGACTAGCATTGAATAATAACTCTGCTGTACTAGCAGACCAACAGTCTAGAAAACGTGAATAATTATGCAGAAATAGAACTTGGGAAGAGTGTGTGTGTGTGTGTGTGTGTGTGCCTTACAACCTTGACACATTTAAGAAAAAATAAAACGGTTTCCCTTAAAAAAAATATTGCGGGGATTTTTGTTCTTAATTGAGCAATCAGTTTCTCTCAACAAAAAAAAGGAAGTGGAAGAGAGAAAGAGATGCTATCTGAGTTGTCTCTGAACATTTTCCTTTTTATATCCCATGCAATTTTATTTCAGCCCATAAAAACAGGGGAAAGGAGAGTGCACGTGAGAGAGCGAAATGTATCTCAGGACATGTGGCCGATTCTGAAGCTCAACCTGCCTATCATGTTTAATTATGTCAGCCAAGTGGAACAGCGCGCCAATGTGACCTTCCACTGCCTGAAATCACTCCTACATTTGGAAAACAGGCAATGGATTACAAGCATGGAAGTACAGGGCAGGAAACACTTTTAGCACCTTTTAAGACAGTAAAGTAAAACTAGACCAGGCATATCAAACTTTATTTTATGTGAAAAAAAAACATATTGCTTGCTTTCTTTAAAGGGGCGATAGAGATGGTTGTTTGGAACACAAAATATAGAAGTGTCATTATAGAAGATCAAGGGCAGAATCAGGTGGTTTATTAACCAAAAGCATCAAGGTACTGCCTTTATAAATAGTGATAGTTGAGTTGTTGATGTGATAAAATATTAATACTTGATAAAATAATAATACCAATATTAGTAATAATAAGAATATATGTAATATAGAGTCTCCGAGTGCTGTACAGAACACTATAATGATTATTGATGATCATTTCTGAGTGTTGAACTGGCAAAGGGAATGCCATTCGCATGAACAACTGATCAGACATAAATAACCATATGGCTAGGGTTGAGGCATAGATTGAGTATGGCGTCTTGCAATGTGTCTAGATCCATGATTCTTCCCATGGATCTTCCTAGTAACAAACACATTGACAGGTTTGTTGATCATGAAACATTTGAGTCAGGTTACATAGATATGTTTTCATACTCCCCTACACTTGTGCCTGAACTTTTAACAAAAGCTGGTAAAATTGGTGTGGGCGAGATGGAAGTAGAGGCATTCATTCTGAATATCTTTCAGATTGTTGCTCCTTGATCTTCTGAAGACCAATAGACTCCCTGACCTCTCATTCTCTAAGCCCTCCAGACATTCTGTACTTTCTTAAGTAGGATATTTGAGATGTTTCTCCTGAAGGTGCTGTAGGCAAGACTTAAGAGCTATAATTTGAGTCTAATTTGTTAGAAATGCCATAGCCATCCATCAGCTATTAGTGAGTGAAATGCTCTGTGAGAATATCTGTTCTGGTTGACTGCGACTCTGTATGAGACAATTTAGATTTTAGACCGCTCCCAGGTCATTCATCTACCATTAGGCCAATGGTTCAGGGTATCCATCTTGCCTGTCAATCACAGATGTGTGAATGCAATACTTCTCAATGGCTGAGAAACATAGAGAGGGGGCAGAGAGGGAGGGGATGTTTTTTGGGGTTGTTTAGTTTCAAAATATTGCTCTCTTCTGCTCTTCTATCTCCCTTTAGATCTCTCAAATATTACCTACAGCACATTTATAAAAACAAAGTGTCTGATTCTGTGGTGAGAAATGGGACAGATCTGCATGGAGGACAGCATATCCTGTAGTGGTACAAGAGCAAGCCTGCTTGATCCTTCTCCACAACTTAACTGATTTAATGGTGTTGACTGGAAGTCTTTAGCCCAAAGCACACTGCTGTGTCAGGACCATCACAAAATCATGTTTTTGAATTTTCACATCTAAAAAAAGACTTGAGTCCTATCCAAAGTGAGTGAAAAGATACAGCCCCTCTATATTCGTGTTCCGTGTGCTTTACTCCATTGAAACAATATGATTATATTTATTTTTGGGGTCTCACAACAAATATGAACCAAAATGTGTGCTCTGTGTGACTTTCATAGAATACTTAAGTGTATGTTCATGAGAAGTGTGTTTTTAATTTGGCCCCCCTCTTGAATTCTCTCTTTTTACCAAAGAATGGACTGAATCCACGAGCAGCTGCCTCACCCATTTGTATATTTACATGAGAAGTAAGTTTCATATTTGGAACGCTCACATGTTGATCTCTTAAGTTGCACAGTCCGTCTTTCTTAATCAAGGCTCCCATCGTATTGCGATAGGAGGTTGATTATTCAGGAGGGTGGTAAAGATGCAAGTAAAAAGGTTACAAAAAAATGTTGCTGTGCATGTACAACAATTTGTGATGTCACAGATTGATTAATTAATTATTGATTAGTTATTCCGCCAACTTGCCTCAAGAGAAAAAAAGAGATAACACAATCCCATTTGATTGGGTTAGGGTTAGATTTAACATTTTAGTATCTATTATTTTTAAAGGTGACCTATTGTACTATAAAAAAGAAAAAAGAAACATTTAAAACAATGATTCTGAAATGTGTCATGAAACAACATGGGTCAATCCATCATCTGTAGTGAGATATCCAGCCCTGAACTTATCCTCGCCTGAAAACAGGTTGTTGTCAGTGGGTGTTCGCAGCCAACCAGTCTCTCCTGGTCTTTTGGAAGATTGGAAGCAATTTCAGGGATTGCACAGCAGACGTGCTTCTACTTCTGTTTCTGCTTCGACTCAGACATCTAGGAATTGCTTTGACACGTTGCGCAAAGTACCGTTGCTAGTGGTCTGGATCATTGTATAGACCAGGAAGTGGCGGATTTGTACAATAGGTCCCCTCTGAAGTCACAGGGTGCTTTCTGGCAAGTCTCTCCCCTTCCTGACACAGAGAGCCCATGTAGCAGTCAAAGAGCAAGGGTACATGTAATATGTATAACATTTTGCCATCCCTTGCAAGTTCCCACCTTGGAAATTACATGTATTGCCTATGTCAGGGACTGCCTCTGAAAGTAAATATGTAATTCATCAACTAGAAGGTCTAAGGTTAATGTACCCATGACAACCAAACATCTGTTAACACCCTAAATATGTATCCTTGGATGAAATGCTAAATAATGCTAGGACTTTGATGGAAAATGTTTCAGCAGTAGGATTTTCATTCAATTCATTATTTAAATGCAAAGTTAAATTAGAGAAAAGGTAGTCTAAAGGATTTTCATGTATGCTAAATCATGAATAGTAGTTGACAAGGGGCACTTTGCCATCACGTGGCATGCAACCTCTTTCCATAGATATGAATATAAAATAGCCAAAACAAAAAAGACTAAAGCTAAAGAGAGACAAAGTTAAGCTTAAGTGAAGTATGTTTGCTGGTTTTAGTTCAATCAGTTCTACTGCATATGTTTGTTCAGGGGCGGGTCATCAGGAGGGGCTGGGTGGGCGGCCGCCCCCGGGTCTCTAGGGGCCCGGGTCTCTAGGGGCCCGGCTGTTGCGCACCCTCCCCCCCCCATCGCACGCACCGCCCCCCCCCCGTCAACAATCGCGTACCGTAAAGGGCCCGGTCATTTGCCCCACCCCCCGGCCCGCCTCTGACTTGTTCCGCTACTGTGTTTGTCGTTTGTAAAAATGTACCCAAAAGCACATTACCCAACATGACACTCTGTACCCCTTCTCATTCTTTCAATTCTTTTTTTTTCTGGCCTTGGCTGGACGACGTGACCTGCTGTGTCCAAGGCCTGCATGCCATAGGCAGCCATGCCAGTCGCTTTGTCCAACCTCTGTTGAGTGTAACTAAGCAGATGCGATGGCATTGCATGTGGCATTGGACATATGCTCCATGTCTTTGCGGCCATCTGGATGGACATCCACACAATGTCGACCGCCCGCTCCCTCCCTCCACTTGCATCAGTTCACGGCCCTCGTCGCCTCTTCACAACAAACATCCGGACACCATATCCTTCCTAGCCTCTCTCCACCTGCCACTCGTTCCCTAACCCTCTGTCGTGTGCTAGCCCCTGTCACCTCAGATTAGAAATGCTTGTTGTGTTAGGTTCATCAGTATGTTCACGCTCCGTCCAAACTGGGGAAGGTTGGATCAATATTGGCAAAGGAGGATTTAATTGACAGAGATCAGTTACACCAATAAGGATGAGGTTGGGGGATCACGGACGGACTAAGAAACCAAACAAACGAGACTGGGTAAACTGTGCAGTACATTATTAAGGGGCACAAGTGGGCCAGGCACATACATGTCCATAAATTGACCAAAGTAAACCACAATGATCCAAAAATGGACAGACAGTTTCACACCGCCTCATCTCGTCTTTCTCTTCCTCTTCTGTGCTATTTCTTTCCTTGTTTCTTTACATTCTTTGAATTTTTTTTTTACTTTCTTTGATTTTTTTTGTGCTTCGTTATGATTATTCTTTAACTAAATATTAGTTTGAATTAACTCTTCACTCATGCCTCCATCATAGGCCTACTTGTTTGTTATGGTTCATGCTTCAATAACAATGTTGTTAACTGTGGCAGCCACGAGTGGAGGGGTACAATTGCGGTAGTCTGAGGGTACCGTTACGTAATAATTCAAGTTGCCAGACAACACCACCCTGGGAATTTCACCCAGAGAATGATAGAATGCACAGGTACGTTACTCAAGGCCAGAGACGTGGTTCTAGTTACAAATACAATTTTTATTATTTTCAGACAATGGTTAAAACTTTAGGTAAAACACCATTCACACAGGGAGGGGAGGGGAAAACAAACCAAACTAATCAGTGCTGAGGCTTACCGAATGGAGGGAAGCCAGTGAAGGCCGGGGGAGGGATCCACCAAAATAAAACCAACCAAAATCACCCAGGCTCACGTGACACACACACGGCAGTGAAGGACTGATTCCCAGGGAGCACAGCACACAAACGGAAAGGGGTAAGGGGATACCGCCACCAGACTACCACCGGCCTAGCCTGGTTCCGCCCGCCTCCGTACTTCCGCTCAATTTTCATTTCACTTCAGTACTAGGTCTTGGAGTGCTGTATGTTAGAACGATTTCTTTTCCCTCAAATGTGCCTTCCAATCAGCGAACAGGGGGCGCGGCCTGAGAACAGTGACGTAGAGGTCGTGCGCGAATTTCAGTTATTGAGCGGAAGTACGGAGGCGGGCGGAACCAGGCTAATGCTAATGCTCACTGCATCTGCCGTTTGTATACTGCGCGCAACGTGGTTTCTGGCGCATGAAATACGTCACGACCAAACGTTAGCGATTGGTTAAGGCAGATCCAGAGTGGCACTGGGCAGAGCCAATAGGTTTTAAACTTCAACAGCACACGCCTTCAAGTGAGAAATCGTTTGTCACTACAGCAGTTCTAGACCATGAGTATGAATGAAATGAGTACAATGGTCTAGTTAGGACTAGGCTATCACCGGCCCTCAGTCACTGAAAAGGGGGGGGGGGGGGGGGGCGGGGGAGATGGAGCAATTAGTACAGCCCCACAAATAAACCAAGATAATAAAGCTAAGTAACTAATAAGAAAATCAAAAAGTGGCCAACATAAACCACATCAAATGAAATAAACTAGGTAGATGAAACCAAGAAAACAACAAAATGAAACAAATAACTGATTTAACAAAAAGATAAACAGGAGAACCCCACTAATGCACCACAGGCACACAATTAAAATGAGGGGGGTGAGCAGGGGTTTAGCGTTGGGATGACTTCCCCAGCGTTAGCACGAATAACCAACGCAGCGTAAAAGTGGCAGTAGAGCTGGAAACAAAGCAGCAGCGGCTCCGGTGACGTCACAGCGGTGACTGCGGATGGCTTATCCTGTCAGCGACATTTCAAGTAGTAGAAATATATTATATATATAATATAATATTTAAATTAGAAAACAATATAACTGCAACCTGCGCTAATAACTATACGCACCTTTCCCTCGCTGCGGGCCGACAAACTCGTGTGCATGCACGCACACACACACACACACCAGAGGAGGGGAGGGCGAGAGGGACCCACGGCAGCTACCAGCAGTCCACCTGCGACCACACAAGCTTAGCCAGCCACTAACACTCAATGGTGCTGAGAAGAGAACACCTACCACAAGACGCACAACACACATATGCGGGAGACAAGAGTTGCTCTGCAGTGCAAAATTACAGCTGTCAGCATTCATCATTAAGACCAGACAATCAGAGTCAAAGCAGCACAACGTTAGCCTAGAACTCTAGACACCCACTAGCGGCAGCAAATTTATTTGGCAGCTAGGTAGGTCTAGCACGGCTCCGTCGGCTTTTTGGTGCTGGAAACACCAAGTGTGTCAGACCAATCACAGCGTGAGGGGCGGAGTCGAAAGCCGGGCTACCATGACGACAGAGTTGCGACGGTTCCGTGTTAGAGTTAAACAATGGCTGCTGCTGCTGGCGAACGGCTGTCTTTCGACTCAGCTTTGGCCGCGACTCTTCAAGACTTGAAGTTAACATTTTATTTGAGAAAAGAACAAAGAACGGCACTGAAGTCTTTCCTCGAAAATAAATATGTATTCGGAGTTTTGATTAATTACGTAGTCAGAGCCGTCGCTCTGACTACGTCACCTTCTTCGTTGCTCTGATTGGTTGTAGCACTATCCTATTGCGTGCAGAGGGAACTTGAAAGACAACCGTTTATCCCGCCCACACTGCCAATGGAGCTGAGCCAGACCTTACATCTTTCTGATGTGGGTCTGGCTTGCCAGGCTAGCACAACGTACCTCTTAGCCACACACCCGAGCCGGAAGCAACGCAGCAGAGCGCAAAAGGAGGAAGTCGGAGGAGAAGTGCCGCTTAAATACGGTGCCACCTTTTGGCGAGCGGCTGTCCAAAAGGTGTGTAAGTGGCTCAATCGAGTGGGCGGCACCGGCACACCACGTGAATAAATTAGTACACAAATAGCCATGCTGCCACAATTCATTATGCAGGGCAGTACAGTAATTTATGCATTACACAGTAATTTAAATAAAATTATAATTATAATTTAGAGAATGTGTAACTTGACAACATCTTGAAAAATGTATTGGATAAGAGCACCATCAAATGATTAAAGATCTTTAATCATCATGTAAATCATGTAAATCATGGATTGAGAGACCTAACCAGAGTTCTCAATACATGATATTATAGGTCTGCGTATTGAAGGCAAAGATATAAGAAGGCAAATGTATAAATACATCAATTTCTTTTGGACTTCCCATTGTGTCTTAGACAACTATGCAGCCAGTGTGAGGTCAATGTATGTAACTTACTAACTCAAATAGTGTGTGACACATTCGAAATGTGCCATTAAATTCTAAGTATAAATTAGTCAAATTAAAATTGTATTTAATATTTTCAATGGATTAGGCCTACTTTATGTAAACTGTATGTTTAAATGTAATGTTTAAACCCCCAAATGTGAAAATTAGATGAGTAAATTAGATGATTAAAATAAAACCGCAGCATACGTCATAAAATGCCACCCCCATGGCTTCTTTGCTGTGTGTATTTTCTTAGCAAATAATTTCAATTTTAAAGTAAGTGAGACAGCTGGAATCCATTGAGGATATTTTTAAGAGTGTAAGGTTGTAAGCTCTAGCAAAGAGGATCAGTTGGTTGATCTCTATCTCTAATTAATTTTATTTTTTAGATATAACAGTTGACTCAGGGTGTAAAACAAACCAAACCATTAACATTTTGACCCTCAAAGTACATTTGTATAACCAAGACTCGCTAAGCATTGAAATGACACATTAGTATTGCCTTTTAGGGGCAATACAGCCCATCGGGACCACGAGATGGGGCTTATTTTTCCAGTGTTGGATATTAGCTGAACAAGTAGTACCTGCTAGGGTTGATCACAACATTGACTCAGTCAGTGGTTACAATGAGGAATCGCATGTTTGCCACACAGAGGTGCAAAGACAACACAAGGAGACAAGCACGCAGCAACTTCCATATTAACTAGAGAGCTGAATGGTGCACATGCTGGCTGTGCACCGTATGTCCTCCATGCCCTTGTGAGACTGCGGCTGCACCCTGCTGCTCTTTACGGGTGTAAAGTAGAAATAATTGGCTGGCATGACTGGGAGAGGTCAGCGAGATGGGGAATGAAAATGAGAGAGAACAATTTGGGAAAGGTCAGTAAAAGGGGGAATCAAAATGAGAGAAAGTGGAATATTTAAGGCCACTGGAGTGTGGCTTGCCCCAGGAGGGGGAAAAAATAAGAGTTAGCCTAACTGGATGGCTATATGGAGGTGAGAACACACCCTCTTCATCGTTTTCTGCTTCCCTGCCCATGTCTCAATTTAAGAGCACTCAAAACCTTTATCTATCGGTATTTGAAGAGCGCACACAGTATATGCCCAGGCTTGCCTATAGGTTTAGATAACTTTGCTTACATTTGATAGAGCAGACTATTTCTATTCTCAAAATGTATTATACAGCCAAGGCCATGTCAATTTGTTTCAATATTCATACCATGGCCTGGGCGAATACCTGATACTCATTTAATTAATAGGCCTTGATTTAAAAAAGTGAAACATCTGCAAGACTGCAGCTATTGAACTATATTCTGCAAAATGGTGGATCAAATAACCGTATGGCATGAAAGGAAAGCCTCCTGCTATCTTAAAATATGCTAATCTACAGCACGTAAAATTATGTGTTTTTACTAGACTACATAAAAACAAGGAAGCATCATATGGTATTCATTTCAGGTTGGGAGTTGATGGTGGATGGTATTTAATTTGTCTCAAATTGTTCAACCTGATTTAGTTTTCATTCAAAAGTGGAACGTTCTATATTCTATCCATTCAACTGGATTCTCATAATAGATGCTCGTTTTGTTCCCTAGCTCAATTCAGTAAAATCAAATACAATTTAATATTGTTTATACCATGGCCTGGGTGAATACTCAATTCTGATTGGCTGGAGAGGTGTGCATTATTTTTCGATAACATGCACTGTTATGACGTGACCGTCATATCACTGGTCTAACTGTCAATTTGGACCGGACTCGGATGGGACTATGTTTAGAAAGCTTCCCCGTTGCCATGTCGTTATTAATCACATGTTAACTGACATTAGGCATTAGTCAGAACCAGGCATAAGTCAGACCCGTATATTTCTCTGGTCATATGCCATTTGTTTACAGGCACACAAAAAGTAGTGCGAGAAAAGTTGTACTTTTGAGACAGAATTACCCCAAAATATGAATCAACACCCTTATATTTCTAATGATTCGCAAGTGGCCATGGTATAAGCGGGATAATCTACTCCAAGGTGTGCTTGTATCGAAAAATAATGCACTTTGGCAAACCCTAAGAAACCCTGGTTCTTAGTTGTGCATTATTTTTTGATACATACACACCTCATTGTGGATTATCCCTTACTTACAGAGGGTCTCAGAGGTCCTGGAAAATTATTTTCTACTAGAAATCCAGAGGCTAAGTTAAAACTCAAAACTATTTTCAAGACATGTTTTGCACCTTACCTTTTAACACACCTAATGGCTCCATACATGTTTCCTCTAAACAGGCAGGAAGCTTGTTTTTGAGTAGTTTACTTGTTCCGACTGATTGCCTAATTGCATACATATCTAGTAGCGTGAAAGTATTTCCCAGTGGATACTCCTCTTTCTGGTTTGACTGCAGAAATAGACATTGTAGCCTATTGTGCATTGGCTGGTTCATCTTTGTTCTACGATACGCTGCTGCCCCAGGCTCCATATAATAATATAAAAATGAGGAATTTCTTCTTGAATATCTTGATGATATTGAATGTAATAATGGCTATATTGGTGTGGGTCATGGCTATATTATGCAATAATATGATCACATGCGATCTCCCTGGTTCACTATTTAATTGCCTGTGTTTTAGTAGAGTTTGCTTTGTGTCCCCTTAAACAAGGAATGATAAGAGTTTGTCCTAACTGCTCCTATTATCTGGTCTGCCTACTACTGCTAGCCCTTACACAATGTGGTTCATGTTGCAGGATAAACAACAGCCATTTGAGCCACCATGTTGTTTCATCTTAATTTAAAGCAGATGGTTGTATACCTTCTTGATTGTTTGAGATGGATGAGATTGATGGTTAACAACATATCCTCACAACATATCCTCTCGATATTGTCAACATAGCATAACCATATGAAAGTGTTGAATTAAACCCCACACTCGCTATTTTCTAATATATCTGCAACACAGAAAAATAACAGAAATGTTTAAGCATTTATGTCATTGGTCCAGGATTTGTGTTCTACACATTGGTCCGATTTGGACAATTGATGAAATGGCGTCAATGACCCAAATTATTTTTTGTCGAAATAGAGTTGATGTTGCAGACTGCTATTTTTTCACAACATGGATATGAAGCAGTACTGATATGTTAGAAAGTAGCTAAGCGTGACAGTTACCCTTTAATTAAAAATATGGTAGAATGTTAGTGTTCTATGTAGCTTTGGGAATTATGGTAGTCGAGCTGCAAGAAAAATCTGCTCACGTTTATGTTATACTCAAAAGATGAATCAATGCCAATGACATTTTGGCAGAAGGAGTAGTATGCAATTCAACAGCTTTTGACAATTGCACACTGATGACTGACTTCTTTAACTGTATGCAAACAAAATGAAGGGAAGAAAATGGTGCGACAATGACAATTTTTAGACTTGGGGAAAATATCTTAGACATGCAGTTACTTACGTTCTCATGTTTCAAAATCGTTGGCACAGTCATCACAACCACATCCATTAAACGTCCTATCTACAGAAATGACAAGACATTAGCATGAAAACAATTTAAATGGAAATTATTTTTTCGTACCTTGATATTTCCAGAATAAATGGATTTAATCAACTATGCCTACGAGGCATTTACACACCGTGTGAGACTTAAAGGTTTGAGAGGGCGAGAGAAAGGGAGAAACTGAGTGAGAACAAGGTCCAAAAGAGTTCCATTTATCACTATCTACCACACTGACCTTGGCCGCGTTTGAAAGCCATTTGGTGGAGTCGGAGATGATCAAATAATAGCTATCAAGCTGCAGTCATTAGGAAACCCAGCCAATAAGGAGCATGCTAATGGACCAGACCTGCTGCTCCCTAGCTTGTGAGTGCGAGCAGTAAACCATTCACTCACAATCACACAAAAAGTTACACCTTCTACACCTCAAACACATTGGCAGCAGTTTAAGCAGGACCACAACCATTACTCTCTCTCTTATTATACAGGAGTGCCATGTCCTTGATGCTTTGTTTGTAAACATGAGGCCATTGTTGTAGAAACAACAATGCAAACTGCCCTAATGAGACACAGAAGTCATGAACATCCAATAGTGGTGGTGGGTGGGCTTAACCTAAATTAAATGGATGTAATACACCACTATAGTCACACACAGTGGCATATTTGTACAAGTGGACGTACCTATATTAAAAGCAAACAATCACTTGTGTTAATGTGAACTCATTGAAGGTGTACTGGCCCTACAGCAGAGTAAGCACATCTCTACTACCAGGAGCTAGTGGTATTGGCCCACTAACCTTGCTATTCTTGCACATGCGCAATTATGCTGTCACATTCAGGGGGGTCTCCAATTTGTCACTTTTTCACATAAATGTGATGTGTTACAGCTAGGGAACTCAAGAAACTTTCAGATATTATACCACAATGCAAGGGTGTTGGAAGAATTATTAAGGTGGGGGACAACGGGAAGTCTGGGGGTTGTCCCTCAGAAAACAATGGACAATGCAACATAATTTCCTGCATTTACACGCCATTTCAAGTACGTTTTAGCTATTCCAGCAGGCCATGTAAGACAAGAAAATGACAACTAAAATGTGCAATATACTATGCAAACTGCAATATACAGAATTGTAATCATATCATTTAGGCTACTATGTATTAATTCCATTGAGAAACATTTTTTTTTATCAAACTGAAATTCAAACCAATGAATTCAGGAGTTTGAGTTGATTTTCTTTACGACATTTCTTGTCATGGCAGGCTATTGTTTATTGCAATTTAAAACGTTCTTGCGATGTGGGCCTTGGGGGCCAATAATTTTAATCGAGAGGAAAAAATCAAATGACCTGCAATCAAACCACTTGTTGGATTAAGTGACACATGACAACTACAGTTGGTTAGCCTGGCTCCACCCGCCTACGTACTTCCGCTCAATTTTCATTTCACTTCAGCACTAAGGTCTGGCGGTGCTGTATGTTAGAACGATTTCTTTTCCCTCAAATGTGCCTTCCAATCAGCGAACAGGAGGCGCGGCCTGAGAACAGTGACGTAGAGGTCGTGCGCGAATTTCAGTTATGGCGTAAGTACGGAGGCGGGCGGAACCAGGCTAATGCTAATGCTCACTGCATCTGCCGTTTGTATACTGCGCGCAACGTGGTTTCTGGGGCATGAAATACGTCACGACCAAACGTTAGCGATTGGTTAAGGCAGATCCAGAGTGGCACTGGGCAGAGCCAATAGGTTTTAAACTTCAACAGCACCCGCCTTCAAGTGAGACATCGTTTGTCTCTACAGCACTGCTAGACCTTTAGTATGAATGTAATGAGTACCAAGGTCTAGTTAGGACTAGGCTAACAGTTGGTTACATCTTGGGACAAATTGTATATTCCACCATGGGGATGGTTAAATGTGTAATACACATGTTGTATACAATATTCTGACACAGAACAAGACATGCATATTAAATTAAAAAAATAAAAATATTGATTATATATTTTAAATCTCATTTAAATAGTTTAATAGAAAAGACTCCTGTAGTTCTCCTGGTGGTTCTCCAGGGGTACCCTCATCACATCTGAGGGGGCTAAGCCCTCTCACTGGCTTCCCATAATTTGCACACTGCTTCCTTCTCCTATTATTTTCTCTGTTCTTTTCTTATTGGTTAGTTCAACAGCTCAAGGAAAGTTCTGCAATCACTTTAGACCCACCATTGGCTTTCTTCCATCGACAGGCTGAAAGACCTAACATCTTTGATGAATCTCCTTGCCAAATACTGCCTTGAGGATGGCAAAAGTCTACAATCCCTGTATAAGAGGGGGCATTCAATATATTGCACAACATGGAACTTTTGGCTTTAGGTTCTATTAAGTGGGTTTTCATAAAACGTTGCACAGTGCATTGATTTGGCAGAATTGAAAATGTAGGTAGGCGGGGGTAAAGAGAAGAGGTAATTATGGACATTGTCATCATGTTCCGTTCCCAGTGTGTAAGTGCCCTGTTAAATCAAAAGGTGTCACTCTGGTGCTCTTTAGGCACCACAGATAGCTACAGCGACAGCATACATATTTTCACAAAACTGTTTCCAATGGCAGTGAAAAATGGCAAGCGAAATCTATCCAACAAAGTAAATACATATAAACATTCAAAATGTTTTTGTCTGTATCTGTATTTTTGGCAAAATAATGATTAAAAATCAGAGGTGTCAAGTAACGAAGTACAAATACTTTGTTACTTTACTTTAGTAGAAATTGTGGGTATCTATACTTTACTGGAGTATTTATTTTTCAGCCGACTTTTTACTTCTACTCCTTACATTGCAATTATCTGTACTTTCTACTCCTTACATTTTAAAAATAGCTTGTTACTCCTATTTTATTTCGGCTTGTTTTCATTCCGGCTTGTCATCGTTCAAAAAAACACGCACAAAAAAACCTATCCAGATAAATCGCGGCATCCGGATAAAGGGAATTTGATTGTGGTTGGATGAGAAGTATAAACATATACCATTCCGACACCCTATTGGTTTGTACGCGATCCATGGCACCTGCACGACATATGCTGCGTTCCAGAAAAGTTGGATTTCCCAGTTGAAATTTCCGATTTCCGACCTCCAATCATTCCAGATTCACGAGATTGACCATAGTTGCGTAACATCAGACAACTGACTCTCCGTGAAGTCGGGGTAGATCATGGATGTACAGTATAATAGAACTATTATACATCCATGGGGTAGATGGATTTGGCCCGAGTTTACAAGTAGGAACATGGCCTTTAGAAAAATGTTTTTTTGGGGAGGTGGGGTAGTGCACATAGGCCTTTTGACACGGCCTAAGCTTTTATCCTTAATGGCATTTTTTTCCATTCCATTACTTTTACTTTTATACTTTAAAGGTACACTATGTCGTTTTTTAAGTAATTTATTACCTCAAATCAACGTCTTCATTCATAAATAAGTCCCCATTGGTGTAAAATTATCTCTGTCAACAATCTCACTTATCCTCCTGAGCGAAGAATCACTTATCTGAATTTACATTAGGACGGGCAAGCTCTATGGAGGCTTCCATGTCCTTCCGGTCTATAAAAAACGATGAACTGCCGAGAGGGACAAAAAGCACTACGTGGTACAGGTAAGGCTAAACGCTTTTTCACTCAGAGCCAGCGTGACTGTGGAACAGAGAAGGAGCTTAGCGAGACGCGCTTGTCACTTAAAAAACAATATAAACATGAGAACATAATTCACTATCTTGCTCGAGGAGTAATTACTCATACATGCTCACACTAATGATTCAATGCAGTTTGAAGTTTGTTTGAAATAACGTACCCAGTGCTCAAAGTGGGCCGGCACTTCCGGGGTGGGTTATGATCGCGCCCCCCCCCCCCCCCCCCCCCCCCCCCCCCATCGGTCGTAGGTCCGGGGTGGGTTAATATCGCGCACCCGCCCCCCCCCCCCCCCCCCCCCCCCGTCGCTTTTATGTGAATAAGGGAGTACCGTACCGGCACTTATTTTTTTCCACTTCGAGCACTGAACGTACCTCATCATCCGAAACAAAACTTGATGAAGCGGTGTTTGAAGACATGTTGTTATCATGTTGTCATAGCTTCTTGAATCTTGACTAATACCGCTTGCCGTAGTTCCAACAGGTTGCAACGAACATTTGAAAACGCGAGGCGCTAGAGAGCATAAATTCATTTGAATGCAAAATACAATTTGACCACTAGATGGGGGAAAAAATTACACAGTGCGTCTTTAAGTAGTTTTGAAACCAGTACTTTTACACTTTTACTTGAGTAAAAAGCTTGAGTTGATACTTCAACTTCTACAGAAGTCTTTTTAAACCCTAGTATCTGTACTTCTACCCGAGTAACAAATGTGAATACTTTTGACACCTCTGTTAAAAATACAAAAAGGAAAGAGTATATGTGGAAGAGAAATCAGCAACTGTGATTATTTGATCAAGCTTTGTTTTATCAAACAATATGAACAGCACAGAATGCCAAGCCTGCCTTGGTTAGCTGATTCACATCACTCAACTATCAATTGCTTGTGTTCTCAGCAAAACACTCAACATTTACTTAGTTGGCTTGTAATTATTTGACACTGTAGAATTTATACTTTTCTTTTATCTTCTGTTACTCTGCCACACCTCCCAGAACTTAATTAAAACCAATATTAAACTCCAGATGACCAGATATCAAATGCTCATCATAAACATGGCACGTTACTATGTAACCTAAATCTGAATGCATTGCATATTATTTTTGTGCATAGATTTTTTCAAGTAACAGTATTAATTTGCTACAGAGACCTAAAGACCAGGGCGGGCTCGCTCTCCCAAATTTCAAAGTGTATCATCAGTCCTTCCAGCTACGCCCTGTTATGGCTTGGCTCGACGGCCGCTCATCTGTCTCATGGAAATCTTTAGAGAAGAATCTAGTTCACCCTAGAAGATTGGAGGACATCTTATTTTCTGGCATAAAAGACAAATATTGTTTGTTGCACTATGGCCCTATTAGCACAATATGAACGTACGGATTGGAAACAAGCCACTGATCTTTAAACCATGGTCTTCGAAAGGTATTAATGTTATTGGGGACCTGTATGATGGTAAGGGCATGCTTAGTTATCAGGATTTGAAGGACCGCTTTGACCTACAGGACTCTTCCCTTTTTAATTATTTGCAAATAAGATCAGCACTTAAAGCACATGGTGTCCCAGTCGGGGATAAGCTTCCCATACACCCTCTGATAGACTGGATAAACTCCCTTCCCTGCAGGGGCTTTGTATCGAAAGTCTACTCCAAACTATCCGCACAACGACAGACTCTATCGATGCTCAAAGCATGGCAGCGAGACTTTGAGCTTAAAGAAGATGACATTTCCTGGAGCAATGTATGGGAGAACATTTTTCTTGCCTCCAAGAATCCGAATCACCAACTTATTCACTTTAAAGTGTGTCACAGACTTTATTATACACCTGTCACTAGATTTCGCATGAAACTGATACCAAATCCAAACTGTACTATGTGCCAACTTAACGCAATAGGAGGTTACAGACACATGATATGGGAGTGTCCCTCTGTTCAGGCCTTTTGGGGCCGGGTATCCAAAGTCTTGTCTGAATTATTAGGTACCGCCATAACATGCAATCCAATCTTACTTCTTCTTAACGATGATTCCCAACTGCATATAAGTGAGAAACAGCGCAAACTATTGCACAGCTGCCAAAAAACTCCTAGTGCAAAGATGGCTACCGCCTCATGACCTTAGTACTAGGAAATGGCTGATTTACTTTCATGATATAGTGTTACTTGAGTTGTCTACTGCACGGATTAATAATGCCAAAGCCTCCACTCTGGAGGCATGGTCGGGCGCGGCTGCATAGATAAAGGATAGACTTCTTGGATTGTGAACAGAGGAACACCACTCACTACAATATACTGCTGACACCTGATGATGTTTGACTGGTCCAGGGGAGACCCGGGAGGGGAGGGAGGGATGCTGCCGGGAGGGGGGAGGGGGGATGGGATTATGTTTATAAAAGTTGTACGGATGCTACTGTATGTTTCACTTGCAGTGGTTTAATAAAAAGTTATTCGCAAAAAAAAAAAAAGTAACAGTATTAATCATGAATGATAATAAATATATACATAGTTACATGTATTTAGGGTCAAAGGAATGACGGCGCATGTGGCAGTACACACCCCTTTCCACACCATAGTTTGCTTTATTTTCCCACATCAATCATTGCTATAGTCGTTAAAAGCAATAATTGTTAAAATCATAATGATAATAATAATGATGGTCATTTAGGCCTGCCATTAAGAGTCTAAGAAGCAAACAAAAGTAACCTAAGCCTATTTAGTGAAAGAGAAATAAAAGCTGTATACACCAAGTCTGAGAAGTCTGTTCAAGTGTTGCAAAACGATCAACCAAGCGGTATGTTTTGATTGGTGCTTGCATTTTAATGTAACACGTGTCTTGTCGTGTCTTGCCAATCCACAGATGAAAGCATTTTTGTGAGGTGTGCTGCATGAGTAAGAGGCCTACATAAATTGAGATATACAAGATTAAAAATAAGCATAACCAACCAGTGTAGCACCTTGCATTAGGTGCTAATGATGCATCGCCTTCACTATGAGCGTAATATACTGACCAAACAAGACTCTGGGCCTTGAGTCTATATGTTTCACAGTATCACTAGGATTTAGATCATCCATGATCCTCAAGGCTTCAGGCTCATTTTGTTGACATGTGTCAGTATGTATGTTTAACCAACTTGTGTGTGCTACAGTAAAATATCAGGGACTTTCATATCTTCTCATAGTTTTCTAAAGCTCAAAAGTTATATTCACAATTAACACCAGTGGCGGATTCATCCTTCAAAGGTAAATTATTTGGCTAGCCATACACTATTCATATATCCAGCCCCATGCTCAGTGTAACATTGATTTGAGCCCTGGAGCCTTGTTGAAGCTCGGCATTGCTTGAGTCTTCCTTTGGAGTGGTCCTAGATGAACACCGGGAGAGGTTTTTTCCTTACTCAGATAAAACATTGTGCATGAAGACAAAAGTATATCATTTGAACTGTAGTATTTATTTTTAAGGTGACATGTGAAGGAGTTTGGGTCAGCAGCTGAGGTTAGAGGTGAAAAGGTTTCTCTTATATCTCTGTGTTGGTGCTGACTTGCTGGATTAGTATTCACTCCAGGGATATCTAGTTTGTCTCTGTTCTGACATCCATGCAGGGTAATATCTAATTTTGTCTCATTTCATCCTTTTTTTATACCAAAAAAATTGCCAAACCACATTATAACTTAATAATTTTTCCAGCGCTTCCTATTTTCAAGCAGAAAAGGGAAGCAATTTAGTTGCGCTCACAGGTAAAGTATGAGTTGTGATTATAACATCTCAGACGTCATTATGACAGTAGACTACTACATTGTTTTACCTTTTCCGGATACCTAAAATACTTTAGACTACAATTCGTAAAACTATATCATGAATGGGTAATTGTATCTGTCTCTTTCGCATTTAAACAAGTGTAACCGACTGTGTCTATCCAAATCTAAATATGTCTCTAAGGTTTAAATAATTTTAATACGTAAAAACAAAGCAGTCTCTTTTTGTGAATGTATACATAAACATCATTCCACAGCATTATGCCCAAAACAAAACCCATCATGAACATTCTGCCAGCTAAATGTCAAATACAACAAGGGCCATTTCGTAAATTAAGGCCAAACAAGTGTGTATTTTCCAAGAGCTGATGGGAAAGAGCGCTTAAATAGCCATGCTGAATGTCCCCCTGCTTTCTAAAGCATATTAAGCAGCACAGCTGTTCAAATGCTGACATTTTATGGCCGGTGTTGAGAAATGTCAGGTTTTTGGAATTGTTGAGAAGGCATGTAGTTGGACTATGTCAGGCAAGGAGTGCCAATTAACATGATTAAATAATTGGCCCTCCCTCGCCTCCATGGAATTCACACATTCACACTAACATTTAAACACTCCATTTGTGAGTGGATCAAATTTTCTCTCGCTCCTACTCTCACTCACACACATATTCCCTTTCTCTCAATCGCTCGCTGTCTCATACATACACATGCATGTCTGCACAATGACATACATACATACATACATACATACATACATACTCTGTGAAGTGTTGGCAAACTTGCGTTCTTTGTGTGACTAGTGACAAATACTTCTTTGCTTATACAAAATGAGCGTTAATATGATTGTACCATCTCGTAATGATGCCATCTAGCATTTGAACAACATGCAGTCATTTGAGAACAAAATGTATGAAACAAAAGACACTCACAGTGCTCTACTAGTTGGGCTGATTCAGATGGAGTGTAGAGGAAGGGTATTGGAGGACTCAACTGAAATAATTAGAGTTGATGGAGAGTTGAGGTGTTGGTGGCCCCAGAGCGCTGCAGAACATTTCTCCTCCAAAAGGATGTGAGACAGATCACATGTGAAGCTGGATGGAGCTTGGTTTAATCCTGTTTTAATATCATGTTTTGTTGGTATGGCAAAGAATGAAATGGGGTCGGCAGTACATCTTCGCCGCATCATTTTCTGGTCCAAGTTGCATTATTATTATTAGCATCCATTAGCTATTATTAGCATTCCAGCATCTAGCCAGCACATCACCACGAAAGGCTATTTTGAAAGTGAAAATCCCCAAAAAATATCTATCCGACATGTCTTATACTCCTCGCCCGACCGAATTTGAAAATATGAAGCAATTTGTTGAAAACTATAACATTTGTTAAAAGTAGGCTACAATTCGTAAAACTATATCATTAAGGCGTCATTTTATTTATCTCTTTACCGTAAGTTTGTCACACTCACGTACAATACAGTGGTAGTGAATGGAAGATGTAATTTGGAAATTATCATTGGAAAATGCGATGTCAATATTGCATTCTGGTTGTTGATTGGTTAGGGAGGACATGCGTAAAAATTTACAAAAAATGTATGAAAGTACATGAAATTGAGATCCCGCCCTAAGGAGGACAGCAGAATCCCGTCCTCCTCTGCCCCCTACCACAACTTCACACATACTGCCCTTTCCCCTCTTGCCTGACCTGTGGGTTTTTTGCTGTTGAAGCATTTTAATCAGAATAGGAAACAGAACAGGCAGTACTTCACATTCTATATCCATCCATGCAAGGACTCTCGTACATAACAAGCAAACAAAAGAGGACAAGTGTGTGGTGATAATAGCAAGTCACAAGAAGGAAATTGGAAAAGCATACCGACTAATACCTCTCTGCTACCGCAGAGATATATTTAAAAAAAACATCTATCTTGTTTTAAAGATTGATGTATTCCTTGTTTCCTGATAACGTGATTGACATTTTCCGGCAGTTTACCACAGAAAAGATCACATTTTGGTATTTGCAACAATGCCCTTTTGGCATTTACAGTGACATTGATATTAAAACAATGAATCATAAGCTCTACCTCTCAGGTAATCCATGTCTTGTCATTCCATATCAGATCTCCATCTATTTTTCTACACTGAACATTTGTTTGATTGCAGGTTTTTACTACTGCAAGACAGTGAAAATGGTGCTCATTAATGCATACTACAGGTACATACAACTAGAATTGCTATTAGCAGGTTTTGTTGCAAATTCTTTTTCCTCTAATCCTTTAGCCCCCACACTCTCACTCATCTCCCCTCTGTTCTCAAATCCTCTGCCTGTCGGCCAGCTCTACACTAAAGCCCTCAGCCCTTCTAGCTAGCTGTGCTGTTATTGTGTGCCCGTCACTGAACTTACACCGGCCTAATGAAGTGTGGGTGAGCGCTAAGGCGCTGCATTTATCATTGACTTTGAGTTTACAGAGGCCTGAATAATTTATTATGTATGAATAGGGGTTTAGAGTCCATCACAGTTGGATAATGTATTCCTCCTTGAAGCCTTCCCGGAATCCTGATGAAGAGTTGGCCTCACCGCGCTCCCGCACACGCGCACACACACGCATGTCCGCATATACACATACACAAACACACACACACACAGAAAACAAATACACACAAAATACATATACACACACACACACACACACACATTCACACATATACGGACACACACACACACACACACATATACGGACAGAAACACACATAAACACAATATTCTTGGGACACCAATACAACTGAATGGAAGAGAAGATTATGACTATGAAGAGTATTACCATGTAAAAGCATCTGATATTCTTCAATTCATATTTGATCTTGCTTTTTCCATCTTTTTATTCTCTCTAATATCTGAAAGTCAAGAAGATAGATGGCCTCTGGAGCCACACTAGAGTAAGCTTGCATGCAAATGAAATGAAACACATCAATGAAATGCTTTACACAGGCAAAATAATGGATACAATAAAATGTATATTTACATTGACATATAAAATATACTGTCGGCAGCATCAAAAATAAAATAGTTAAAGGGGTACTAATTCAGTGTGACTGCAGTAGCTTTAGATTTTTCTTCTATTCATATTTGATCTATCTATCTTTCTATTCCCCATATTCTCTAAAAAGTCTTAAGATACATTGTGGCTACACTGAAGCACTTTTGTATGCAAATTCCATAGGCTGGGCCAAAATTTATGATTAGCACCAATCAATATCATAATTAAGTAGAGTGCCGATGGCTCTGATGGATCCATGGCAAGCCCTCCACTGGCATCGATCACCGCTGGTCCTACCCACCCACACACACACACACACACACACACACACACATGACTCCACCCACTAGTCTCTGGATAGGGTGGGTGCCGAGACATTAGTCAAAACAAGACTCCATCGAAGCAGGTTTGGAGGGCGTTTAAGTACAGGAACACTGTTAGCAGAGGTGACAAAAAGAGAGAAATTATTGACTGGCTTTTTTCCACTTGGGAGTGGGGGGGAAAACGTGATATGAAATGTGGTGGAGTAAACCATTTTACGAAAAATGAGAATAACAAGGTTTTTAGACCTGGTAATATTATTGTACTCTGATGTCCATTAGACCCAGTATCAACGTGTCTCAAAATGTGTCTCCAGGGATTCCACTCAACATGCAAATGACCACATACCGAGAGAAATAACATAATAGAGAGAAATAACATAATACTTTATATAATAATTTATCCCTAAGAGGACATTTCGGGAAACAGTCAAAAAAGTGAATATCTATACTGTACTTTTGCAAATGGCTACTTCTAGATATTTCATATTTCATTTATTTGTCCAGTTATGGATTTTTCTCGGTTTCTCTGTAAATGAAGGATAACCATCTTACACAATATACAAAAAATGAAAACAGATTCCAGTGCTAGTTTCCATGACACAATTGGTCACATAAGTGACAAATCTATATTGGAATGTATGCAGGGATAACTAGTATGCATTGACACTAACAATGTGCTTTTACGTGTCCCCCAATGTGTTTTTATGTGATCGGATTTAAATGTGTCTCAGAATGTATCTTGGCAGCATTTTTGCCAGGTATTTTTCACTGGCAATAAAAATATGTCCCAGACACATTCGCAAATGTGAATACTTCCTAGAGGTCACAGTTCTAGGAGACATGCTGTGCTTTCACGTCAAGAGAACAAAATCACGCCAAGAGACCAAAAGCACAGAGTTTGCACAAGGCAGTGCTCTTTTCAGAGAAAGTAAGTTTGAAGGAAGTTTCCCCAGGTACAGACACAGTGAAAGGTTTCCATTCAGACAAAAAGATGTGCTATTAAAGGACAATTCCGGCGCAAAATGAGACCATATGATTTAACACATGTCCACCGAGTTGGACCGTTCTCTGGGATCAGTTTTCATTCTAATTGAATGTAACCAAAGTTCTCGAAAACCGCTAATTAGCTTCCACACTTCCACGGTAGCATAATGAGGGTCCCTACATGTAAAACGAAGCATTGAGAACTTTGTAAGTGTACAGACAGTTTATTAAAAAGAAAGTTTAGAAAGCCAGTGCCTTCACGAAAACAAGCGGGCGCCATCTTTGGAAAACAGTCACGACCAGTCGAGCGACAAACGCTGTGCAACGTAATGAGCCGGAAGAGGCGTACACATGAGATGTCAATGAATCAGAAGGTGTGCAATCTAGTAGAAGCTGTGCGAAGTGCGAACAGTGCGTGTGCATAGAGAAGAGAAGAAAATGGTTCGTGTTTGTGCTTTTCCCGGCTGCATTCGTCACTCGACTGGTCGTGACTGTTTTCCAAAGATGGCGCCCGCTTGTTTTCGTGAAGGCACTGGCTTTCTAAACTTTCTTTTTAATAAACTGTCTGTACACTTACAAAGTTCTCAATGCTTCGTTTTACATGTAGGGACCCTCATTATGCTGCCGTGGAAGTGTGGTTCGATTTTGTGCCTTGTTAGTGGTATAGAATTGCGATTTATTTTACATGAATATCCTGCCCCCACAGCTAGCGTTAAAAGCTAAATAGAGGTTTTCGAGAACTTTGGTTACATTCGACTAGAATGAAAACTGATCTGGGGCGTGGGGTCTGACTAGTGCTTGGAGGTAGGTCGGGGCGGTTCTGTTGACAGCCTTGTAGGTCAGTACCACCATCTTGAATCTGATACGAGCTGCTACAGGGAGCCAGTGGAGGTTGTGGAAGAGAGGGGTTACGTGGGAGAACTTCGGAAGGTTGAACTCGAGTCGTGCTGCCACGTTCTGGATGCACTGCAAAGGCTTGATCGCGGAGGCAGGGAGACCAGCCAGGAGTGAGTTGCAGTAGTCGAGGCGGGAGATGTGCTTTTTCTTATTTTCTAGAGATTTAATTCCCTTGTATCACTAACTAGAGTCTAAAACACAATTCAAACAATATGTCCATTAAATCATTATAGCTCAAAGACAATATCACAAGAGCAAAGAAAATCATCTCTGACCCTGCCCTCTCCCTCTTCCAGCTGTTGCCCTCTGGGAGGCGCTCTAGGTCCCTGTCCACCAGATCATCACGCTTCAAGCGTTTTTTTTACCCAACTGCCATCCAAACTCTCCACTTTTTTTAATATACATATATAGATTTTAAGAAATAAACTTGACATTTAAGGTTGAAATAATGTCCCTGAAAGGAGAAATCCGGTGTAAAATGGTTCTGGGATATTTATATGCTTAACATAAAACAATCATGCGAGCTCTGTGTTCGCCAATCAACTTATCGAGCCTAAAAAACGGGTCGTCGACGGGTGAATTACTGAAGGTATTGTGTGTATAAAATATGCTTTTTAATAAACTATGTGTACACTTACAAAGTTGTCAATGCCTCGTTTTATATGTTAAGACCCTCATTATACCACCAAAGAAGTGTCAGGCTATTTCTAGCCTTGTAAGTGCTTTAAAAAAGCGATTTATTTTTTTTACCAGGTGTGATGCCCTTAGCACTCAAATGTATAGCAGTTTGGTAGAATTGGCTAAAAACAGCGAATTTAGCTTCGCGTCGTAGACGCTTTTTTTTACTCTCCATGGAATGTTCAAACTAAACATACCATTTTACACCGGATTTCCCATTTAATCATGTATAGTATTGCATTTCTGAATGTTGAGGTGTTATTTCTGTAAAAAATAGTGTTGCACCGATACCGATACTAGTATCGGGAGGGGCCCCGATACCGCACTAAAATGCTGGCATCGGTATCGACGAGTACGAACAAATAATGCGCCGATGCCATTTACAGATACTAATATGAAACTTGGAACGCAGCGCCTTGTCTTTCTGTGCGTTCACACCGAAAGCGCACAAAGAGGAATCCGCCTTGTCCACTCCACCTAAGTCGCTTTTGTCGCTTCTGTCCCCCTTCAGAATGTTCGTTCTTGCTTTTTTTTTTTATTTAAAAGGCCAGCGCGCCACACGCGCTAAACACCACCACGCAACTACTGCTGTAGCACAGCCCATTTACCGATATCGTTGATCACGGAAAGTTACTTGATAAAGTCATTAAAAACAGAATTACTCCGATTGGCTGGAGAGTGTAGGTTAAAAAGTGTTTATTTACACCATCTTTGATTTACACCTAGGAAAGACGTTGACGCTATGAAGACGCTATGGCCACGTTGCTTGGCAACGCCTGCATACGGGACGGGAGATATTAAATAGTCTGCTCGACTTGTAAAAATAAAATAAAAACTCACGATTTCAACTCTAAAACACATTAAAGTATTATTAATTGATTACATATTTCATTCTTTCGTAAGTGACCATGGTACTTCGCGGAAGCAACCCTCCGCTTCGCGTCGGACGGTTCATGCCTCCGCGTCGTCCATTCATTTCTGTTAATGGACACCTCGTCGGGTTACTCCCCAATCATATTTACGGAAATGATCATCCCAAATAAACACCGATTTTGCCAAATGTAATGTTGTCAAATCATAGAGGACATCATTCTCTCCCTTCACTCACTGCACTCACTGCAGTTATTTTTGCCACTGCTCATTTTAGTTTTTTCAATGTGGATTTTGGAGTTGTAACTTGTTGTCATAGGACACCTTTTATTTATTTTATTTTATTTATTTTACCCTGGCTGCACTTAGAGGAGTGCACATCAGCATTTCTTATTTTAATTTAATTTAACTTCTTGTTGCACTACGATTTACATGTTGTAATTACATGGATATTGCACTATTTTGGCATATTCAATTATTGTCACCCATAACAGGTAGGCAATAAAAAAGTTATTCTGGATTTACTGTGTATTCCTGACCAAGCCATGATAGCAATGATTTTACATCCAAGTGAGTATGCAGTTCTTTAGTATTAGAAGAAAAAAAGCTTGTATATATATATATATATTTTTGGCGTGGTATCGGTATCGGCCGATACTGCACAGCCGGGTATCGGTATCGGTATCGGGGGCCAAAAAATGGTATCGGTGCAACACTAGTAAAAAATAAAAGAAAGGGTTAGCTTGTTTATATAATGACTGCTAGCTCAGTCTGTCAGTGGTCCGTCAGGTGAGCCTGCATTTTACTTGCCTAACAAAACTTACCTGATACCAAGGCTGTGGGAAGTAGGGGTGCGAAGGGTGCTGCAGCACCCCCTGGCGGATGGTAGAGGACCTGCATACATTCAAAAGTTTCATTTAGTTGGTTATGTTTATATTCTAATATACACTCACCGGCCACTTTATTAGGTACACCTGTCCAACTGCTCGTTAACGCAAATTTCTAATCAGCCAATCACATGGCAGCAACTCAATGCATTTAGGCATGTAGACATGGTCAGGACGATCTGCTGCAGTTCAAACCGAGCATCAGAATGGGGAAGAAAGGTGATTTAAGTGACTTTGAACGTGACATGGTTGTTGGTGCCAGACGGGCTGGTCTGAGTATTTCAGAGACTGCTGATCTACTGGGATTTTCACGCACAACCATCTCTAGGGTTTACAGAGAATGGTCCGAAAAAGAGAAAATATCCAGTGAGCGGCAGTTCTGTGGGCGCAAATGCCTTGTTGATGCTAGAGGTCAGAGGAGAATGGCCAGACTGGTTCGAGCTGATAGAAAGGCAACTGTAACTCAAATAACCACTCGTTACAACAGAGGTATGCAGAAGAGCATCTCTGAACGCACAACACGTCGAACCTTGAGGCGGATGGGCTACAGCAGCAGAAGACCACACCGGGTGCCACTCCTGTCAGCTAAGAACAGGAAACTGAGGCTACAATTCGCACAGGCTCACCAAAATTGGACAATCGAAGATTGGAAAAACGTTGCCTGGTCTGATGAGTCTCGATTTCTGCTGCGACATTCGGATGGTAGGGTCAGAATTTGGCGTCAACAACATGAAAGCATGGATCCATCCTGCCTTGTATCAACGTTTCAGGCTGGTGGTGGTGGTGTAATGGTGTGGGGGATATTTTCCTGGCACACTTTGGGCTTATTAGTACCAATTGAGCATCGTGTCAAAGCCACAGACTACCTGAGTATTGTTGCTGACCATGTCCATCCCTTTATGACCACAGTGTACCCATCTTCTGATGGCTACTTCCAGCAGGATAACGCGCCATGTCATAAAGCGCGAATCATCTCAGACTGGTTTCTTGAACATGACAATGAGTTCACTGTACTCAAATGGCCTCCACAGTCACCAGATCTCAATCCAATAGAGCACCTTTGGGATGTGGTGGAACGGGAGATTCGCATCATGGATGTGCAGCCGACAAATCTGCAGCAACTGCGTGATGCTATCATGTCAATATGGACCAAACTCTCTGAGGAATGTTTCCAGTACCTTGTTGAATCTGTGCCACGAAGGATTAAGGCAGTTCTGAAGGCAAAAGGGGGTCCAACCCGGTAAGGTGTACCTAATAAAGTGGCCGGTGAGTGTATATTGATGTCAGTAATATGACATTTTGATTTCAGTAAGTGGTTAACAATGGATCTTGGGTTCCAAAATGACAGTCCTTTTGGAAATTACATTAGGTCTCATGTAACCACTTGTTGCAAGGTGCAGGTGCGTATGGAGTGAGATTTGTGACAATATGTTCAAACAATACTTTTTCAAATTCAAACAAAAAATGATTAATCAAAATATCAAACACAGAATTGAAGCAAAAAAAATAAAGTCAAAGAATAAAATTAAAACTCGCAAAATATCAAATACAGAATTGAAACAAAAAAAATAGTCAAAGAAAAAATAGTAGTAGCAAAAAAAATTTGTCTTTAACTCTTTGAATCACTTCCATTTTTGTTTACTATACTCTCAGGTTCTTTCTCAGTGACAAAGTTTGTTTGTTTCCTGCTAGCTTTGCGGTTGCGCTTCTGGTTCTTTGTTTGCGATGCCAGCTTTTTTGATTGCAGTTCTGGCACAAATTTCACGTGTGGGTGGGTTTCTCTGGGGTGCCTTCCTATTGGCTTATCTGTTTTGACTGACAGCTGAGCTGAACTACAACTGCCCCGGAAGGGGCAGTTTTAGTTTGAACTATTGTCACAAATCTCACTCCATAGGTGCGCACTTTAAAATGACATCGCAAAAGCAAATTTAAGATTTCTTCAAGAATCCATCCAAAAGATGGATGACTTTTCGTAATGTTTCTTACTTATTATCTGTTGTTCAATTAAAATGTTTACCATGTACCCCATCCATCCATGCAGGGCCGGCGCTAGCCATTTGGGTGCCCTAAGCACAAATGCATTGTGGTGCCCCCCGAAAATGGACATCAATTCAGTAATTGTCAGTACGTTTCTCTTTATTTCCAAAATAACTTCTCAACATTAATGTTTTGCAACATGTAATATTTGCAAATAAATATGAGAAATTAAAATCTTGATAAAAGACTACACTCATTTTGCATTAACAATAGCACCAAACATTAAAATAAATGAAATAAAATAATTTAACATAATAAATACCACAACCATTATTTAAAAAAGATATGTGCAATGACTGTAGAAGAACTGAACATTGTAAACACAGTACGAAGTATTAAAGTGATGATGCAAGTAATAATGTGCACATTTCTTCAGTAAATAACCGTAAATAACAGTACAAATACAAATAAAAATACAAATAACTACACAATAGAATTTACATAGAATTTGCTCCTGGACAACCTCATCCAGGAAGAGAAGGCTAGGTGTGTGCGTGTGTGTGTGTGTACGTGTGCATGTGTGTGTGTGTGTGCGCTTGCATGTGTGTGCATGTGTATGGGGGTAAAGGGTATAGACACACGTACGTACGTTTGTGTGATTTTTTACTAAATGTCCCACATGTACGTCTGTGATGAGCAGGGCTGGATTGGCCATCTGGTATACCGGCCAATGCCCGGTGGGCCGATGCACATCTTTGGGCCGGCCCAGGACTGTCATAATTTAAAAAAAAGAAGAAAAAAAAAGAAGTAATTTGTCCTGACCGTAGGTGGTGTGTTACGAGTGCGCCCCCCCCCCCCGTCGGTGTGTTACGATCGCGCCCCCCCCCCCCCGTCGGTCGTCGGTCCGGGGTGTGTTACGATCGCGCCCCATTATCTTACCTGCCATCGGCGCGCGTGCATCATCTCGTGTCTCTTCTTTTTTCTCTTATCCGCCCGCGACTCTTGATGCCTTTTCGAGGCCATGTCCAAACACAGGTGTCTACCAAACTTGAGAATGATCTAATGGAACATACCACTGGGATGTGGGGGAGGGGGGCACCAAGGGGAGAGAGAGAGGGCCGCACAGGAGACGCATCTTTTTCTCGAGCAAATTTTACTTTTGTATTGCATACCTATTAACACGTTTTACACATGTTCATTTTAAATATTGCGTTATTATGATTATTACTATGATGATGATTTTTTACGAGACAGATTTTGTTGGTGCCCCCCCAGGCACTTGGTGCCCTACGCGCAGTGCGTGTTCTGCGTGTGCGGAGCGCCGGCACTGCATCCATGCGCCGCAATCGCATACAAATCTGGTTCCCCACATAGTGCACTAATACCCATAATGCACCATAAAAGAAGTGTAAAACTGATGCACACTTATTTCCTTACTATATGCCATGATTTATAGCGTTTTTCATTGTCATCGGATTCATCCAATAGAAATGGTCCGCACATATTGGTTCTTTATGCAAATGTGCCGTCACGCGGTGACATCTAAGACATCGGCTTATTTATGCAACCAATACACGTCACATCGATTGATTTCCGGCGCATAATGAGTGTCTGAATTCCCCATATACGTATAGAGTGGTGCAGGGATGACGTATTTTTGTAGGCCAACCCAGAAGTTAGCATCCCCCTGGGTTCCCTTGACAAAAAGCCAATGGGTTTTTCCCATTGGATTTTGCATTATTGCAGAAAATAAGCTTTGTGGCAAACTAAAGTTTATGATACTCACATGGTTTGTTAAGCAAGATAACCTTCACCAATGAACACTACTTTTATGATTTTTGAAGTGTAAATGCAATCGCCAGTTTTTTAAGACACGTAAAAGCTTCAAAATTCAAGAGTGGGGTATGTACCGACATATCTTATGTCGTAAAACAAAACAAGGCAATCTCTTATGATTGTGTTAACCACAGACCTTATTCATGGTATCTAACCAAAAACCCATTCAAAAAACCCATAGACTTCGGGACGTGAGAACTGGAAGTGCCAAAATGCTAACGGATTTCCGGGTTTTAGGACTCATTCCTGCACCACTCTATTCTGTTAATAATATACTATGTATTGTTCTCTACATGGGGAATAGGGAATGAGTGAACAAGTGAACCAATTTGAACATAGCCATTGTTCTTCCTTCCACTTCCTGTTTTTTTTTAAACTTGGTATGAAGTGACCCTCAGAGTGGCATGGTCTGCCCCTACAGGTTGCAACACCAGACTCTGCAACACCAGAACTGCCAGTTACAAAGTAAATATATTTGGTACCAAAATAAAGGAATAAAATATGATGGAAACAAGAGACACACTGGCTTGGACGTCACCTGAATTAATAAGGATCGTGTCAGTTGTTATGGAACAGGGATCTAATGACAAGTATTCTTCACACAATTATATATTTGAATTATGTATGATAACACTGCTAAACCTAACGCAAAGAGACTCCATGTAAATGCAAGGCAACATCTTAACTCCACTGCAGAATCCACTCAAGTGTTTTCTGCTAGGACTAGTGGATTCATTGATGTAGTGATGTTCATTGAGGAAGAAGGCCCCGACACAGGAACGCTTTTAACTCACTTTATTTGTTTAGCTTTAGTTATATTAATCTACGAAACAAATGGAGGGGTATTGTAAAAGTCACGCGCGTGGAGCGACCCTTAGCTGGGTATCTGTCCGGATACGCTGCCTAGAGGGTTTCTGCCCTCCCCCGGATGTGTTGTTTGGTAGTATCTGGGCAGGCGTGGCCTCTATGACGCAAAATATGCTCTGATTGGCTAGTGTTGAGCGCCCGCCCCCAGTGTATTATGTTTGCCGCCATCTAGTGATCAGGTTGGGTAAATACAACTTATATTTATGTTTATAGTCCTTATTAGCTATGTGAGGATATTACAGTCTGTTGATACATATGTGCGGTTATCCATTCGTCACATTGAGGAATGGCGAGGATTAGACAATGGAGTGGTGATGGACTTGTTCTCTGCATGCTAAATCCTGACCCCAGTGCATCTTTGTAAAATGAGTTTTTATGGACCGAGTGATTGATGGCTGATCTCTGTCTACCTCATTAAGCTCAGTGTCAAGCAGTTATCGAGTGTTATTATTCAGTTAGAATCACTGAATTAAGTCGAGTCGGGACAGCTTTGGTAAATCACGCATTGGTTGAAACAACTAAATTATATGTTGTGTGTTTTAGCTTTAACTATTAGTATATTATGTGAATAAAAATATACAATAATAATAAAAATATATAATCATGCAGTGGGTTTATACAGTGCTTCCCTAAGTACTGTACAACAAAATTGCAATACAAATAAAATACAAATATATAGTAAACTAGCAGCAGCTTGAACTATTTGGACTTACTATTAATTTTGTCAAAGATGCCATCTACGTTACTGTTACTATCACTACTCTTAAGTAAAATGTTGCATTTATAGGATTTAATTAAAAAAAGTGAACCACATACTAAATCCCACATCCATGTAATGTAATACATAAATAAACCAAACCTCAGGTAATTCAGTGTTTTCTGTTGTATTCTCATCTTTGATGAATTGCACCGGACTATTGAACCAGGCTAACATGGTATTTTATTTATAAATCTGATAGCATGCCAATTTGTGACTATGATTTACAAACATCCTACTATTAAAGTGTAAGTCACTGAAATGAGAGTGTGTATTGGTGTACTTATGCACGTGTTTCAATTTAATAAGGCTGGTGGCTCAGTGGTTAGGACTGTTCCCTCACAGTGGAAAAATATGATTGTGGCCTTACTGTCCCTGTCTCTTTGAAGGTAGGCCTACAAAGCAGTGTGTATTGATGCTCAACAGGAATTTAATTTAGAGTGAGCTTAACATGGATAAGTCGGGGTCAAAGCAAGCAAAGTACATCTGTATCACAATAACAGGACAACAAGAGCACAATAAAAGGTATTCACAGGCACAAACTAAAGACAGACCTTTAGAATAGTGCTTAGGAGTGCTAAAGGACAAAATAACAAAGCCATAGAATTACAGCGTAACAAATTGAATTAGAGTAATCAAAACAGGTGAACATTCACAAAACCCAATCCAGCCATTATGAGGAGCATTCATAGCCTGGCAAGCCAGACCCACATCAGAAAGATGTAAGGTCTGGCGCAGCTCCATTGACAGTGTGGGCGGGATAAACGGTTGTCTTTCAAGTTCCCTCTGCACGCAATAGGATAGCGCTACAACCAATCAGAGCAACGAAGAAGGTGACGTAGTCAGAGCAACGGCTCTGACTACGTAATTAATCAAAACTCCGAATACATATTTATTTTCGAGGAAAGACTTCAGTGCCGTTCTTTGTTCTTTTCTCAAATAAAATGTTAATTTCAAGTCTTGAAGAGTCGCGGCCAAAGCCAAGTGGAAAGACAGCCGTTTGCCAGCAGCAGCAGCCATTGTTTACCTCAAACACGGAACCGTCGCAACTCTGTCTTCATGGTAGCCCGGCTTCCGACTCCGCCCCTCACACTGTGATTGGTCTGACATACTTTGTGTTTCCAGCACCAAAAAGCCGACGGAGCCATGCTAGACCTACCTAGCTGCCAAATAAATTTGCTGCCGCTAGGGGGTGTCTAGAGTTCTAGGCTAGAGCATTCATGCTGGCGGAAAAATACACATTGGAGGCATTATTACAAGTACAATACAACACACGTATTGAATAAAATACTTCCTCTGTGTCCTTTTTTCTTTGTGCAATAACCTTAGATATAAGGTTCCTCAGGAATAACTGTAGTCCGTGTAATATGATGACAATTTCCAGGAAATATTGTTGACTCTGGTTACGTTTAAATCAATTTGAAAAAAAAGTGCCAATATTGACATTCACAAACAAGTATACTGTGATATGTACATTTCAACTTCAAATCCTCATAAAATAATAACCAAGGGTGCACTTTTTTTTATATATTATAAGTTATTCTAACTGATTTCTATAATAAAGTTCCACCAAAATAGATGTTACATTGACAAGATGAACTGATTTCCCACCTGTAAAATGCTGCCAAAAGTCATCAAGTCAAATCCCTGATAAATAATATAATAAATAATAATAATAACCCTAACCCAAAAC
Source organism: Merluccius polli (assembly GCA_030340625.1). Lineage (NCBI taxonomy): Eukaryota > Metazoa > Chordata > Actinopteri > Gadiformes > Merlucciidae > Merluccius > Merluccius polli. The sequence goes on from JAOPHQ010005409.1 coordinate 421,595, forward strand.
CCACCATGAAGAGTGTTTGTTTCACACAAACAACTGTATTAATGAATGCTACATCCCAAATTAACAGCATATTAAAAACACAATATCAAAGCAATTCATTACACGCAAGTAAAATCTACTGGCAACTAATCACAGTTCCATTATGTTTTAATTTCTCCGCAGATAAACCTCCCTGGTGAGATGTAACTGCCACTCAGAAGCAGTCCATAAACAACGATCATTTTTTACAACTTGGCCCCAGAGAAAATTGGGATCACACAAAAGGAAACACTCCCCCATTAACAAATGGCCACTTCCTTTGTTGAACACAAAATATTCTGGGGCATGTGCAACCATCCCTAACCACTCTCTAACCCTTAACCACTCTAACCCCTAACCACCCAAAACCGAATCCATGTCTCCAATGCTGTGGAGACACAAAGAAGTGGCAATTAAATACTTGAACTAAGAGATTTGTATTGCGAATGGGCCAAACTTTTTTATTTTTGTGATGGCTCTTCAGAAACCAATCAGAAGATGAAGATATACATTATTAATCATGTGAGGAAATTCCTCTCTGCATTTAACCCATCCTAGGAGCTAGGAGCAGTGGGCTGCCACAGGGTAGCGCTCGGGAACCAACTCCAGATGTAGTGCCCTTGCCTTGGTTATGGGCAGGACTGTTATAACATTATATGTTTTTGTGGTGTGGGAGAAAAACCACAGAGAACATACAAACCCCCCCCCCCCCCCCCCCCGGGACTTTATTGCTGTGAGGTTACCATGCTAAATGTGTCAGCAAAAGCTGACAAAAAACTAATAATTTGCTGGATTAATACAAAAAGTAAAGAGCACACTTATACGCCTCAAACCACTAGTTTGTGTTTTGAATTAAAGTTATGGGAAAGTAGAAAGCTAAAGGGTGCTTTTTAGGTGTAGGGTTGAGGTGGGGATGGTAGACGTGTCCCAAAGCCTCAGCTGCAGTCTTCGTAGTGTGGGTCCTTGGTAGCACTGATCTACAAAGGAAAATTTAGACAGTCCAACAAGGCTGTAGCCTACCGTCATCAAGGTTCTGGTTCAGTTTTTACATTTCACATATTGTATGTGATGTATTTCACATACATGTTTCACCCTCTCAAAACATGTTGGACGCTGTTTGTTTTCTTGTCGCTATTTCTCCTGTCGGATGTGTGCAGAGGATTGTTGGTGACTAAAGGCTACGAATGATACAGCAGATGAGCTATTTTGTCCAAATTAAGGCTGAATCTCTCGTCCGCAGGATTTACATTGGGGCAGGCAAGAAAAACAGCCTATGACCTACGATGGCTGGAGCTTTGGGACACAGCTGGTGAGTCAATATCACATATGCTTGTACTACTTGTTGTTAATTTTCAACGCGGTAATGCCCAGGGGCCGTATTCACAAAGGATCTTAGCGCTAAAAGTAGCTCCTAACTGGCGAATTTAGGAGAAACTCCTAAAAATAATGGGCGTGTCAGTCTTAAATTTAGGACTCCTAATTTTTTTCACTAAGAGCAATTCACAAAGTATTTTAGGCCTAAAAGTAACACCTAAGTCTAAGAGAGCCTAAAAGTCCTCGAGAGGACTCCTAACTCACTAAGACCTATTCACAAAGAGTCGGAAAATGACTGCGAGACGAAATGTTTTGGAGACAATGGAAGACTGAATTGATCAAGAGATATAGGCTAAATCGTGAGGGTATAAAACTTGTTGTGCAATTAGTGCGGGATGCAATAACACCCCCGACTAACAGGAATAACTCGATTAGGAAATAAAATGTTTGGCAACACGATATTTAGCAACAGGGAAAATGCAACTTTGCAATGCCGACGATTTAGGAATATCACAACCATCAGTCAGCCATAAACCGAACCATCAACGCGCTCTGTAGACCACATATCAATTCAATTAAATTCAAACTTTATTAAGGACACATTATTAAGGACTCATGAAAGGTCCATAACACCAACACAACACAATAATAATAAAATAATAAAAATAGAATAAAAAACACATACAGACACACACACACACACACACACACACATATATATATATATATATATATATATATATATATATATATATATATATATATATATATAAATGTAGCCTACATACATATATGTAAATATATACATGCACACACACACACACACACATACACAAACACACACACACGATTCCACAATGATCCTATATTTACATACAGGCTAGAAGAGCTGACAGAGCTCAGTTCAAAGTTGGTTAATGCTGAATAATACCATTAATATCATCCAACAGTTTATCCGGTTTCCTTTGGACAATCAACAACTACACAGGATCAAAGCCAACTTCATGGCATGCAGGTATGCCGGTGTGGTCGGTGCTGTTGACGGGACGCACATACAAATAATTGCGCCATCAAAAGATGAGGACGTGTTCGTCAATAAAGTACATACATCAACACGCAGATTGTTTTTGATGCAACTTTTATCATTCTTGATGTTGTTGCGAAGTGGCCAGGGTCTACCTGTGATCCGCGTATTTTAATGGAGAGCGGTCTGAGGCGTGAGGTACCAGTTGGGTGTCTTGCTGGGTGACAGTGTCTATCCCTGCAAGACGTCTTGACACCTCTCAATCCACAACCGGGAGCACAGTTAAAGTATAACATGTAAGTGATTATGCAGATTACGCTTAGTCCTATGCGTAAAAAACATCGTATTAGCTCTTTGTCGCCTTTTATTTGTTGAATCCATATTTATTATTGTTTACTGTTTTCCTCTATATATGTTAGGGCACACAAAAATACACGAAATCTTGTGGAGAGAGGATGTGATCACAGTGATCACTGTATGCGTCAATATCCACAACCGGTATGGGCTGTTATTTAAAGTGTTGAATAGTGGAGATATGCTCATTGGATAATAGTTTGCTGCTTTTAATTGCCTCCTTGATTTAATGCAATTTACGTATTTTTATTGTTTGCTTTTTCTCTCTCTTTTTAACGTGCATATAGGCTACAACGTCATTATCGTGGTCTGCACAAACCTGTCATCATGCGTGTATTCTGCTAACTGCACTGTCCATAACTATTTGATAGGAATGTCTAGCCGAGGCTACTTCCTTGTTCTTCGGTGATTCAGTGGGCTCGTTTTCACAGAGACTGCCTGCTCTGAACAACCAATCACCGGACTGACCGCTTCCAAACTCATGCACGAGAATCGACGTAATCCATAGCAACGGCGCGTCACTCTTAGTTCACTCTTAGTGATTTATCCTTAGTATGAGTAGGTCTCAGCGGCTTTGTGAATAACTTTTAAGAAAAAACTCCTACGTAAAATGTTTTAGCGCGAGTTAGGAGCACTCCTAGCGGTAAGATAAAATGCTTTGTGAATACGGCCCCTGATCATTATATGCGCGCCTCAGGTTTCCACCAGGGGTGGAGCCAGACTTTGTGTACATCCGGGGCTTTAGCCCAAAGGGGGGTCTGGGGTTTTTCCCCCAGAAAATTTTGAATTTCTAAGATGCGATTTCCTGCATTCTAGTCCATTTTAGGGTGACCTGCTGGACATTGGCAAATCCTAAATCCCTTCTAATTCATAGCCTACATTTTCAGTTGCAGGGCCTGCTCGAGACAATACTATTTAATGGAAAGGAACAATAACCATAAAATCTACTAGAGATGTTTATGTAAACTACAATGGCAAAATTGAGACATACATTTGAGACTAACTTTCAGTAGATTCAAAGTAGGATTGCAGATGGATTGTTTGTTTGTTTGTTTGCTTTTTTTATATGTATTTTAAAAGTGGTATACCCTTGTACTTATAACTTCAAAAGCTTAAAGAAGATCCGGGGCTTTTGAAGTGAGATTCGGGGCTTCAGCCCCGAAAGCCACCCCCTCGCTCCGCCCCTGGTTTCCACTGCATAAAAGATCAATCCCACTGAATCTCTGCTTTGATCAACAGGAGAGCCCCACCCCCTGCTCCCAACCAGCTCTGTCCCTCTCAATTGTGGCTCAACAATCAGCACTTTTTACCTTCAATTGGCTTTTGGCAAGTCTTCATTAGATTGTTACTGTACTAACGTCTATGAATGGGACTTTATGTGGAGTTTATGATATTTGTGGAGCCTTTTTGCCATTTACACATTTTTTACCTTCCTCTCATCCTCATCTTCTATTACACATCCTAACAAACTTCCAATGAAATGTGATTGAATGCAGTTCAATAGACCCTTTTCACAGAGGTGTCATCTAAGGTAACACATGTGTCATAACGCTAATTATGGGTCTGCTCCTTTTATGTACCAGGGCACGGGTAGTAGACTAAACTAGTGAAGATTCCCTGATACATAAAATTAGCACACCCATAATTATGAGCAACACCTGAGTTTGTCATGCGATGACACCTCTGTGAAAATGTCCATGGTGATTGACTGCTTGTCAATGTTCATGTTAAGAAATTGTATATGCTATTTAATCTATTTATATGTCTTTGTATTCCTAGCTTGATTATTTATATCAACACATGTATTTATGTGCCTTTTACTTTGAATGACAATTGTGTATGAAATGCTTCAATAGACTTGCCATGCTTTAAAAGTCGGTTACTACCTAAAGATAGGCCATGTTTGAAAATCTTGTCTACACGGCAACACAGAGGCCGCGTTGCCAGATCTTTCCACTCTGGGACCCGTTCTCAAGAATGATTTGGTTAAAGATATTTTACCCATTTCTCATTTATATTGATGTTGTTCCTATGTGTATGTTATATGTTATTCTATATTAAAGGCCTATTTTTTGTTAATTCGCTCTCTATAAAAAATAAAAAAGTGATGCTATATCAGCTCAGTATTTGTAGCCTTGACTTGCCTTACTTCTTTGCACCTCACCAAACCATAAGGTCACCCTTATCACACTGCCTCAGCACATTAATGTGGACATTGTTTGTTTGTTGTCTGTTATTTAGTATCTTTCTCCTAAGTATCTTTACCATTATTGTCTAGTGTATAGTATCTTTATTCTTATTTGTTTATTGTATTCCTAGAAACTTCCTTTTTGCAATCCTGCTTGTTGTATGTTGTATGTGTATGTTATGTGTGATGTATATGTCTCTAAGCTACTTGGACCCTGAATTTCCCATAGGGATAAATACAGTTTATATCTATCTATTGAAGGTATGGTTATATTTTATATCTATCATATGACCAATAATTAGGGTACAGAATCATGAGATATAAGCAGAGGCATATAATTATAAAAGCAACTCCTCATGATCAGAATGAGTATGTTGTTGGTGACATGTGCAGAGTACATAGTGTGAGATCAGTTTGTTGCAAAGAGCAGGAAGTGTTAATCATATGATAGCAAAGAACAGGCAGGCTTGTCTCTGTACATGTAAAGAATGCTGGAGTCAGATAACACGAGGACGAGGAGGGAAGACGTCAACAGCCAGCCCTTGTTATGACGTTTTCACTGTTTGTGTATATAACTTCCTGGGTCGGGGATAGTTGGTGCTCAGACTTCGTGAACTGACACACACACTTTGTTCTTCGGTCAGGGAAACGTAGTGGGACCCAGATATATCTGTAAAACTCTGCACATTATACTGGTGTTAACAATAAAACTGATTATTTCTTAAAGCTAAACAACTTCTTCTATCGCTTCATTAAAGAACACGCGTGAGTAAGAGTTTCTGTTACACCACGTCCTGCTACACGGTCCAATACCTCCATCTAGTGGACGCTGGTCGTCTCTACCAGTCATTCCCCACACACACCTGTTCCTAATTAATAATCACTGTTTCCCTATTTAAGCCGGGGATTATCAAGCAGCCGGCGCCAGTTCGTTGTTTCCCTAACCTACTAGTAATTCCCAGCCTGACTACGCCTGTTCCAGCCCTTGTTGCCGATCCCTGCCTGCCTGACGACCCCCCTGTTCCAGCCCTTGTTGCCGACCCCTGCCTGCCTGACGACCCACCTGTCCAGCCCTTGTTGCCGACCCCTGCCTGCCTGACGACCCACCTGTCCAGCCCTTGTTGCCGACCCCTGCCTGTCCGACTACCAGCCCCGTTGCCGACCCCTGCCTGTCCGACTACCAGCCCGTTGCCGACCCCTGCCTGTCCGACTACCAGCCCCGTTGCCGAGCCCCCCCGCCTGCCTGACTACCCGTCCCCTGCCTAGCCCTGGTCCACCTGATTGCCTGCCCCGTACCAGACCCCCGATAGCCTGACTCCCCGAACGATCACCCAATAAATTCCTTTGCCTTTTCTCCTGTCTCTGCCTCCCTGTGTCCAGCATTTGGGTCCCAGTGTTCTTGTACCTTAACAGTACGAACTGGCCAAACATGGACCCAGCTGACGCAGAGGGGTTCAGGGCAATGATCTCCCGCCAAGGGACTCTCTTGGGCCAACACGATCAGGCCTTGCAGGAGATCGCCACCGCCCTCCGGGAGCTGACTCTAGCCGTCGGCGCTCAGCTCCCCGCCCCCCCAGAACCACCAGCCCCCACCCCGAGTCCGTTGGTTTCTCCCCGGGAACCATTCATCCCAGCCCCCCAACGTTATGGAGGGGATCTGGGATCCTGCCGGTCTTTCCTTACCCAGTGTTCCCTTGTTTTTGAGATGCAGCCCCAGACTTACCCCACCGAGAGATCAAAGATAGCTTACCTGATCGGTTCGCTGAGTGGCGAGGCTCTCGCGTGGGCCGCGGCGGTGTGGGAACGTGGGTCTTCGGTTTGTTATAACTACGGCGCCTTCACAGATGATATGAGGAAGGTCTTTGATCATCCTGTCCGGGGCAGGGAGGCCTCCCAACGTCTCCTGCAGCTTCGCCAGGGATCACGCAGCGTAGCCTCTTTTGCAGTGGAGTTCTGGACCCTCGCTGCTGAGAGAGGCTGGAACGAGGAGGCGCTGCAGGGGGTATTCCAAAATGCGCTCAGTAGCGAGCTAAAGGACCGCTTAACCTCCTGGGAGGAACCCGCGGACTTAGACCATCTCATTTCTCTCGCGATTCACATGGACAATCGTTTGCGAGAGCGGCGCAGAGAGAGAGGCACCCGCTCGTTCGCCACGCCCCCTTTTGAGTCACCGGCTGCAACGCAGTCCTCCCTCCCGGTTACCGTTCCTCCCCGCTATGGGCGGCCCCCTTCCCCCGAGCCGATGCAGATCGGACGCACACACCTTACTCCCGAGGAGAGGGAGCGGCGTATTCGATCTGGAGCTTGTTTGTATTGCGGCACTTCCGGTCATTTTCGATCCGGATGCCCCGCCCTCTCGGGAAAAGAACGGGCTCGTCAGTAACTCGAGGGGTACTGGCGAGCCGCTCTCATAATCCCTCAGTCTCCCGCCCCCTCCTAGAGGCCACCCTTATGTGGCAAGATCAAAGCCTCCCGCTCTCCATTCTCCTGGACTCCGGAGCGGATGAGAGCTTCATCGATCAGGAGTTGGTTAAGCGACTGAGCATTGACACCATTCCTCTCGATCTTTCGATCGAGACCCAGGCGCTAGATGGGAGGTCCCTCACACGGGTGGAACGCCGCACCGTTCCGCTCAACCTGCTAGTTTCTGGGAATCATCAGGAGACCATATCCCTCCTGGTGATTGCCAGCCCCTTCTCCTCGGTTGTTCTGGGCTACCCCTGGTTGCAAACTCACAATCCTCAGATAGATTGGGGAACCGGGCGCATCCTGTCATGGAGTACCCATTGCCTGTCCCAGTGCTTGCGGTCCGCCCCGGCTCCTCGGGCGACAGAGTTCGAGTCCGTACCCGAACCTCCTAACCTGTCCTCCGTCCCGGAAGAGTGCCACGACCTCGGAGCGGTGTTCAGCAAGTCCCACGCCTTGACCTTGCCCCCCCACCGCCCTTATGACTGCGCCATAGACCTCCTCCCCGGAGCCCCCCTTCCTAGCAGCCGTCTGTTCAACCTCTCCCGCCCCGAACGCGAGTCGATGGAGGAGTACATCGGGGAATCCATCGCCGCTGGAATCATCCGTCCTTCTTCGTCACCTGTTGGAGCGGGTTTCTTCTTTATTACCAAGAAGGATAAATCGCTTCGCCCCTGCATCGACTACCGTGGTCTGAATGACATCACGGTGAAAAATAAATACCCATTACCGCTTATCAGTTCCGCCTTCGTCCCCCTTCATGGAGCCTCCGTGTTCTCAAAATTAGATCTGCGTAATGCATATCATCTGGTCCGCATTCGGGAGGGGGACGAATGGAAGACGGCTTTTAATACTCCTTTGGGCCACTACGAGTATCTGGTGATGCCATTCGGCCTCACCAACGCCCCCGCAGTGTTTCAAGCTTTGGTTAACGATGTCCTCCGGGACCTGTTGAATCACACCGTTTTCGTCTACATCGACGATATTCTAATCTTCTCAAGATCCATAGTGGAGCACAGGGTCCATGTCCGGCAGGTTCTGCAGAGGCTGTTGGAGAACAGGCTGTATGTCAAGGCGGAGAAGTGCGAGTTTCACGTCCCATCCATTTCCTTCTTGGGGTATATAATCAGCCAGGGCCAGGTAGAAATGGATCCCTCTAAGGTCTCTGCGGTGGCCGAGTGGCCCCCTCCCTTAACCCGCAAGAGATTGCAACAATTCCTTGGCTTTGCCAATTTTTACCGTCGCTTTATACGCGGTTACAGCCAAATCGCGGCACCCCTCACGGCCTTGACTTCCACCAAGAGCCCCTTTGCTTGGACGCCGGAGGCGGAGACCGCTTTTCAGGGCCTCAAACAGCGGTTCGTATCTGCTCCCATCCTCACCCAACCTGATCCTTCACTTCAGTTCGTGGTGGAGGTCGACGCCTCGGACACCGGAGTGGGCGCGGTTCTCTCCCAGCGTTCCTCCTCCGACCACAAGCTCCATCCCTGCGCCTTCTTCTCTCGAAGGTTGTCCCCGCCGGAGCGCAATTACGACGTGGGCAACCGAGAGCTCTTAGCTGTCAAGCTTGCTTTGGAGGAGTGGCGACATTGGTTGGAGGGCGCAGAGCTTCCTTTTATTGTTTGGACCGACCATCGCAATCTCGCTTACCTCCAAACGGCTAAGAGGCTAAATTCCCGTCAGGCCAGGTGGGCCTTATACTTTGGCCGGTTCAACTTTTCCCTTACCTACCGTCCCGGCTCCCAGAATGTTAAGCCGGATGCTCTGTCCCGCCTGTATTCTCCTGAGGACCCCGGCACTGACCCCGAGACCATTCTGCCACCCACTTGTCTCATTGCCACTCTCACCTGGGAGGTGGAGTCTGCGGTTCGTCTGGCGCAGAGGCAACAGCCGGATCCCGGTCTCGGCCCCCCCAACCGTATGTTCGTCCCTGACTCAGTAAGGTCTCAAGTATTGACCTGGGCGCACTCCTCCCGGCTTACATGCCACCCAGGCATCACCCGCACCTTGGATTTCATCCGTCGGCGTTTCTGGTGGTCCACCATGGACAAGGACGTTCGATCGTTTATTTCGGCGTGTGCGACTTGCGCCCGAAACAAGACCTCGACCCGCCCCCATTCCGGTTTACTACAGCCCCTACCCATCCCTAGCCGCCCTTGGTCACACATCGCCCTGGACTTCGTCACTGGTCTACCCACGTCAGAGGGCAATACCACCATCCTTACCGTGATTGACCGTTTCTCAAAGGCCGCCCACTTCATCGCCCTCCCCAAGCTCCCCACCTCAAGGGAGACCGCCGACCTCCTGGTCAAGCATGTATTCTGCCTGCATGGCATCCCCGCGGACATTGTGTCCGACCGAGGCCCCCAGTTCACCTCACAGGTATGGCGGGCATTCTGTAAGGCGCTTGGCGCCACTTCCAGTCTCTCCTCTGGGTTTCACCCCCAGTCTAACGGCCAATCAGAACGAGCCAACCAGGAGATGGAGGCGGCACTTCGCTGCATCACCCACACCAGCCCCACCACCTGGAGCTCTCAGCTGCCCTGGGTGGAATACGCCCATAACACGCTGTTAAATGCATCCACTGGGTTATCCCCATTCATGGCCTCCCTGGGTTACCAACCTCCCCTGTTCCCTGATCTGGAGGAAGAAATCGCAGTCCCCTCGGTCCAAACCCATCTGCGCAGGTGCCGGCGCATCTGGAAACGGACACGCACTGCACTACTTCATGCATCCTCTCGCTCCCAAATTCAGGCTAACAAGCGGCGTCGACCTGCACCCGAGTACGCCCCCGGGCAAGGGGTTTGGTTGCGGGCTAAGGATCTTCCCTTGAAGGGGATTCCTCCCAAACTCTCCCCACGCTTCATCGGCCCCTACACCATCTCCAAGGTGGTCAACCCCTCTGCGGTTCGCTTGAACCTACCCCCTGCACTCCGCCGCATCCACCCCACTTTCCATGTCTCGCAGATTAAGCCAGTCTCTACCAGTCCGTTGTCCCCCCCCATCCCACCTCCACCTCCGCCAAGGCTGATTGACAATCATCCAGCTTGGACGGTCCGTCGACTCCTGGATGTGCGGCGTCGCGGCCGGGGACATCAGTACCTGGTTGATTGGGAGGGGTATGGTCCTGAGGAGAGATCCTGGGTTCCCCGCAAGCGGATTCTGGATCCCTCCCTTATTCGGGACTTTCACCGGGATCACCCGTCCCCCCCACCCGAAGTACCCTGCGACAGGGTTCCCGCCTCCAGGCCCCCTCCACCCATCCCGGTCACAGACAATCACCCGGCGGTGCTAGGGCGTCCGCCGAGAGGCGTCCGTAGAGGGGGGGGTACTGTTACACCACGTCCTGCTACACGGTCCAATACCTCCATCTAGTGGACGCTGGTCGTCTCTACCAGTCATTCCCCACACACACCTGTTCCTAATTAATAATCACTGTTTCCCTATTTAAGCCGGGGATTATCAAGCAGCCGGCGCCAGTTCGTTGTTTCCCTAACCTACTAGTAATTCCCAGCCTGACTACGCCTGTTCCAGCCCTTGTTGCCGATCCCTGCCTGCCTGACGACCCCCCCTGTTCCAGCCCTTGTTGCCGACCCCTGCCTGTCCGACTACCAGCCCCGTTGCCGACCCCTGCCTGTCCGACTACCAGCCCGTTGCCGACCCCTGCCTGTCCGACTACCAGCCCGTTGCCGACCCCTGCCTGTCCGACTACCAGCCCCGTTGCCGAGCCCCCCCGCCTGCCTGACTACCCGTCCCCTGCCTAGCCCTGGTCCACCTGATTGCCTGCCCCGTACCAGACCCCCGATAGCCTGACTCCCCGAACGATCACCCAATAAATTCCTTTGCCTTTTCTCCTGTCTCTGCCTCCCTGTGTCCAGCATTTGGGTCCCAGTGTTCTTGTACCTTAACAGTTTCAAGAGAAACTGCTTCTCACAACACTATCTATCTATCTATCTAGCCTGTTGTAGCTGGTGACGTTTTAACACATATTCCTGATCAACTTGACGACCGTTTTTGTGTATCATTACACAAAAACTACAAACTTTTTAAAGGAATTTATTTTATTTGGCAATATTTGGGTTTTTTGTTACAGAATAATGATAATAGCATAATATAATACTATAATAGTCATAAATACCAGTTCACTTCTTCTAATTAATTTCCCCTTTAAGAGGGAGTCAAATTCCCTTTGATGATGCTGCTGAGCATGCTAGCAGACCAAACTATGCAGAATCAGCTGGAGGAATAGGCTGACAGACATGAGTTTTATTGCATGTCCAGTCTACCGAAATGCAATTTCCATTATCTTACTTGCTGTGTACATCAGGTAACAGTCCCCGGAGTGAAAAGAACAAGAACATGACAAGAACAACAAAAACAAAGACATAAACTATGAATAGAGTTTTATTGCTTTGTCAAAGAATTATATAATATCCTAAACGTACCAGAAACAGATACCCCTTTATCGGAAGGCCCTCTCTCTCTCTCGCTGCTAAACCCATGTAACTGAAACATATATCGCTCCCTCCAAAGCATTCCAGGCATTCCTTCCTGAGATGAGAACGCCTGGGAATGAGGTTATCCAGGGATAAGTGGAGGCTGGGAGGCCACTACAGATTACCTGAGACCTGGAGCTTGCTAGACTAACAGAAGACAGGGAAGACACAATGGTGACACATTCCAATCGGATCTCCAACAGACTTTTGATGACACAGCGCTCTTCCTCCCGATGAGAAGTGCTCTCGGCTTTCATGCATTAAGAAAGAAGACCCCATCCTCTGTAGCTCATTTCCATGTAAAGTCAGTTATATGGCAAAAAAATGCCCCCAAAACTTGGAAAATGTTCATTAGTTATTTTACATCCAAATCTAGTTATAAGTTCCTCTAGAGCTGAAACTTGTAACATGCTCGCAGACATTTCAACCAATAAAATCACAGCATGTTCCAGCTCCCCTTCATATGAAGCCTACTAATGGATGAAATACATGAAATACATCATATTATATGATAGTCAGTGAATGCCGGGATAAACGTGTACCAATTCTACAGAACTGTTGTGGTTTTTTAACATGCACAATCTGGAGCTACAATGCAATTATTCTACAATTCACAAGGGTCATCAAAAGGAAATGTTTGCCTGCTGATTTTTAGATCAAAACATCTCCACACGATGAATCTGGTCTGCAAAGATACCTACTGCTGCATACCCCTGGAAAAAAAGCCAGGATATAAATAAAATTATGGATGCTGACATTTTGATTACACAAGGAAGATGTTTTAACACACGGAAATGCATTGATATACACCCCTGAATAAACACATCACTGAATTAAACTGGTGGCAGCTAGCCTGAAAGCTGTATTTATATTTAAAGTACACACTGCCTCTGTCTTTTATCTATGTTCTTTAAAAATTGTTTCATCTGTTGGCTGTCAAATATAGTTAGAAGTATTTATAATTCAGAGTACTCCATCGTTGGATGTATTTTTAATGCTGAGCCAAAAAAATAAACCTCTTAGATTAGCCTATGTGCCTTTTTATGGACAAAGCGTGCTCTCCTTGTCTTGAAAGTATTTTCTTTTCATGAAACACAATTGGGACATTGTGGCACTTGGCCCCAAGTGTAATTACCTTCCCCAGAATCAGACAGGTAATTATGCAGCTCCTTGTCACAGTAAATACAGCACTTTGAGCAAAGAACCATGTGAGACCACATGTCAGACATGAGCTGCTCACTGCATATAATTAATGCTCCAGCCATCCTTGGACAATTTCATATTGGGTTTACCCTAGATATGGACAGCTGTCAAACTTGACTTGTCCATCACATGTATGTTTTTTTTTCTCACGCACTGGTGCAAAGGCAGACACAGTCGTTGGTCTGTTTAACAGTGCACGGAAGTTGTTGAATGTAACCATTGAGATCTAGTGTGAGTGAGCGGACCACCACTAACTGGACATGTCCTCCAAATTCACCTAGACACTTGTATTACTGGTGTTAGAGGCTATGCTAATGCTATGCCCCCAACCTTTTACCCCATTCATCTCTGCCCACTGTACATCAGACCTATTGGTAGTTGCTTGTCATGACTCCACCTTGAATTAACTCTTGTTCTCTCTGGCTGCCCGTGCCGGAGTAATAGATTTGTAAAGTGGTCATGTTAGCACAGGCCAGGCCTGGTCGTTGATTATTCACTGTTTAGCAGCAGGTGCTATACACTGTTAGCAGCAGGTGTTGTCAATTACTGACCACCTGTCTTGGCGAGTCAAAGAGACTGAGACTATGTACACACGGCAACGCTCCTGTTTTTTTTTTTTTGCTGGTTGAAAAAAAACTGCGTCCACACACGCATCGGATCACTAAATGTCCGCGTACACATGGCAATGACACTTGTGAAAACGATGTAATACATATGAACCGTCCATTCATTTCTGTTAATGGACACCTCGTCGGGCATTATCACTTACATACCAGCTGGGAGTTCCTTCTAAGGATTTAACTGTTTCAACTGTTTTCCTTTCAATTGCAACAAATGCCAAGTTTCGCAGACGCAGAAAAAAAGATGTATCTTATTAAATGAATGTTCAACAAATTATGTATGTGTTCGTCAGTCGTCACTGTCAAAGTCAGTTCACGATAGCTGCCTAAGGGTTAGGCGGTGACTGGCTAGAGTGTTGTGTCAATCAAATTCTACCCTATCGGTCACTGCTTCACGGGTGGGACTTATCTGCCATAAGGATCAATTGAAACAGAAAAAAACCACGAGCCGCCTGGGTTTCACTCGATTTACATTGAAGTCAATGGGAAAAGTGACGTATGGTGGTGAAGCAGAAGGAAAGTCTGCTTCACTGTAATTATCTGTTCCACCACGGGTGGCGCTGTTGTCACTCACAGAATTGATTTCAGGAAAACAGCTCGTCTTAGTGACCGTATTTCTGTTTCAAAGCACTGAAAATGGGATTATTGTAAGATGTTTTATTTTGTAACTTTTTTTTGGTGAAGCACTGCTTCACCTGTAGTCTTATAGAAGTCTCCACTGGTCAGGCTATAACAACACTAGTATTGGTGTATATACCAGCAGGGGTATTGGCTCTCAATGAGCTATTGAGACTAGAGGCAAAAAAGGCGCAATATTTAATGTCAAACTGAATTCATCATCACGGATATAACTGTGTGTGCTCCATCTGTCTGAAACAAACCAAATATATTAAATGTCTCTTAAACAAATAAATCAAATTTTATAATAGGCTATAGGCTAATATAAAACTAAATAGGCCTAAGCGTTGTTGTTTCAGAGACACATTGCCATACGTGCATACTGCTTCAACTGCTTGATTTGTTATTATTCGTTCATCATATCATTATAATACCAGTGTTGACTTGTCCCTCAAATGAATGTGTCTCTGAAATCTTACAATTTAGCCTGTAAAACTAATCAATTGTGCGTGTTCTTGTGAAACACATCGCCATACACGCAGAGTAGAGTTTTTAACTGCATGATTTGTTATTTGCTCTGTTATGCCCAGCTCGTTCAAGAGCATAACCAAAGGGGGAGAACCACACAGCGACCAGTTAAATTAACCATACATTTATTTAAAGAACAAAGTTAAATGTAATTATGAGAAAACAAAAGAGCCAACAGAACACAACCAAACAAAACAAAACCACGCTGGAGTCCCGGAGGCACCAGCCATCCAGGAGGGAGAGCAGAGACCGCCATCTTAGAAAAGCCATGCTTTTATAGATGGCCACAGGTGGAGTTGATCTCCCTGATGAGGTGGGAGGGAGCCAGGCTGGAAGAACCTGAAAAGGGAGGAGCATAGAGAGGACAGCAAAGCACAAGATGGCCGAGGGCCATCACACCCCCCCCATAAACACAAGACCCCACTAACAGGGTCTTGTGCAGAATCAGCAGGGTGCACGGGAGAGCGCATCAGCCAGTACATTATCCCTACCTTTGATGTGACATATTTTCAGGTTGTAAGGCTGTAAAAATAGCAACCACCTCATAAGCCTACTATTTAAACTTAGCAAACTCACATTTTGCTAAGTTTACAGCTAAATTTGCCTGGGTCAACCGGTCAAGCACTGCACACAAACGCTGAACATGAGTTTCCCATGTCTCACTAAACACCACAACGTCATCCAAATAAACTGAACACCCTGCTAACCCAGCTAACACCTTATTCATGAGATGCTGAAAAGTTGCTGGAGCATTTCGGAGACCAAACAGCATGACCGAATAAGAAAACAAACCCCACGGTGTAATAAATGATGAAATTTCCTTGGCCCTGGCTGTCAGTGGCACCTGCCAATAACCTTTCAAAAGATCCAGTTTGGTCACAAATTTGGCACCACCCACTTGATCAATACAGTCCTCAATGTGAGGGAGTGGATAACAGTCAGGCCTGGGGCCTCATGTACTAAGACTTGCGTGGATTTCTTACTAAAACTTTGCGGACGCCAAAATCTGGAAAGCTGCTGCGCACAAATAAATCCGGATGTATCAATCCTTGCGTAAGCACAATTTCGCGCAGATTCTCTTTGTACATCCCAATTGACGTGAAATTGAGCGCACATGCACGAGCCCGACTCTCCGCCCTGTCTCCTCCCTCATTTAATATGCTAATTAGTATAAATAGGCCTGCAGTAGTGCGCTTAGGAGGAGAAAGGAGATAATGGAGAAAGGAAGAGAATCAAGGGCATTAATGATATTAATTCCAACCTGCAACAAATAACTGGGGCCTTAAAAGACATTAATGAAACATTAAAATAACTAGTTAAAAATGAATGTTGTCTCCGTTTACCTTTTTTATATTCTTGCTATTAACTGCTGCCGAGTTCGAATGGCTTCTGCATTGGGCTGCGCATTGTTTGGTCCGGGGTCTGGATCGTCTGGGAGGGCCATTACCTCGTGTAATGGCACGCCGTGCCTGTGCGCAATATTGTGCAGAACCCCACATGCCTGCACAATGCGGCACACCTTTTCAGGGTGATAGAGCAGCATCCCCCCGCTCCGGTCAAGGCAGCGCCACCGGCTTTTGAGCTGCCCTATCGCTCTTTCCACGACTGACCGACTGCGTGCATGGATATTGTTATATCTCTACTCTCGGACAGTCAGTGGGTTGGCGAGGGGGGTTAACAGCCATGGTCATAAGGGGGAATTGGTACAATTACAGCATAGGCTACCCAACATAGATTTAAGTCAATTCGCTTTAAAGTGTTTTACCAATTAGCCACCCATCACACACTGCCAGGCTCCAACCTATTCCCAACCGAGCTGTTAGTCAAGATGAATGAATCATGGGTTGACCCAGGCCACCTTGCCACGATATTCGTAAGGCGGCATCACAGATTATTTGCACGTTTAAGGAATGAAAGTGTTTCCTATTCACGTACGCATATTCCCCTTCAGATGGCGCCTTTATTGCAATGTGTGTGCAGTGCAGTCGATCGCTCCGGTTACATTGGGAAAACCGGCGATCTCTGCAAATTGCGCTTTGATGTGTGCTTGGTTTACTGCATCATATGGAAACCGTATATACCTGGCTGAGATGCGGATGATCCCGTTTAAAACAGCCGGAATGGCGCGGCTCAGAGCCCTGACTCATTCCTGACCGGTCAGCCAATTCCCTCTGGAATGATCCTGTTGCTAGAAAACCAAGCGTAGTCAGGACTTGTATTGGAACTGGCAATGCGTGACTCCTCGCCGTCTGCCTCTCCAAACCCGGGCCCAACTCAGTAGGCCTACAGATTTCCAAGAGGATATAGCTTTTGGAAATCTGAATCGGCTGATAAGCCAGTCATCATCGTGACACCCGTTCATTTCGAATGCGACCATTCGCAATATCTTCCAACAAGGCCAAGACTGCCATTGTCAACCTCTCGATTATTGCAACATTTTGCGCGTGCTTTTATATTCTCATTAATTTGGATGCATGCTGACGATAGGTTGTCCCCATACACCCAAGGTGTCAATAATGTACATAATTAGAAATTGTCCGACTGGTTCATTGATGGATTGATTTTAAGTAACAATGGCTTGTACTTACTCCACGCAACATCACATAATGATATTGCAGTCAAGAATTTCACGACAAATGCGTGGAGAGAGATCCATTAGGCCAGGCCCATTAGGCGTGGCCCTGAAAATATGTAACGTTTAATAAACAAGTCGTCACTGAAAATAATATAGCTTGGGCTTCCTTTTAATTTACTTTTAATTCCAATATTGACAATTTAATTTTATGTGTCTGTTTAAGTTTAGCCTAATATCTACAACAGTGTCACATTATGCCTCTCGACAACAATAACGCATGATTGAAGTGCAGCCCGACGTACAAATCCACTTTTTACTAGCCCCGTACTGCAATATTACTTCATGACTCGTGATCGCGTAGCCTAATGTTGTTGCGCTGCATTGCCTCTATGTGCCGCCAACTGACAAAATGCAGCAGAAATGTGCGTAAGCAAGGCATTTAGTTTGCGTGGAGAACCGCACTTTTTCACGTCAAGTCAGTCTTTGTACATCCGAACGTTTGCGTGAGAAGTTGCTTACGCAGCTTTTTTGTGCGTAAGCAAGCTTTGTACATGAGGCCCCTGGTGATTAACCTTTCTGAAATCTGTGCAAAATCTGTCTGACCTATCTGCCTTGTCTACCAACAGACATGGAGAAGCCCAACCTGCACATAATGGTTCTGCCAACCCATGTTGCATCAAATACTCTACTTCCTTCTCCATACGCTGACACTTTTCTATTGGCAGCCTGTAAGCACGCTGCCTCACAGGCAGAGCATCCCCCACCTCTATGTCATGTTCGATCATGTTAGTGCATGACGGTGTATCTGAAAAGAGTGACAAATGAGACAGTAGCAATTTTCAATATAACTAAATTGATTGGAAAGACCGTTCAGATACTCTGAATTTTTAAGTTTTCCAGTCAGAATGGGCTCAGAGGGAACATCAAAATCGTCCCAAAGTGTAAGGCCCACTAAATCTTGCCTGAAATGGTGAACCAATCACAGGCAACAAAACCAGAACTTGGTCGATAGTGGCCCCGATAGTGGCCCCCGGACAGAGTGAGCAAACACTAGCTCAATAACCATGGCAAGCCTTCTTCCCAATCCTGAGAAAGTTCTGTACAGTAGGAACGCAACATAGATTTCAATGTTTGATGAAAACGTTCCAGAACACCCTGAGACTCCGGATGATAGGCTCTGGAGACATGATATTCAACCCTCAACTGTTTTAACACATGGGAAAAAGTACGAGACATGAAACTACTGCCTTGGTCTGTTTGCACTATCTTTGGAACTCCAAAAGTTGAAATAAAGGAAGTAAGTGCCTTCAGCACTGGTTTGGCCTTTATAGAGCGCAACGGAAAAGCGGCAGGATAACGTGTACTCTCACACATCACTGTTAATAGGTACTGGTTACCCATCTTACTCTTTGGAAGTGGGCCCACACAGTCAAGTAACAAATACTCAAAAGGCTTCTCCACAACAGAAATTGGGTACAGGGGAGCTGGCTTCAGCTTCTGATTGGGCTTTCCTGTTAGTTGACATGTTTTGTAGGTTTTACAATAGTTAGCAACATCCCTTTTTAATCGAGGCCAGAAGAAATGGCGAAGCACTTTATCATAAGTTTTCTTTACGCCAAGATGGCCTGCCACCCCATCATGTGAAGTGCTCAACACCACGTCTCTGAACTTGGAAGGAACCACGACCTGAACCACACTGTCAACCTGTACCCCACTCACCACACAAACCCACTTCCTTAACAGTAATCCATCACTGAGAAAATAACCACTAGAGACACTCTTGAGATCACCTTCTGAACCAACCATCTCAAATAAAGGCCTCAGTGTAAGATCTACAGCCTGTCCCCTAAGGCACTCCTCCCTAAAAAACACAGGCAAAGGAATGGAAAAAAAACTTACACAATCCCTGTCCCTCAGAGACACCTGCCTGAAAAGACTGACCCTGTTCAGAAAGCTCCGACTGTTCTGACAGAACTTTACTCTTGGCCCGGGTCACAGCACAGGAGGAAAACACTTCAGGGCTCTCTTTAGCACACCCCTCAGGCTCTTTAGGCACCTGCAAAACTGAACCCACATACACAAGTGGTGGACCCTTTTCCCAGATCTTTGACCCTGCCAAATCATTGCCCAGGATGACATCAACCCCCTGTATCGGCAACTCAGGACGGATGGCAATATCTACTTCACCACACACCAAATCAGAATCAAGATGGACACGATGAACAGGAACCCAGAGTGTAACCATCCCAACCCCCAATACAGGAGCTTTCCCACCAGTAGCTGTATGGGCTGAAAAAGGCAGCACGCTACTCAAGATAAGACTCTGATTAGCTCCCGAGTCCCTCAGAATCTTAACACGTACCTTCCCCTGTCCATCTAAAGACACAAAACCATTCGAAACAAAAGGTGTATACAACTCATCCACATGCTTAGATGACACAGTCCCTGGTGGATGAACAGACTCAGACATGTCAGTGTGAAGCACAGAGGTCACCAGGCCCACTGGCTTTGCATACACACTGGTATTTGCTGATTTCTGACCAGCTTTACGAATTGGACACTCCCCTTTCCAGTGTCCCCTATTCCTAAAGGCATGCCAAGTTCTGCCTGGATCAAACTTCCCATCTGTCCCTGGGACATGTCTGACAGCAGCCTGAGAAACATCATGAGCTACTGGAGGCCTGTTAGCCCTAAACCTAAAACTCTCCCTCCATTGTCCTTCTCTCTGGCCACCGGCTGAGCCACTACCGTGCGTTAAAACTAGTGTTGGGCATAGATTAATTTCTTTAATCTAGATTAATCTAACTGTAATCTTGGAATTAATCTAGATTAAAATGGCTCATTTAAATTCTGTCGAAGGCATTCATAATATGCGTGTGCTACCTAAATAATGACTAAAAATAAGTCTGCGCGATTGTTGACGGGGGGGGGGCGCGATTGTTGACCGGAGGGGGAGAGGTGCGCGATTGATTGTTGATGGGGGGGGGGGGGGCGCGCGATTGTTGACCGGAGGGGGAGAGGTGCGCAATTGTTGACCGGAGGGGGAGAGGGGCACGATTGTTGACGGGAGGGGGGGGGGGGGGGGGGTCAGTAATGACACCGCGAATACGGACGTTTATCATCTTTTTTTAAATATATATTTTTTAAGAGGCCCCTGATTGGCCGAGGCCCTGGTAAGCCCGTGCATTAAGGCACCACTGCCCAGACCTACGACTGACGGGGGGGGCAGCCAACGCGAACGGGTTTATGAGAACCCCCAGATCGTTTCACACAGATGCGGGAGGGTACCTTTTGCGTCAGTATCAGACGTCTAGGGGCGTGACAAATCGTCGGTATATTACGAGTTGGGATGAGAACGTGTTGGGGGGGGGGGGGTCGCCGGGCAGAGGACGCAGCCGTTCCGCAGTGCAGCCGTTCCGCGGCGCTTACCTTCCTTGGTGGAAATCCGGTATAGACCCAGCTCCCAACCCAACTTCGACAATAGATTAACGGCGATAGTTTTTTTACTGCGCGATAAGACTCTCGCGTTATCGCAGCACGTTAACGCCGATAACGGCCCACCACTAGTTAAAACATATTCATCTGCCAAGACTGCGGCTGCTGTTGTAACCTTCTTTTCAGTGATATATGTGGCTAGCTGGGCAGGCAATGAAGCCTTGAACTGTTCTAACACAATCAGGTCACACAAATCATCATACGATTCCACACTGGATGCTGAACACCACCGATTGAAATGAGTTAACATATCTTGAACAAACTCAACATGGGTTTGCTGGTCTCTTTTCTCCCAGCTTCTAAACCTCTGCCTGTAAGCTTCCGGCACAGTTTGTATGCTTTAAGGACTGCAGCTTTAACTTAGCACTGTCAACAGGAGTAAGGGCAGAGAAAGCTCTCTGGGCCTTGCCTGTGAAGATACATTGCAACATTAAAGTCTGGTGGGCATCCGACCAGCCCGATGCCTGCTACCCGTTCAAACAATGCAAAAAACGTGTCAGGGTGTTTTTCATCAAATTTTGGCAAAAACCGCAACCCTTCAGCAACATCAAAGCCATGATGCATCCCTGTAGTCCCACTTCTACCCTCATTCATTAGCTTCAACTTCAACTTTGACCTTTTCCTTCTCTAATGCTGCTGCAGCCCGCAGCTTCTCCTGCTCCAACTCAAACTGAAATCTCTCCCTCTCCAGCTGCAAGTACTGCTCAAATGACCAAGCCCCATCCCTAACACCTGGACCCACAAGAGCTGCTGGAGCCTGAGCCACCTCCAAAAGATCAGCAGACACTGCCAACCCCTCAACAATGCCCCGTAGCTCAGCCTTTTTTGGCACCCCCTCGGCCTTAGACCAACCCAAATGTACTGCCAAGTCCACCAGATCTGATTTAGCAAACTGAGCTAAAGTGCTACGAGATGGCCGCTGGAGGAACTCAGAAACCAGTGTATTACTGTGCTCAGTATCCATGTTAATTGTCAGCTTAAACTACAACCTGTGCAAACTTCACAGACCTCTTCCAAAAGAGCAAGCAACAAGTCACACTACACAGCCACAGAGAGATTGAGTGACAAAGGAGCGCCCCCCTCCTAACTGCCTAACTCAAACTAACTAACTGCATCCTAGTCTTCATGTGCGTACTGGCGGCGGGTATTTATGCACCTGAAAACCATTTGTATTGGTGAAGACTCTTGTCCCAGCCAATACTCTGGGATGCTCCCGAGACAACCGCTGCTAACCGCACGGACACCACACAAAAACAACAAACAGCCCTGCAACAAAACAACAAACAGAGCAACCCCTCCTTGTGAGGGAACTGCCACTACAGCCTACTTGAGGGACACAACTGCTTCAGTCACAACCTCCCTACAGCCATACACAGCGCAACTCAAAGCCACCACTTCCTAAATGCAGGTCAACAAAGAGAGCACCACACCATTTACCCCCCTGGTTAACACTACACTCAAAAAACAAACCACTGTGAGCCTCCCAATTTTACTGCCACACATGTGCCAACATTGACACTCCCAAGTTCAAAATTGGAAGAGCCCCCACTTGTTATGCCCAGCTCGTTCAAGAGCATAACCAAAGGGGGAGAACCACACAGCGACCAGTTAAATTAACCATAAATGTATTTAAAGAACAAAGTTAAATGTAATTATGAGAAAACAAAAGAGCCAACAGAACACAACCAAACCAAACAAAACAAAACTACGCTGGAGTCCTGGACAGTGATGGGCAGTAACGCGTTAGAAGTAACGCGTTACTGTAATCCGATTACTTTTTTCAAATAACGAGTAAAGTAAGGGATTACAATTGCAAAAACAGTAATTAGATTACTGTTACTTTCCCCCAAACAGACTGCGTTACTGCGTTACTAAACCGTGATTTTGTTTGTTAGAGTGTCATGACAATCACGAGCGGTGCGACGTCAGTGTGTGTGTAGATCAACAAGAGATAACATGGAGTGCGGGAGAGAGCAGGACCATGCAGCGTTTAATGCTTGGAAGTAGGGATGGGCATAATTAATCGATGATCGATCATTGATCGTTAAGAAATGTGTCGATCAATTTATATTGTTATCGATCAAAAGGACGTTGTGTTGCATACTGTGAGTCTTGAAGCGGTGCCCGGTGATCGCGGCTTTAGTTCCCCGTGTCTGATCGCTGTAATTCGGAGCGTGAATATCGGTTGAATATCTAATATCTTTCTAACTTTAAAAAACACTTTAGTATTTTTTAAAATGATAGTCGCACATCCATCGTAACTACGCCGTGAAGGTGAACCCTCCCGGACTCCGCTATTAACATGAACCGCTCCGCCGGAGGAGCCGCACATCCACACGCACCGGACACCACAATACCAACACACATGTTTTACATTTGATTGCTTTTAAATAAAGTTGTGTGCAGTTATACGGTAAATACGATTATTGATTAATGACCGATCGCATACTGCGGTCGAGACAGCCGTCTCTCGGTTTCGCGTGGTCAAGCCAGCCGCTCCAACATTTTCAATACTTCCATAACTGACATTTTAGCAAAAAGTTCAGCCTCATATTTGTTTTCTGACTAAGGTATTGCTTTTAGATAGATCATGCAATTGTTTCTAAATGTGTGGCTCATCGTTTTGTTGCGAGCCTTTTCCGAGCGCCGGCTGCATATTGTATAGGCATATGTCGGCCTTTTTTACCCTTTTTTTTCAAAACAGTTATACAGTGGAAGTACCAACATTACTTTGAGTTTGACTCGGTAAAAAGTGACAAAAACATAAGTGTCCGCTGTACACTCTGCGTGGGAAGAAAACTTTTATCTACAGCGAAAAATTCAGAAAAGAATAGAATTGGGCTGGAAGGTCTATTTAGGCTCTATAGCCTATTCAGGTTGTGCATCATGTTTTTGAAAAGTAACTAAATAAAGTAATTAAGTAACTAATTACTTTTGAAAATAAGTAATCAGTAAAGTAACTGGATTACTTTCTTGGAGAAGTAATCAGTAATCAGTAACTAATTACTATTTCCAAGTAACTTGACCAACACTGGTCCTGGAGGCACCAGCCATCCAGGAGGTAGAGCAGAGACCGCCATCTTAGAAAAGCCATGCTTTTATAGATGGCCACAGGTGGAGTTGATCTCCCTGACGAGGTGGGAGGGAGTCAGGCTGGAAGAACCTGAAAAGGGAGGAGCATAGAGAGGACAGCAAAGCACAAGATGGCCGAGGGCCATCACAGCTCTTTCATATAATTATATAATAATAATGCCATTGTAAGCTCCCAGCATTGCACAACAAACTGGAATAAGGTAATAAGGTAGCCTAACTAAGCATAAGGATTCTTTTTTTTTTCCGAGTCTGGCGCGCTGTTCTGTGGACTTCGCAGGCTTCGCCCTCACATGCTTGTATCATCTAGATAACGTGCACATTTTTCTCCCCCCCTCGACCAATGGATTGGTAGAAGAGTAGGTAGAATTTCAGTTGACCACGATTTTCTTTGGTTGACTACAGCCCTAATACTAATACCCATAACAGAAACTTATGTGCAAGTATCAGCTCATCAGTCGTATCTTGATATGCGTAATATAACTCCACACTACGTTTTACGCCTAAGCCCGACTATACGTGATGAATCCGGAAGACAACGCTTTGACAAATCATCTTGTGGCTTGTGGGCGTGTTGACTAGTTTTTGCTCTGGGTACTAAAAGCAAGCGGTAATGAAGCAGAAGGTCAACGGCATGCCCACGCCCACATCCTGTTTGTTTATTGGTGGTAGCGTGGCTTCGCGTCGTGCTCATTTGAATAAAGTTGACAGAATCCAACTTTATGCAAATTTAGAAGCACCACAAGCAATCTCAGCATGGTCATATATATATATATATATCTCAATATGTGTACTTTATGAGTATATAGTAAGCAGTGGTGGAAGGTAACAGGTTACACTGTGAGCCACAGTGAAGTACAGATGGTTGAGGAGCCAGTGCAGAGAAGGCCTCTTCCCGTTCTGACACCGGTGTCCCTCAAGGCTCAGTATTAGGACCGCTCCTGTTCTCGCTATACGCTAGATCTTTTGGCTTTGTAATCACTTTGCATGGTAACTCATATCACTGCTACGCAGACAATAATAATAATAATAATAATTATAATAATACATAGTATTTCTATTGCACCTTTCAATGACCCAAGGACGCATACAAGAGGGCGAAGAGACAAACGGGGGGGGGGGGGGGGGGGGGGGTGGACAGGGGAGTGACAACAAGGGCAAGATGATGGAGTGGAATACGGGGGGAGGGACAGGACAGCAGTTATGGGTAGGAAAGATCGTAGGCTTCGGAAAAGAGGAAGGTTTTCAGACGGGACTTGAATGTGAGGAGTGAGGGTGAGTCGCGGACAGGTTGGGGGAGAGAGTTCCAGAGTCGGGGTGCTGTGCGGGAGAAGGCTCTGTCGCCGAAGGATTTGAGTTTTGATCTGGGTAATGTGAGGGAGAGAGTGGAGGAGGATCGGAGGGCACGGGTGGGGCGGTGGGGGACGAGGAGGTCAGACAGGTAGGGGGGGGCTAGGTGGTGGAGGGCTTTAAAGGTGAGGAGGAGTATCTTGAAAGTGATGCGCTGTTTGATGGGGAGCCAGTGGAGAGAGTGGAGAATGGGAGTGATGTGTTCACGGGACCGGGTGTGGGTAAGGAGGCGGGCAGCAGAGTTCTGGACCAGTTGTAGTCTATGGGGGGAATGAGAGGTGTGGTGTGTTCATTGAGGAAGGAGGCCCCGACACAGGAACGCTTTAACTCACTTTATTTGTTTAGCTTTAGTTATAGTAATCTACGTAACAATGGAGGGGTATAGTAAAGTCATGCGCATGGAGCGACCCCTTAGCTTTGCATCTGTCCGGATGCGCTGCCTGGGGGTTTCTGCCCTCCCCCGGATGTGTTGCCCGGTAGTAACCGGGCAGGCGTGGCCTCTATGACGCATAATGGCTAGTGTTGAGCGCCCGCCCCCAGTGTATTATGTATGCCGCCATCTGGTGTTCAGGTGCAGTTAATACAGCTTGTATATTTATTACTATTCCTTTGTGGCTATGTGTAGATATTACAGCCTGATGATACATATGTTATTATTTATTCTCAACAGTCCCTCCTTGGTCATCACTGATGACCATACTATAAATTACTAATGCAATGTATCATGTAAGGTCTAAAAATGGTGAGTATAAATTCAAGCGAAAAGAAAAAAACCCACGGATTGGTTACCGTGGGTCAACATCAACATCACCAACCGACTTAGTTCGGGAAATCCCCCCACTATACAGGAGGAAAACCTGTCGCATCTCTAAAGTGGACGGCATTCACCTTGGTGTGTCTCAAAGAATACATGGGCCGTAGCCAACAAACAGTAGACAAATTATCATCACATCATACAATCAATATGTCATACCATCATCACAGTATCTTGAGGACACAAAGGCACAGTAATAAATGCATAGTAATTTCATCATATGAAATCCCTTCAAATACTTATGCACGTATAACCACAATCGAATACCTCCAGGTATAAGGAACAGTAAACCTATATAGAACTTAAGAAAACGCCCTGTAGACATGCATGCAATGGCTCAGGTGGTCTCCATGCACGCAGGCTTCTCAAACATCATCACAGTGTTATCCACCGTATCCGTAGCCAACCTCAGGTCGGACAGTTCATGAATTCAATGTCCATCTTGCCATCCATAGGCAAGGCCCACACGACAAGGTTACTAACACGTACCCATGTATGCCTTGCCCACGGATCCACTCATCAACTCCAGTACCAGTAGTCAGAACATATTCCAGTAGCATCAAAGAAATTCATCAGTCTCATTATTACAGCAACCATAGGAAAACAGCATAACACATTCCGAACTTAAAATGCATTGTAATGACAACCATGACCCATACTGTGCATTTAATAATTCAACATTCAAGTAAATCAGGTGCAATGTCCTCCTAGACACAGGTGCCGAACTCCAGGAAATCAGGTACCAGTCTATGTAACCAAGCCTGATCAAGTCAGGGCGTTCCCCTGAACACTCAGGTACACCTGGTCACCTGTCTCCACCCTGGTTGGTGGTTCGTCCTTTGGCTCTGAAATCCTGTTTCTCAGAAATGTTGTTAGTTTCTTGAATGTCCCATTCACTCTTTCCACCATTCCTTGTGACCTAACCGCTGTTTGATGGGTATCTGCTGCACCACCCGGTGTTGACGGTGTAGTTTTGACACAGCGGTGGAAAAAGCTAACAAGTTAAGGTATTAAACACAGCATAACAGCATTCGGCGTTGGCTAGGTAATTCCCAATTTTCTATGTCAATAAACTATCTAGCTTTTGCATTAGATCCTTTCCCAACAGATTGCTGAAGTATTTCCCAATGATTACTGTAACCAGGTCCTTGCAAATGTTCAAAGAACATATGTCTGACTTTTGCAAATTCGACAATTAAACAAATAAAACAAAAAAAATCAAAATGCAAAAATATTTCCCCTTGAAAATAAAATGCAAAAATATTCCCCCCTTGAAAATAAAATCCCCCCTTGAAAATAAAATACACTACTTATTCCCCCCTCGTGACTTTGAAAAAGTCACGCAAAATTAACACAAATTTAAGCATGTTGCATTCATTCTTCCCGCTTGTATTGACCTTTATATATTGATGATAACATAAAATATATGTATATGACAGTGATTCTAGGTCCTAGTTTATCAAGCTTTTTGGCACAACTATTTTAGTCTTCTAGCGTTACCTCTCACCCCATCAGGATGAAGCACTTCTCTGCAATCCAATCACTGTCAATGCACAACAAATCATCATTACAGAGTGTTAACATCTTTCAACACCAATCACTTGTGAATAATCAATCATTAAAAGAATCAAAAAGAAAATAGAAAATATAGAGCGTAAAAACACATCACATTCAGATAAGACCGTCAGCCATGTTGCCTGCTAATATGAAACTAATCAACCGCTGGTAACAGGAAGCAATGTTCCTGCTGTTCATTTCGTGTATGCAGTCCATTTCAATGTCCAGATATGAGTCTCTGAGTCCATTTAGGGCAGGAGCCCCAGATCAACTGTCCTCTCTAATGGACCCCCCTCCATTGTCCTGAGGGGAAGAGAGACCAGAACCAACCAGTATCTTTGCAGAAAAACATCCAACACAATACAACAAACAATATGTAGACAGTTGTTTCTATTATGTAATTATAGATCAGGCGTGTCCAAATCCTAAATGATCTTATATCATTACTAATCTAAGTAGTTCAAACCATATGTGAAAGTCATATCAAAACAAACGTGCATACAATAGGTGAATATGGTGAATGAAGTAAAATTGAATATATACTGTATATAGTCACACATAGTCATTGAATAGTTTTGAGTGCTTAAAATGGATATACCTCAAATAAACCAACCTCAATTTCCTCATTGTCATCGTCCAAGTCACCTCTAATTATCAATGGCACCTGTGTGTGTGTCCCCTAGGTAAAAACACTCCGGCCCATCTAAGAATCATAGCCTTAGCAACGGTCAGCATCATTGAGCAAAAACAAAACATCGTACATAAAAACAAGACAATGGACACCACATTATGGAAGTAAACTGAGCAACCTACAAATGGACTTGTGTAATTGTTACACCCCAACACTGCGTATCAGGTTTTGTCATAATAATAACTACCGCACTCCCACATAATCCGTTTAGGGCGGGTCCCCTTCTCAGTTTGGTGAGGGGGAATTTCCCTGGACCGCTAACAGTCCCCAGCGCTGGTTGACCCCTGGACTACTGTGGACGAGCGGTAGAGGAGACAACTTCTGATTTAAATGAATAGTATCCAACTTAAATGAGCTGTTGGTCTGCTAATTGTCCCACAAAACACTTAAACACTGTTACCTACATTTATAAAACAAATACACAAAGAAAACAAATCAACTGGAAACAAAAAACAAATAACACAGACATAAATACATGGTTGACCCCTATATATGTATTTTCTATGTCCCAACAGATCTTTAACCGTTCTAATGTTCTCAGCGCTTTCTTTATTATGTTTCATTATGTATATTATTATTATTTTTTTATTATTATTATTAACATCATTATTATTACCACTACTATTATAGGGTAAACCCCTGCATAACTCTGTATTGCCTCCCTCCTTTGTCCATGTTTCTCCCTTTCCCTTCTTTCACTTTCTCTAACTTTTCTTACGCTTTCTCTAACTTTTCTTACCTCTCATCTCTTCTTCTATCCTTCTATTTACTTCCCTCTGACTTTCTAAATAAATCCTTCTGTTTTAAGAATCACCACTTACTGTCCCCATCTCATTGTGTCATGTCCAACTTTCCTTTCCTCCTTTGTTAACCTTGTAATTTCTTATAATTATTAAAAACAAAAAAGAGATGTTCAAGATCTTTCTTTGGAAAGGAGCCTCCCGGCCATGGAGGTCCCCTCCTTCTCTTAAGGCAGACATCCCAAGTCTCCCGGAAGTTCCGGGAGTCTCCCGCAAATGAATAGCGTCTCCCTGATGCAAGCAAATCATGTACAATCTCCCGGAAATCCGACCAAGCCAGCGAGAAAGACTTTTTTCAATGTCTATGGAGAAAGAGAAGCGCAAGAGAGCACTTGATAGAGAGATACGCGCTGCGTGTGTGACAGAGTGTGAATGGAACCCTGTGATTGGCCGATCGCGCCCCCCCCCCCCCCCCCCCCCCCCCCCCCCCCCCCCCCCCCGTCGGAGAACATCGCTACAGCCCCTGGATCATTTAATATCCTGCGACGGTTTCCATGGTCATGGCAAATGCAGAGCGCCCTAAAAAGCGAAAATATAAAACTCATTTTTGTTCAGAATATACGAAGGTTTATCCCTGTATAATTTCAGTTAGGAAGAATGATAGTGTGGCACGCTGCACTGTTTGCAACAGTGACTTCAACATTTCGTATGGTGGGTTAAATGATTGCAAAAGGCATGTTGAGGTGAGTTTAAAAACGTGTATTAGTGTTGTAATTTTGTTGTAACCTGTACTGACTAGGCCTATAACAGAGTAAGAGTATGAGGCCGTGTTCACACCTAGCGTTTTTTGTGATAGGGAAAAGTTGAGCCGATCGTTTATTCGATTAAAAAAAAAAAAGCTGGCAGCGTTGTTTTGTCCTAAAACCGCAGAGAGCGCTTGCATAACAGGAGCTAATCGTTAGCTAACATGCTAAAAAAAACGCTAGGTGTCACTGTGAACACAGCCTAAGCCTGTTGTCTGTAGACATTATACCTTATTCTTTTATCATTTTAGGGACCACAACATGTTAGGGAGGCCAAGCGCAGAGAAGGCACCACCAGTGTAGCACAGTTTTTCTCCCCAGAAAGGCAAAGTCTCAGTGAGAAGATCACCAAAGCTGAAGTGTATTTCACATCTTTCATTGTTGAACATAACCTGCCATTCAATGTGTGTAGGCACACTGGCAAGTTATTTAGGAAAATGTTTCCTGACTCTGAAATAGCAAGAAATTATGCCTGCTCTTCCACAAAGGCAACAGCTGTAATGAACCTGGCACTGAAACATGAATGTTCGGACCATGTGTTCAAGATAATTGGCACAGAAAAAAGGCCATTCAGTGTTATGATTGATGAGAGCAATGACATCATGTGTGAGAAAGAGTGTGCCATTTTAGCCAGGTACTACAGTGAGGCTCAGGACAAGGTGGTGGTTGGATTTGTGGACATGCCAGTCTGCAATGAGGGCAAAGCTGAATATATTTTCAATTGCCTGGCATCATCCATGCAAAACAAAGGCCTTGAGTGGTCCAACTGTATTGGATTCAGCAGTGACAACTGCAATGTTATGATTGGAAAAAACAACTCTGTCTTATCAAGAGTGAAAGCACAGGCACCTCACATATACAGTGTTGGCTGTCCAAGTCACTTAGTCAACATATGTGCCAAAACTGCTGCTAAAGAGCTGTCAATGTCCCCTGAAGGGTTGATAATTGACATCTACTACTATTTTGAGAAAAGTTCAAAAAGAAGAGAAGACCTTAAGCAGTTTCAGGACTTCTGCAACATAGCCCAGCAAAGAGTACAGAAGCACTGTCCCACACGCTGGCTATCTTTAGGAAAAAGTTTACACTACTTGCTTAACCAGTGGCCAGCCTTGAGTTCTTATTTTGAATCATGTAGTGATAATCAGAAGTCTTGTGACATTCAGAGGAGGCTGACAGACCCCAATATGAAACTGTATGCTTCTTTCCTCCACAATGTGACTCAGTGCTTTGATAAATTCAATCTGATTTTCCAAAACAAGGCACCAGTGCTTTTCAGATTGAACGATAGCGTGGAGGAACTCCTGCATGACCTTGCCAGTAGGTTCATAATGCCCAAGGTGTTGAGAGAGAACAACATTAATGACATTGATGTGAGTGACCCTGAACTACATTGTTCAGACGAAAACCTTTTTGTTGGTTTTTTAACAAGGAGGCACTTGACAACTGAGGAAGCCATCTCCAGTCATAAGGCCAAACAATTTTACAAAGATGCCAGAGTCTTCTACCTGAGAAGCTTTGTGAAAGTTAAGGAAAAATTCCCAACAGGGGACCTCGTCTTGACAAATATGTCACTTGTCAATCCAGACGAGCAAGATAAAGTGACTGCAGAGAAGATTTTGGCTTTGACTGGGAGATTTCCCAATATCTTCAAGCCTGATGCCACAGAGGCCCTTAATTTAGAGGTCATCGACTATGTGTCTTCAAACTTGGAAGCACTAGTCGGAAATTATAAGGATTTAGCAGTTGATGAATTTTGGGGGAAGTTGTCCAAAGTCACATCTGTGAGTACAGGGCAGTTGCGATTTAAGGAGCTCTGCCAGCTGATGAAGCTGCTGTTGGTGCTGCCAAATTCTAACTGTGATGTGGAAAGAGCCTTTAGTATAGTGCGCCACATCAAGACAGAATTTAGGAGTCAGATGTCTCACCAAACCCTTGTGAATCTGATGTCTTGTAAGATAAACATGTTTGTTGACACAAACTGCTATGATATGGATGTGTCTGGAAATTTGCTCAAATCTGCCAAGCAAGCGGCCTCTAAATACAATGAGGGCTTGGAAAAGAAAAACTAAAGGCAAAGGAAAGGGAAAAGTCCCATATAGGCCTGTATGTACAATTTAAAAAAAAAAAAAGTTCTGCTATTCATTCATTGTTCTTTATTATTATGTATCTGTGACATTTTTTCAACCAGTGTGTTGATGTTTTTCAAACAGTGTGTTGATAACCTGATGTTAGTGGAACTGTAGGCATTATACACTTTACCTGTGAAAAACAAGCCTAAGACAAACACCTTTTTTTTTCAAACATTGCCAGGGCAAGGTATTTATGTTTTGTTTTGTGGGCCTAGAGTTTTGTGTGTTTTGATATAGCCCAGTATGTGAACTCTTCTAAGTAAAGTTTTGGTGAAAACTAACCCAGTCATCTCTCTTACTTACTGGGGATTTGCGGTGGATTGTGTGTGTGAATGTGCATGCGTGCGTGTGTGTGTGTGTGCAAGGATGGATTACTGCACGGGCCTACCAGGCCCAGGGGCCCAATGGGGGCCCTGAATCCCAAGCCTTTGCATGAAGTCACCCCCTCAATATCAGCAAATCAGAATGTAGGCTATGAATCTGATTGAATTTAGGTATTGGCCATCCCCAAAATGCACCAGAAAACAGGAAATCACATCAACCAAATTCAAAATTTTCTGGGGGAGGACCCCCAGATCCCCTCAACCCCTGTATACAACAATTAGCAGGGGGGCCTTTATACATCTGGGCCCAGGGGCCCTAAAGTTCTTGTGTGTGTGTGTGTGTGTGTGTGTGTGTGTGTGTGTGTGTGTGTTTGTGTGTGGTGAGGCGAGGCGGGAGTAGGTTTGGGTTGGGTTGGGTTGGGTTGGGTTGGCTGGGGGGGGGGGGGGGGGGGGGGCGCGGTCAGAAGCTCCCTGAAATGAGTTTTTGCAACTTGGGAACCCTGCTTAAGGTTCTTAGCTCTTAGTAAATAAAGGAAAGAATAAAACAAAGAGTTAATGTCAATTTGAACACCTTGCTTCATATTACTGACAAGTTGATGCTTAAGAATAATCAGTTTTTACACAAAAACACCTTTTATCGCAGAAATGACATCTGTTAACATAGTTATTTATGAATTTAAAAGTCTAGATAATAACATTAAACCGAATTATTGTACTGGGCTCCATTCTGCCTTCTCCCCTTGGTGCACGTAACTTCATTCACGCTTATTTAGCACACTCGCGCAACGTCAGCGTCTCGCGAAGTAAGTAATGGACTGGCCAACGCCATTTTCCTTTGTCCCACGAGGGAATTCTTCATGGGCAGTCGTCGGGGGAGGGGTGGGGGGAAAGGTTGGGTTTTAGTCTGGGTGGGGGTAGGGGTAGTCGGGGTGGGGGGTCTTGGCCAGTGGGGGTTTACTGCGTAAACTCCCAAAATGGCTTACAGGGATTTGTAATCTTATCTATGCTCCCTGTGATATTACTATAGCATAGAACTACTCTTATCTAAGTGTGCACGCTTTATATCCTCCTAGGTAATATTGTGTATATGTCCAACTATGTGTGTGCCTATATGTACAAGTGCTCCAAATCCACTGGCACTGTTTAGTATATGTCTATAAGTTAGAGTGAAAGATGAGTACTTTGTCTCTCCCTACACCTAGCATAACCATTAGCCTCACGTGGGGGCCATATGGCTAAGAGCACAGGAATGCTACCATCCTCCTCTGAAGAACAAAGACCCATAAACAGCCCCACGTGGTGGGCTATCTTCAGTCACATGTACCACATTCTGCAGACAAAACTAAGATGCACTCT
Source organism: Merluccius polli (assembly GCA_030340625.1). Lineage (NCBI taxonomy): Eukaryota > Metazoa > Chordata > Actinopteri > Gadiformes > Merlucciidae > Merluccius > Merluccius polli. The sequence goes on from JAOPHQ010005409.1 coordinate 455,347, forward strand.
AGCAAAGCTAGCAAGCATTAGCACATGCAGGGTTAGTCACACAAAAGGTATTATGATTCATGCAAGTTAGCTTAGCTCTTTGAGAATGCAATATTGCCCGCAATATGTTCTCAATTGACCTCCTCACGCCACATCCGAATTCAACACAGTATCATACTGGGCCACAAACCCTTAACCAATTTAACAAGATAAAACAATTTTAGGGCCTCAAACCCTACGGCCTCAAACCGATTTTAAAACATTAATCGGGCCTCAAACCACGCCTATAATACTACTTGGGCCTCAAACCCGGATACTATTGCAATACTGGCCATTTGTTACTTCTATATAGCCGTAAAATGACGACAAAATATCATTTAACTAATTCCAAAAGAGTTATGAGCGCCTGTTCATTTTGCGTCGGGTTAACTGTAACGACTATGGACCGGAATAACAGGGCTTTACAACAACACACGCTAGCCACCTCTGTCACCTAATGTCTCTATATCTAGCTATGCAGTTTCAGCCGCAGGCAATAGGTACTGCTTACCTGGTTTAATGGCCGGCCTGCGACAGAAATGGCGAGTTGTGTGCTGCTGCATAGTCCCGCTTCTCCCGATCCACGGCCCCTTCCTCTGAATCACGCCGGGGAGTCACCAGATTTGTGGTGTGTTCATTGAGGAAGGAGGCCCCGACACAGGAACGCTTTAACTCACTTTATTTGTTTAGCTTTAGTTATAGTAATCTACGTAACAATGGAGGGGTATAGTAAAGTCATGCGCATGGAGTGACCCCTTAGCTTTGCATCTGTCCGGATGCGCTGCCTGGGGGTTTCTGCCCTCCCCCGGATGTGTTGCCCGGTAGTAACCGGGCAGGCGTGGCCTCTATGACGCATAATGGCTAGTGTTGAGCGCCCGCCCCCAGTGTATTATGTATGCCGCCATCTGGTGTTCAGGTGCAGTTAATACAGCTTGTATATTTATTACTATTCCTTTGTGGCTATGTGTAGATATTACAGCCTACTGATACATATGTTATTATTTATTCTCAACAGAGGTGATGCCAGTGAGGAAGGAGTTGCAGTAGTCGAGACAGGAGGAGATGAAGGTGTGGATGAGGGATTCAGCAGCAGGGGGGGAGAGGCAGTGTCTGATTTTAGCGATGCGGCGGAGGTGGAAGTAAGAGGTCTTGACGATGGAGCTGACGTGGGGATCGAAGGATAGGGCGGGGTCCAGGATAACGCCGAGATTGCGTGCCAGGGGGGAGGGTGTGATGGTCGAGGTGCCGATGGTGAGTGAGATGGGTCCGGTTTTGTTGAGGGTGGATTTGGTGCCTATGAGGAGGAGCTCTGTTTTATCGCTGTTGAGTTGGAGGAAGTTGTGGGCCAGCCATGATTTTATTGTAGAGATGGAGGTTTCGATGTGGGTGAGGGGAGGGTTTTGGGTGGATTTGGTGCTGATGTATATCTGGGTGTCGTCAGCGTAACAGTGAAAGTCCAGGTTGAGTGAGCGGATGATGTGACCAAGGGGGAAGAGGTAACAGATGAAGAGGAGGGGTCCGAGGACTGAGCCTTGCGGGACCCCCTGCGTGACTGGGGAGAGGGTGGATGTGTGACCAGAGAGGGAGACGAATTGTTGCCTGTTGGTGAGGTAGGAGGTGAGCCAGTCGAGTGCAGTGCCCTCAACACCCTGTTGGCGCAGCCTGTGAAGGAGGATGGAGTGGTTCACAGTGTCGAAGGCTGCGCTAAGGTCGAGGAGTAACAGGATGTTGAGGGCATCGGAGTCAGCAGAGGTGAGGAGATCGTTTATGACTTTGACAAGGGCGGTTTCGGTGCTGTGGAGTGGGCGGAATCCAGACTGGAGGGGTTCGTAGAGGTTATTGGACTGGAGATGGGTGTGGAGTTGGGCAGTGACGATGCGTTCAAGGGTTTTGGAGAGGAACGGGAGGTTGGAGATGGGGCGGTAGTTGGAGAGGTTGGCTGGGTCAAGGGTGGGCTTTTTGAGGATGGGGGTGATGGAGGCGAGTTTGTAGGCAGTGGGAAAGTGACCAAGGGATAGAGACTGGTTGAAGAGGGTGGTGAGGTGAGGGAGGAGGACAGGGAGGCAGGCCTTGGTTCGGGTTGTTGGGAGGGGGTCAAGAGAGCAGGTTGTCTTGGATGCGGTGATGATGTCCAGGATGTGGGAGGAGTCGACAGGGGAGAAGTCGGTGAGAGGAGGGAAGGGCGGGAGGTCAGGGAAGGGGGGTAGGTGTGGTGAGGGAGGAGAGGTGGGGGAGGAGGAGTTGCTGACGGTGGCAGTCAGGGAGCTGTTGATTTGGGAGATTTTGTTGTTGAAGGCGAGGAGGAAGGAGTTGCAGAGATCGGGGGAGGAGGGTGGGATGATGGCCGGTGGCTGGAGCAGCTTGTTGACGGTGGAGAACAGGGTGCGGGGGTTCCGGTTGGTGCTGTTGATGAGGGATGAGTAGTGGGCGGATTTGGCAGCATGGAGAGCGTCACGGTAGGAGGAAATGTGGTGTTTGAAGGCTTCGGCGTGGACGGTGAGGTGGGTTTTTTTGTAGAGGCGTTCAAGTTGATGGCCAGTTTGCTTCATGGAGCGGAGTTCCGGGGTGTACCAGGGGGCAGAGTTGGTGAATGAGACAGATTAAGTTTTCCAGGGGGCAAGGGAGTCCAGGGCGTCAGAGAGGATGGTGTTGAGCGTGGTGGCATAGTCATCAGGAGAAGATGGGGCGGAGTCAGGGGGAAAGGCGGAGGATATGAGCTGGGAGAGCATGAGTGGGTTGACTGCCTTGATGTTGCGGTAGGAGATGGAGCGGATTTTTGGGATTATGAGGTGAGGGTAGGGGGGCAGAGAAGAGGATGCAGAAATGATCAGATAGTGGGAAGGGGAGAGGATGGGGGTTGTATATGGGTAGGAAGGAGGAACAGACTATGTCGAGGGTGTGGCCTTTGGTGTGGGTGGGGAAGTTGATGTGTTGGGTTAGATGGAAAGAGTCCAGGGGCCTCATTTATAAAGGTCTCTGCGCACGAAAATGTTGTGGAAACAGGGATGAAATGTGCGTACGCATCTTTCACCGCCAACGTCGTGATTTATAGAAAAAAACCTTGCGGAAAAGAGTGCGCAGTTCTACGCATCCTTTCACCCTGGAGTAAAGCTCCCGCAAAGTCTTTCAAACAGTGAACTCCGGAGAGGACCACAGGAAGAGGGTGGCCGGTGGCGGTAATGCACTATATGCGTTTGCAAACCGACAATAACGCCAAAAGAAGAAGATGCTGTAACCCCCGGAGCTCATTGCGGACCCAGCGCACATTGCGCACCACATGAGTTATTTATTCATTTATATATTTATTTTATGAAAAGCACCCATTATGAAATATGAATTAAAGCAAAATTATGTTCAACACACTACAGCCCTTTCAAATCACAATCCTCGGCCAGACCAACTGCATCACTTAAACATTTAAATAATGAGCTTGATAAATAAGCCATAAAATAGACTTGCGTTGGTCTACTTCATTTAGAAGCACTTCGATCTCCGAATCCGAAAAACGCGCTTTCTTTTTAAAAGGTGCATCCATTTTCCGTCTAATGATTGGTCAGAAAAGGCTCCTTTCTACTATATATCTATTAAGTGATTAATTAGCATTGACCTTTTAAGGACTATTAAGGGATGGACTTGGGAGGAGCAGAGCCCTCGTGCACGCACGCCAAATTAGACGCACGTTGGTATTTATAACGAGAAGAGTGCGTACAGGTGTGCGCAGCAAGGTTTTATAAATCGGAATGTTTTTGTGCATACGCACATTCTGAGGTTTGGGCGTACGCAATGTTCTACGGAGGGTTTCACGCAGAGTTTTATAAATGAGGCCCCAGGAGAGAGAGGAAATCAGACGTCAGTGGGGCAGTGGGCTGATCGATGTGGATGTTGAAGTCACCGGTGAGTAGGAGGCGGGAGGAGAGAGAGGATGCAATGGTGAGGAGTTCCGAGAGTTCTGAGAGAAAAGAGGGGTGTGGCTTTGGGGGACGGTAAATGAGAACAGAGGTAATAGAGTTGGGGAGGGAGAAGGCGAGGTATTCGAGGGATGATATAGATGGTAGGTTGAGATTCAATTCAGTGATGGGTAGAGATAGTTTATGGAGAGCGGCAACACCTCCCCCTCGCCCGGAGAGGCAGGGTTTGGCGATGTAGCTGTAGTTGGAGGGAGTGGCTTGATTGAGAGTGTAGAAGTCCAGGGGCTGTTGCCATGTTTCACAGAGGAGGAGTAGGTCAGTGTTATTGTCCAGTAGCAGCTCAGATATGATAGGTGATTTGTTGGAGAGGGAGCGACAATTTAGCAGTGCGAGGGAGATGGATGGGGGAGCAGGAGGGAGGGGGGCGGAGGTTGTTGGGGTTGGCAGTGCGGGAGGTGGGGGGTGACGGGGGGGGCGAGAAGCAGACCAGAGTGAGGGGATGGGTGAGCCCTCAGGGGAGTGTCGGTTGGGGGAGAGACCGGAGCCACGGTGGATGTAGCGGCGGCGGCGGAGGATCCCAGCTTTGGAGGCTGCGGTGGCAGCAGCAGGAGCGAGACGGTGGTTATTGTTGAGACGATGAAGTTCAGCAGCAGTGTAGTTGAGTGTGGGGGATGTTGGTGGAGTAGGAGCCTGGAGTAGCGGGAGTGATGGTCTGCAGAGGAGATGAAATGCGAGAGCAGCTGAGAGTAGTCCGGGTAGTATGCTGGCAGAGGCTAGGAGCTGTTTGGCTAAAAGCTGGTGGGCAGTGAAATGTGTGGAAGCAGCAATGGACCGGGTGGCGACGTTGGTGAGGTGAGTGGTATCGGCTTCCCCAGACCGAACCCGGGCGGCCGTAAAACCCCGCTGTTCCATGTCCGCGAACAGCTAGGCCACGGCCGACGAGCTAGCGGGGAGTGGAGGCTCCCCCGAGAACGCCGGCCGGTTAACCAAACAGCGGGGCTGGTGTTGTTGGTGCGGGACGCAGCGGGTCAGTCCGGGTTGACGCAGTCACCACCACAAACACACAAGCGCGGACCCGGGTCCGGAGCAAGCGGTAATCAAGGCCGGGAGATGGATAAGTCCAATGGTGGTGAGGTAAGCTAGCTGTTAGCTAGCCGGCTAACGTAGCTAATAGTCCGTGGAGCGAGAGCAGATGAATGGGGCGGAGCAGTGCAAAAGCATGAATGGAGTGGAGACGCACGGAATCGAGAAAACAACAGAAAGACGAGGACACTGGGAACGGAAAATAAAACGGAGAATAAAAATAAAAATAAACGGTGGACACGGTCCGGGACAGAAGGGGCAGTCCAGACGCCGGCGTCTGGTCACTTGACTGCTGGACACTCAACTATTCCTCTATTTCCCCTCCTCTGACAGCTTGATTGCAACTCGCATCTCAGAATGTCTAGCAGACATCAGCACCTGGACGTCTGCTCACCACCTGAAGCTCAACAAGACTGAGCTCCTCTTCTTGCCGGGGAAGGACTGCTCTCACATGGACCTACTGGTAACTGTTGAGGATGCTGTGGTGGGTCCTTCACCAACTGCGAGGAAGCTCAGAGTCATACTAGATGACCACCTGCGCTGCACAGCCAACATCACCGTGGTGACCCGATCCTGCAGATTTGCTCTTTACAACATCCGCCGGATCCGACCCTTCCTCGGGAGGGAAGCAGCACAGTCCAAGCACTCGCCATCTCCCGCCTTGACTACTGCAACTCACTCCTGGCTGGACTCCCTTCCTCCACAATCAAGCCTTTGCTGCGCATCCAGTGTGCGGCAGCACGACTTGTGTTCAACCTGCCGAAGTTCTCCCACGTGACCCGTCTCTTTTGTGACCTCCACTGGCTCCCTGTAGCAGCTTGCATCAGATTCAAGATGATGGACCTACAAGGCTGTCAACGGAACCGCCCCGACCTACCTCCAAGCACTAGTCAGACTAAGTCACAACTCTTCTCTGTCTTGGCGCCGCTATGGTGGAACGACCTCCCTGCTGATGTGAGGACTGCAGAGTCGATCACCTGCTTCCGCAAGAGACTCAAGACCTACCTGTTCACCTGGACCCCGCTTAGCATCCTTCCTCTACTACCCCTCCCCCTCCCACTAATAAAAAAAACAAAACAAATAAAAACTTATTCTGTTTGTATGTCCTGGCACTTACTTTGATATTCTGCGCTTAGTATTTTCGCACTTATCTCTGTTGTATACTAGCAATCGGTTAACTTAGCAATTGGGTGTGCTTGAAACTTGTTCTTGTGAAATCCTTACTATACTGATTGCAATTTACTGTTGCACTTTCTTCTAACAAATGTACTTATTGTAAGTCAAGTTGGACAAAATCTAAATGCCCTAAATGTAAATGTAAGATGACCCATGTATGGCACGCTGGGTTGTTTCAGCTTGAGTTTCTTTTTGTTTCATTTCAGGTTGACCGCTCTCGCCATTTGCAATAAGGCTGCTAGGTTTTTGTCATGATCAGCTGATGCTATTTCCTGTTTGTCTCCACAGCTGTAGAAAAGAATGTCATCAGCTATAACACTCACACCAGTCAGTCCCTGTAATACTTCATGCTGTCTGTGTTGGTAATCTTTGGCTGCTGGCTTGATTCGAAATGGCATTCTTAACCACCTGTATCTTCCCAGAGGTGTCCAAAATGTGGTGAGGTAGCTGCTTTCTTCATCTACTTTCACCTGCCACTATCCATCTTTCATGTCTAGAACTGAAAATACCTTGGCATCCTGTGATGATTCCATGACCTGGAAATCGAGCATGTGTGTCTGTCCGTCATGTTCCGCTTTGAGTTTGACTTCTCCAGTTGGCTTTATCAGCAACCCATCATATACCTTGAGAGTGGCCTTGCTGGGCAGAAGAGCTGGGTTGCCGTCCTGTGTGATGCGTTGTCTGTTTCGGTAGCATAATACATTGACAGTTAAGCCTGTGCCTTATTGACATTTCACTGTGTGGCTGGGGTCATATGTCACCTTTTCATTCAGTTGTGGGGTCAGTTTGAGATTAACAAATAGCTTGTGTGTTGTGTCCTGTATGGCGTTTGTGAGATGTAGTACATTTCATCTGTTGATTCATTGTCTGGCTAACTGTCCTCCTATATTAGGTTAACATGAGGTTTGTGTTGTGCTTGTTTGCATACCTTGGCAAAATGTTTTTTCGTACCACAGGCTTTGCAAATGGATCCGTATGCTGTGCATTTCAGTCTTTCATCTGTACACCCACAGTAGTGGCATGTGCCATCTGGTTTCCTTTTCTCTGCTTGCCGTGCCTGTGGATTCTGTCTGCTTGTGACGGTGAGCGAAGCCACGCCCCTCTGAATGTCTTTCACGTGAGGCATAATGCTGCATTCACATGGATTCAGGCAGACAGTAGACGGCAGACGGACAACACCTGGACGGCACGGGAAAAACAAACAAACAGTCGGACGGAACGGCAGGACGGCAAAACAAAACACGCATGACGAAATATTGCTATGGTGATGTCGTCTTGTACAAAGAATGGAACAAAGTTAATAGCTACCCAGATAGCTTCCTAAGCTAATATAGCATAACACACTTTCCATATTTCCTACTTGGTATTCCACCCAGCTCTGTGCAGATTGCCTGCCATATGTCAGCTTTTCTTGTAGTATCTCGGTAGGATTTGTAGCTCTAGTCGTATAATTACGGGTGTTGTTGCACCAAAATTATTAGCTTCTCGTTGTCAAGATCACCCATGTTTTCTCCTTGTGTGAGGGAGCTACATAACATCTGGTTGTAAATTCCATCGCGGAGGACGGCAAAAAGTTAAAATATTGTAACTTTGGACGGCAATGCCGTTTACCGTTGCCGGTATTTTCTGCCGGCCTCACCTCATTTTACCATCCTGCTCTCATCCACTAAAATTATATCCGCTTTGCCGTCTGCCGAAATCCAGCATAATTCACACGCTGTCCTCCGTTCATTCTCTTGTTTCGGATCTGTGCTTGTGCTCTGCACGTGTCTATCTGTGCGTTCACACCAAAAGCGCACAAAGAGGAAAATGATCCCGGAAGTCATTCATTGTGTATGGGCGCCAGGCGGACAAAGAGGAATAGGCGGACTCGGGTGGACTAGGCGAATTAGGAGGATAAAAAAAGTTCAAAATCCTCCAACTTTATGTAAATGAGCTAGGAGGGAAAGGTGGAAAATCCATCGATAGCCAATGGGGATGTCTCGTTCTGCCGTCGTCCCTCGGTCAGATCTGTCCCAGAAAACAACCCGCGTAACTTAGTTCCTACCAAACATTCGTTCCAAGGTGTCGCTGGAAACGCTGATTGCTGCCGTAGCAGAACACCTCTATGATGTCCTCTATGATTTGACAACATTACATTTGGCAAAATCGGTGTTTATTTGGGATGATCATTTCCGTAAATATGATTGGGGAGTAACCCGACGAGGTGTCCATTAACAGAAATGAATGGACGACGCGGAGGCGTGAACCGTCCGACGCGAAGCGGAGGGTTGCTTCCGCGAAGTACCATGGTCACTTACGAAAGAATGAAATATGTAATCAATTAATAATACTTTAATGTGTTTTAGAGTTGAAATCGTGAGGGGTTTTTTTATTTTTACAAGTCGAGCAGACTATTTAATATCTCCCGTATGCAGGCGTTGCCAAGCAACGTGGCCATAGCGTCTTCATGGCATCAACGTCTTTCCTAGGTGTAAATCAAAGATGGTGTAAATAAACACTTTTTAACCTACACTCTCCAGCCAATCGGAGTAATTCTGTTTTTAATGACTTTATCAAGTAACTTTCCGTGATCAACGATGTCGGTAAATGGGCTGTGCTACAGCAGTAGTTGCGTGGTGGTGTTTAGCGCGTGTGGCGTGCTGGCCCTTTAAATTAAAAAAAAAGCAAGAACGAACATTCTGAAGGGGGGCAAAAGCGACAAAAGCGACTTAGGTGGAGTGGACAAGGTGGATTCCTCTTTGTGCGCTTTCGGTGTGAACGCACAGTATGGCTGTCGCTAGTGTGAGTTTACCTTCCCTCAGCATGCGTGTGTGTGCGCCAACGTCTTTTGTTCGAATGACAAGCCTGTCCTGTATCATGACCTCATTCAATTCGCCAAAGTCACAGGTATGTGCTAACTTTCTTAAGTTCTCAACATATTGGTCTATCGACTCACATTGACTCTGTTGAGTGATATTGAATATATAACGTTCATAAATCACATTCCTTGTTGGTTCGAAATGTTGTTCAAGAATCTTGCTAGGTTTGCATCTGTCTGCCTCTGTCATGTGAAGGTGCCGTTGCAGCATGTGGCATTCCTTACCCATCACGGTTAGCAGTGTGGCTAGGTGGATCTTATCCGTCTTTTCATTCAGTCCAGTTGCAATCTCGTAGTTTTCCCATTGTGCTCTAAAGAATGTACAGTTGTTGTACACGTCTCCTATCATGTCCATCAGTTCCGGCACTGGAATCGTTGGGAAATTAGCTTTGGCTTCAGCCATCGTAGTTGTGATAGCTAGTATGGTCCTTCTCAGCGGTAACTATAGTTATCAGAATGTGTGTAGTGTGTCACATTCTCCTCTGCCTCTCACCTGCAGTGGAAATTTCCACCCCTGCTCAGCCACTCCTGCAGCCACACCCCCCTCATCATAGCAACTGCCTCCACTGAGCAACTGAGGAGGGGAGAAGAGAGCTGTAAATACAGAAACAAAACAAAGTAATGACCACGGGTCATCCCCTCTTGCCGACCCTACCTGTTTCCTGACCATTGCTTTAGCCTGATCCCCAGAACTTTTGGACACAGATCTGATACCTGTTCTGAGACGTCTGCGGTTTTGCCTGCAACCCTCTACCACCTTCAAAGAGGAGTCTATTATCCCACTATCCCCTGAGTGAGTGTCCGCTTTCCCTGGTCCCTTCCCCTCTCCTTTATTCCTTAAGAAGATTCACAGACAACCCTCTGCTGCCCCCCTCCCTACCTTTAGCCCTCACTCCCTGCCATTTCCTCAGAAGAAAGAAGACACCATTTGTTCACTGTTCTAGATTCTCCTGTGCTACAATAAAAGTAATTATCACTAAATTCACTGTTTCCCGTGTGCTGCTATTGGGTTCATTCCCCCCCCCCCCCCCCCGGTACAATCTGGCCATAATATGAACCCAGCACACACTTCCCCTGCCAAAGACCGATTTGAATGCATAGAGGGAGTCCTCCAGTGACTCTGAACAACTACCGCTCAGGGACAGGCCATCCCTTCTTTGGCTGGCCAAGTGCAGCGACTAACTTCTGTCATCACCCAGTTGTCCACTGTTTGCTCTGCTCATGCACCTGCCACACCAACAAGTCCTTCCTTGCCACAGTGTCCAGTCTCTGAATCACGTATTGGAGCTCCTGGAAGAAATGCAGGTGAACCTGAGGGTTGTAGCCCGTTCCTGACTAATTGCTCCATTTTCTTTGCTTTACAACCTCTTACCTTTGCTTCAGAAGAAGTAGCTTTCACCGTTAATCAACTGACGGGAAGAGCTAGGCTGTGGGAAACGGCTGAGTGGGATAAACAGACTACTGCTTGTGCTTCATTTGCATCATTTTCGACTGAGTTACGCAAAGTCTTTGGGCAGGGTTCCCAGTCTACTGACGCTAGTGGTCTTCTAAGTCTGTGTCAGGATAACCAGTCAGTGTTTGATAACTTCATAGATTTCCGCACCAAAGCCCGTTTAAGTAGCTGGAATGAGGGCGCTCTTCGAGATGCATTTTTGCATGGTCTGGCAGATTACATCAAGGATGAACTTGTGTCTTACGCTCTTCCATCTTCCCTTGATGAGGTCATTGCCCTAGCCAACAACATTGACCTCCGCATCCAGGCTCGCAAAAGGGAGAAGCGACAAACACCCTCCACTCGCTCGTCTGCCGCATCATCACGTCGCCCTGCCCCCAACCAGACCCATCTTGCAGTCAGTCTTCAACCTCTATCCAGCAACCCTGAGCCCATGCAGTTGTCCCCTGAGGAACGAGAGCGATGCCGCAAAGCTAACCTCTGCCTGTACTGTGGTCGACCAGGCCACTTCATCTCCCATTGCCTAGCAAAAGGGGGGGCTCATCAGTAGCTGGGGAATTACGGGTGAGGCCATACTCTTTCAAAACCTCCTCCATGGTTGACCGTCCTCTGTGTTTGGCTAAGCTCCTTCTGCTTGAAAATCCTCAAGTCCTGTCTACATTCATTGATTCTGGAGCTGATGCTAACTATTGATGAAAGACTGGCTCATCAGCTGGGCATTGGTCAGGTGCCCCTGCCTTGTCCCGTACCTGCCAGGGCTCTTGATGGTCATCTGCTTGGGATGGTTACTCATCAGACCATCCCGGTCCACTTGCTCATGTCTGGTAATCACCATATCATTCAGTTTCATGTTCTGTCCTCCCCCCACATTCTTCTTATTCTGGGTTTCCCATGGCTCTGCCACCACAATCCGCAGATCGACTGGTGTCATCCGTGGTTGGAGTTCCGCTTGTCATCAGGGTTGCCTGAAGCAGGCGGCTGCACCGTGCTGCTCTCCACCTCACAGTGGCCAGCCTGATCTCTCTGGGGTTCCTAGTGACTACCATGACCTTCGCGAAGTATTCAGCAAGTCCAAGGGACGCCTCTACTCTCTCTCTGGCCCTGAGAGGGAAGCCATGGAGGAGTACATCAACGATGCCTTGGCAACAGGTATCATCCGACCATCATCCTCCTCTGCCGGCGCTGGCTTATTTTTTGTCGATAAGAAGGATAAGACTCTCAGACCTTGCATTGACTATAGAGGTTTAAACAAAATCACAGTTAGGAACCAGTACCCTCTAGGACCCAGGACCCTGAGGCGTGCAGGAAAGATTGTGGCTGATCCCTCCCACCCCAGACACAAACTCTTTGAGACACTCCCCTCTGGCAGGAGGCTGCGGTCCATCAGGACAGAAACCTCACGCCACAAGAACAGTTTTTCCCATCCGCTACTAGCCTTATCAACAAGGCCCAGAGCCCCCCCTGACACTGACTCTCTGCCTCTCCCCATCCAGACCTACATGCTACACTTATGTATCATATTCAGACCTTCTACTCGCCCTAAGACCAAACACCCGCAATCTTATCTTTCGCCCCCCCCCCCCACACACACACACACACACACACTGCTGGAACACAACAATCCCCCTGGAGAACAATGTGGTGAGACGCTCTTGCATTCCCCCCCCCCCCACTTTCCACAGACACCTGTTGGTTGTTGACTCTATCTGGGACCTGATTGTCTCCATGACACCGAGATTGTGGTGCCAGGTGAGGCGACTCTCCAGACCTTCACATTCACGGACTATACATACACATACATATGTACATATCGCCGCTCCTTTGTTTTTGGAAGATACTGTATATATATTTATATTGTTTATATTTTAATACTTGGTTTCTTATCTTCCTAATGTTTATTCTGCACCAATTACACCAAGTCGAATTCCTTGTAAGTACAAACCTACTTGGCAATAAACTTGATTCTGATTCTGATTCTACCTTTCATCTCCTCTGCCTTTGAGCTGCTCCAGGGACCAACTGTCTTCACTAAACTCGATCTACGCAATGCCTACCATCTGGTTCACATCAGAGAGGGCGACAAGTGGAAGACGGCCTTCAACATCCCCACTGGCCACTAGGGATGGGATTCGAAAACCGGTTCTTGTTGAGAACCGGTTCCCAATGTTTCAATTCCTTGGAATCGTTTGCCAATTTTGCAAACGATTCCCTTATCGAGTAGCGTAGCGACTCCAGTGCAGCCAGCAGTCAACATTAAACATGGCGCCCAAGCGGTACAAACGCTTGAAAGTTTGGTTACACTTCACAATAAAAGACGAGAACAGGGCAACTTGCAATACTTGCAACGTGGATATTTCCTCAAAGGGAGGAAATACTTCCAACATGCAAAAACATTTGCGCACACAGCATGTGATTACGATTTCTGAATGTCGCGTTTTCGATCCGCTCCGGACTAACGTCACTGAATCTCAGCCCAGCAGCAGCAGCAATGTTAGCATGTCCATGACTTGATTGTATTTGTCACTGGCTGACGTAGTTTTATTTTTGAGTGCTCAGCTCATATATCCTTTTAAAAAGGAGAATTTTAATTTCTATTAGAAAAATGTTACTGGACATTCTTGTGGAATTGCCACAGAATAATTTATGTTGTATTTTGTTAATTTCTACAGAAGAATATTTATTTTATTATTATTATTTTATATTTATTTTCAAAACAAATTATTTTTTCTGGGGAACCCCTGGCACCCCATCGAGGAGCCCTAGGCTGTGTGGGCCTCTTAAGACCTCACTGTTGTTGGGTTTGTAAGGTCATGACTAAACTAAACAAAGATGATGCTAATCGACCTGTTTGTTGTCCTTTTTTTCCAAATGAGAATCGATAAGAGAATCGATAAAGAACCGAATCGTTAAGCAGAATCGAAAATGGAATCGGAATCGTAAAAATCGTATCAATTTCCATCCCTACTGGCCACTACGAGTACCTGGTCATGCCTTTTGGCCTAACCAACGCCCCTGCTGTTTTCCAGGCATTGGTTAATGACATCCTGTGGGACATGTTGTCTAAGGATGAACATGTGCATCATGTCAGGGCAGTTCTGCAACGGCTCCTGGAGAACTCGCTTTTTTGCCAAGGCAGAGAAATGCGAGTTTCACACATCCTCTGTCGCGTTCCTGGGTTACATAGTGTCTCCGGGGAATCTACAAATGGATCCTGCAAGTGTCAGCTGTTACTGCTTGGCCCATCCCCGAGAACAGTAGACAACTGCAAGGTTTCCTGGGCTTCGCTAACTTTTATTGCCGTTTCATCTGAGGATACAGCACGCTGGCCTCTCCCCTCACAGCCCTGACCTCCTCTAAAGAAGCATTCTCCTGGACCCCTATCGCCAATCAGGCTTTTGAAACCCTTAAGACCCGGTTCACCTCTGCCCCCATTCTGCATGTCCCTGACCCTGAGTGGCAGTTTGTGGTGGAAGTAGATGCTTCTGACGTGGGAGTGGGGGCCGTGCTGTCACAACGTTCTGCTTCTGACCAGAAGATTCACTGGGGCGCCTTCTTCTCTCGCCAGCTGTCCCCTGCAGAACAGAACTATGACATTGGAAACCGTGAGTTGCTAGCAGTCAAACTAGCCTTGGAGGAATGGTGGCACTGGCTGGAGGGAACCAAGATCCCTTTTCTTGTCTGGACTGACCATAAAACTTGGAATACATTCGCACTGCCAAACGTTTGAATTCACGACAAGCCCGCTGGTCACTCTTCTTCATCCGATTCAATTTCTTTCCTTTCCTTCCCGTAATGTCAAGCCCGATGCTCTGTCATGTCACGTTTCAGAAGGATGAACCCTCTGTTGATGCTGCCCCCATCCTATCCCCATCCTGTTTTGTTGCCTCCCTTACCTGGGACATTGAGGAGAGGGTCAAAGCCGCCTCTGTTGACCAGCCTGGCCCCAGTGCTTGTCCTCCTGACAGACTGTTTGTACCTGCTGTGTTAAGGTCAGAAGTGTTACAGTGGGCACATTCTTCCAAGCTCACCTGTCACCCTGGCATTCACAGAACAAAGGTGTTTCTGCTACGATGCTTCTGGTGGCCAACTGTGGAAGGGGATGTGCGGGACTTCGTCAAAGCCTGCCTTATTTGTAATCAGCACAAATCCTCTCATCAGGCACCTGCTGGCCACCTCCACCCACTTCCCATACCCCATCGACCCTGATCACATATATCCCTGGATATTGTCACTGGATTTCCCCCCTCTGAAGGAAACCCCACCATCCTTACCATAGTCGACAGACTCAGCAAAATGGCACACTTCATTCCTCTCAAGAAACTCCCCTCAGCCAAAGAGACAGCTGCACTCCTGCATGTCGTCCGACTTCACGGCATTCCTGTCGACATCGTCTCAGATCAGGGTCCCCAGTTCACTTCCATCTTCTGGCGAGTGTTCTGCAGTTTGTTGGGAGCCTCAGTTAGCCTGTCCTCTGGTTTTCATCTGCAATCCAATGGGCAAACAGAAAGAAAGAACCAGGAAATGGAGACTGCCTTGCGCTGTCTGGTTTCTTCCAACCCTTGCTCTTGGGCTCAGCATCTTGTTTGGGTTGAGTATGCCCATAATACACTCACTAGTTCTGCTAGTGGTCTCTCGCCCTTTCAATGTGCTTATGGTTTCCAGCCTCCTCTGTTCCCTGCTCTTGAGAAGGAGGCTTCCTGCCCCTCTGTTCAAGTGTTCATTCAAAGTTGTCAACGTGTCTGGACCCAAGCTCGCAACTCACTCATACGTGCTGCCAATCGCTACGCCACCTCTGCCAACCGCCACCGTTCCCAAGCCCCTGATATGGCTTTCCACCAAGGATCTCCCTCTGCAAGTCGAATCCAACAAGCTGGCTCCAAAGTTTATTGGTCCATTTCCCATCCAGAAGATCATCAACCTAGTGGCAGTTAGACTGAAGCTTCCTCAGTCAATGCCACCTATTACCACCCACTCAACATCCTCCTCCTCGCATGGTTGAAGAGGGTCCGGTTTATTTTGTCCAACGTCTCCTCCACTCCCGGCGTCGAGGGCGAGGCATGCAGTACCTGGTGGACTGGGAGGGTTATGGCCCCGAAGAGAGGTCTTGGGTCCGCCAGATTCATTGTTGACCCTCAACTCATCTCCGACTTCCACCGTAAACATCCTGATCAGCCCTCTCTTTCTACCTCTGCCGCTGCCACCGGTAGACCAGCTCGCTCGCAACAGCCCCATCCGCTTCCCCCTGTCCATTTGAAGAGGAGCATGAGTCTGATGGGGAGGATTCTCAGGACTTTTAGGATGCTCTGGATGGACAGGATGGATTCCTCCCCCAGACCCCTCCCACCCTGCCCCGGATATGGATGTGTCCACTTCACCTGAATTCTAGCCCCCCACCTGTATGCTCCCCCTCCCACCCTTGCCTGTTTTGGGATGTCAGGAGCCGTCCCTTGAGGGGGGGGGGTTCTGTCACAGTCTCCTCTGCCTCTCACCTGCAGTAAATTTCCACCCCTGCTCAGCCACTCCTGCAGCCACACCCCCTCATCAGCGCAACAGCTTCCACCTGGTCACCACAGTTTATAGAGCCTCACACCCTCTGCTCACTGCCAGATTGTTCCAATGCTATGCATGACTCTCCAGCCTGCGAATTAGGACTGATCCCCTGTTGCCAACCCTGCCTGTTTCCTGACCATTGCTTTAGCCTGATCCCTGGACCTTTGGACACAGATCTGATACCTGTTCTGAGACGTCTGTGGTTTTGCCTGCAACTCTCTACCACCTTCAAAGAGGAGTCTATCATCCCACAATCCCGAGTGAGGGTCCGCTTTCCCTGGTCCCTTCCCCTCTCCTTTATTCCTTAAGAAGATTCACAGACAACCCTCTGCTGCCCCCCTCCCTAACTTTAGTCCTCACTCCCTGCCATTTCCTCCGAAGAAAGAAGACACCGTTTGTTCACTGTTCTAGATTCTCCTGTGCTACAATAAGTCATTATCACTGATTCACTGTTTCCCGTGTGCTGCTATTGGGTTCATTCTTCCCCCCCCCCCCCCCCCCCCCCCGTTTCATAGTGGCTGTTTTTTTTCGTCTTCGTATGTGTCCTTTTTCTGTTGGTTGCCGCTGAGTCCAGTTCTGACACCATGTTTAAATGATCATGTGGCTATGGTTATGAACATAGCCTTTACTCTCAGTTCAGGGATATACAGCTCATGCATCTTACATTGTGGCATCCATTGTACAACTGCTCTAGGCAAACATAGACAAGTACATCTATTGGTGAGTGGTGCCACCTACTGGCCAACTCTCAGAGTCTAAGTCGCGAACTCGAGTCCCCATCTCTGATACATAAAGTCAATATAATTGTATTAGACATCAATACATACCTGTATAATTACTCTTATACAATGGTTAGTTGTATAAGTCATTTGATTGGACAAGAGGCATTCCATGAGTGCTGATATAGAGTATAACAGCACTGGGACTTACATCGACAATCGTTATCTATCAACATATTATTATTTCACTGATTGCACAATAAATGTAAACATACAAATACATGTACATGATACAAAGAAGCTGGCCTGCGGTAGGGTGTAGACCTACACAAAGTAGCAACCTAGTGTGCAGGAAAATGTTTGTGTTGCTTGGCAACAGTCCAGTTGCTGAACTATTTGTGTTGGCGGAGTCAAATAAATGATTAAATAAACAAACTAATCATAATCTGTTGTCGCTTATTACTGTCAACTAATAAATGGTGCTTGTAGAACTGTTGTATAAAAGCAATATCACACTCCAAGTCATACTGTTATACTGAATGTCAGCACGGCTGTGTTTCGGTTTGAGTTAAGTAATCACAGCGTGCTGATATTCAGTATAACAGCATGACCTCGAGTGTGATATTGCTTAATTAATAATCTGTCATGCAAATATTGAGCTCATATTTATTCGTGCTGCAGCCAACCATTTATAAGTCACTTGGTTTCGAGCCAAGTGTCTCCATATCATTATGGATCTTTAGGTTGTGTGTTTACTTTTTCACATATATTTACCCCTAATTAACTGAACTCATCAGCTGGAAACCCAGCCACCGCATGATTTACTTCATTTCTATGCAAATAGAAAAGGAAATGAAAGTCCAATTAAAGATCTTCACGGATGACAAACATACACTTGTGCAAATACACAAACATATGTGCATGCAGGCACACATGCACACACACACACACACACACACACACACACACGCATACACACACACATGTGCACTCACACACACACATAGACATACTTGCACAATGCATGCACACACACACACCACGGTATGTCTTTATATCTTCTTTAAAATTACTGTAACACAGAGTTACCAGTAATTAGAATCTTGGATCAAACCTTCATTGATTATGTTCTAGAGAGCATAAAGTACTTAAAGTTGAGGTGTGCGAGTGCGTGTGCATGAGAGTGCGGATGTGTGTATGGGGTTATGTTTTAGTGTGCACTGCTTCCGTTGCTTGTGCCATGCATCATAAATGTATTTATTTCTCTATTTATTTATTAGACTTGACCATAGTTTTTTTGCACTCTCTCTCGCTCCCTCTGTGTCTCTCTCTCTGACTCTGTCTCTCTCCCAGGTAGCAACAGACAGTGTTGATCCCAGTGCTGATTAAAGTGTGTGGAGTGTCCTGCAATTAAACAGCAACCCCCCCCCCCCCCCCCCCTGTCTCACGCTGATGTAACTTTCACTACTCTTAATCATTTGGGGGATTTCTTCTCAAAAGTCAGGAGTTTGGGACAATGAAGATAGCTTATGACACAAGATAATGCTTGCAGTATTACCAAGCACACATACATACACACACACACACACACACACACACACACACATACTTTACTCACACACATAGGCGCGCACATGCATACATACATTTACACACATAAGCGTGCATACACATACATACACTTAAACACATATACACACACACAACCACGCATACACACAAAGATGAAAGGTTGTTTGAACTTCAAGACAGGCACATGACGCTGTTTTGTTCTGCAAGACATAAACATGACGCAAGCATAGTGGATTAGCTCAAAGGTTCAAATCAGGTTTTGTATTGCTGACTCGTGCATCTCTCTCACACAATCTTAGAGGTTTAAAATAACCTTGTGAAGTCCCATCACAGTCATACTTTGTTT
Organism: Merluccius polli; assembly: GCA_030340625.1. Classification (NCBI taxonomy): domain Eukaryota; kingdom Metazoa; phylum Chordata; class Actinopteri; order Gadiformes; family Merlucciidae; genus Merluccius; species Merluccius polli. Next base: position 474,032 of record JAOPHQ010005409.1, read on the forward strand.
ATTTGCCAAGCACCACTACTCAGATTAGTATTCAACCAGATGTACATTGCAGTCTTCTTCAGCCAAGTATTCAATGGGAATCATTAGTAGATTTTGAAAATCCAGCCGGTCAAGGGTTCTTTCCATATTTCATGATCAAAAGACCTCATGGACTCATGGACAAGATGGAACATTAAATGGAACAACCAATCAGTCTACTAGATGATATTTGAACTCTGAAAGGACTGTTTTTTTTATAGTATTAGAGTAAGTAGTAAAATGTTAGCCGTAAAATGTTTTGTGTTAGTCAAAATAATGATGTCCTATATTTTAATTGTTTAGGAACATTCTGAATAGGGTGGAACAGAAAAATAAGAGCCACTGCTTGGAATGAATAAAAAAATACATTTCATTTTTAAATCACTTCAAAAAGTGCCATGAATTTTATTTGCCATGAAGTTTAATTTGCCAGTGCCTTTCCCCCCGACTACCTGCATAGTCAGTTACTCCCTACTTGCAGCTTTGATTTTTCACTTGTATAATTTTAGATTTTTAGAAAATGTACTACCTTATTTCTGTAATGGTAAATGCTTGGAAAGAAAACTATTGGCATATTAATTATTGGCATATTAATTATCACTCAAGGAAGCCTCTTGGGTTCTCTGTTCTGGACAATCAAGCCTCATGCCTGAGCCAACCAGCCAACGTTCCTATAATGTACCACATTCATTCACAGCTCATCTGTGATGTACCACATTCATCCACAGCTAATCTGTAATGTACCACATTCATTCACAGCTCACCTGGAATGTACCACATTCATTCACAGCTCATCTAGAATGCAGACTTTACATGAAAACTAAAATAAATATTTGAATAACTGGGGCAATCTAGTCGCTAGGGTTGATTGGATCACTTCCAGCCAAGAAGGTGTGATCCCCTATGTCCTCAACCTACCTACCTTCCTTTAAGCATGCTTGAAATCAAATGCCTTGTGTGTCCAATTGTTCTTAATATGTGGAATACAAACAATGTATTTATATGAGAGGCTTTATGGTTGCATCACATTGCATGGGTCAGCCTGCAGCACAACTTCATTTTAGGGATTGTAATCTCTGAAATATATTTAAAACAGGGAGCGACCAGTATAAAAATGAGCAAACAATTTATTGATATAACAACATTTGACGGATCCATGAAGTCTGGCAGGAGATGAGATTCCCCCTGATGGAGTCTAGACGCTGGTGGTGGTGGTGACTATGATGGAGTCTAGAAGCTGGTGGTGGTAGTGACTATGATGGAGTCTAGGCAAGGCAAGGCAGCTTTATTTATATAGCGCATTTCATACACAATGGCAACTCAATGCGCTTTACATAAAACAATAAGAATTGAAATAAAAAAAATTAAAAAATAAAATAAAATAAATAAATAAAAACAACTACAGAACAATAGAAAGACATAAAATACTATAAGAGCAGCATAAAATCATGATTTAAAAGGACATAGTGCAGTTAAAATTTACAATTTAAAGTGCTTTGAACAAGCTCAATCATAAGCACAGGAGAAGATAAGTGTTTTTAACCTGGATTTAAAAATGTTCACAGTTGGGGCTGATTTCAATTCAGCTGGTAGTTTGTTCCAGTTGTGTGCAGCATAACAGCTAAAAGCTGCTTCACCATGTTTAGTTTGAACTCTGGGCTTCACTATCTGACCTGAGTCAGTAGATCTCAGAGCCCTACTGGGTTTGTATTCTACTAAGATGTCATTCATGTATTCTGGACCTGAACCATTCAGTGATTTGTAGACCAGTAGCAGAACTTTAAAGTCTATTCTATAGCTGACTGGGAGCCAGTGTAAAGACTTTAGGACTGGAGTAATGTGCTCTGATCTCTTTGTTCTGGTTAAAACTCGAGCTGCAGCATTCTGAATGAGCTGCAGCTGTTTAATGCTTTTTTGTGGGAGTCCAGTCAGAAGACCGTTACAGTAGTCGAGTCTACTGGAGATGAAAGCATGAATCAACTTCTCCTGGTCTGTTTGAGACATAAAACCCTTCACTCTGGATATGTTCTTAAGCTGATAGAAGGCTGTTTTTTGTGATGGATTTGATATGACTGCTGAAGGTCAAATCTGAGTCTATCAGCACACCAAGGTTTCTGACTTGGTCCCTAGTTTTTTGAGAGAGTGACTCGAGATGTTTACTGACGGCAATCCTCTTCTCTTTATTGCCAAAAACAATTACCTCAGTTTTGTCCTGATTTAATTGAAGGAAATTTTGGTTCATCCAATTTGTTACTTGCTCTAAACAGTGACACAATGACTGTATTGGACTGTAGTCATCTGAGGACAGTGCTATGTATATATGCGTGTCATCTGCATAACTGTGATAGTCTACATTAGAGTTCTGCAGAACTTGACCCAAAGGCAGCATATATAGACTGAACAGAAGGGGTCCAAGAACTGACCCCTGAGGAACTCCACATGTCATAGCCATTCGATTGGATTCATAACTTCCAATGGTCACAAAATAACTCCGCTCTTCCAAGTAGGACCTGAACCATTCTAGGACTGTTCCACTGAGTCCTGCCCAAGTTTCCAACCTGTTCAACAATATATTGTGATCCACAGTGTCAAATGCAGCACTGAGATCCAACAGGACCAGAACTGACACCTTGCCTGAGTCAGTGTTTAACCTAATATCATTTAACACTCTAATAAGAGCTGTTTCTGTACTGTGGTGAGGTCGGAAGCCTGATTGAAATTTGTCAAAGAGGCCACTGGAATTCAAGAAATTGCTGAGTTGATTAAAAACCACTTTCTCAACAATCTTGGCTATAAAGGAAGATTTGAGATAGGTCTGTAGTTGGTTAACATGGAAGCATCCAGCGATCTCTTTTTTAAGAGTGGCTTAATAGCAGCTACTTTTAGGGATTTAGGAAACGTGCCCGATTGGATTGAGCTATTTAGTATTTGTCGCAAATCTATTTGGACAGAGTTCACAATAGTTTTAAAAAAGTCTGATGGCATTTTGTCAAGGCAGCATGTTGATGGTTTTAGATGCTGAACTGTTTCCTCTATGGTTTTTTGGTCAACTGTATTAAATTCTGACATCGCAGTTGAGTTATTCCTGGGAGGTCTTAGGGATTGCGTTATTTTATTGTTTTGTTGATTTGTGTTAATATTTAACCTCATGGACTGGATTTTTTCACTGAAAAAGCAAGCAAATTCATTGCATTTTGCTGTGGAAAGGAGTTCTGGAGCTATCTGTTTAGGGGGGTGTGGCAGGGTTCGTCCGGCCACACGCCACCTAAGTGGCTTTCTTTCGGGGCCCTGGACACGGGTAGATGTTGTTCAAGGTGTTTATTGGAGTTTACAAGCTGATGTTATACGCCGAGCTGATGGTACAACTTGTCATGACAGTGCTCCTCCTCGAGTGTGTGTGTTGATGGCTGGTTTATCCTGGGTGCCATGATTGCTCATGCACCACAGGTGTGCAGCCCCACCCAGCCAGAGTCCAATCAGACTGACTCAGGCCAGGTGAGGCTGTAAACCAGCCATCAACAGCACACACTCCACATAAACCCTCCACAGGGGGTTTGTCAGCTTATCAACCATAGCAAATAGAGTGCGAGAGTTGTTGATATTCTTATTAATAATTTCAGAAAAGTGTCGCTGTCTAGCCTTGAGTAACTCATAGTTAAAATTACAAAGACTTATTTTGTAGAGGTCATGGTGAATTTGAAGTTTAGTTTTTCTAGACACTGGTGGTGGTGGTGGTGACCAGTGCTTAATTTGTAAAGTGGGAGGTCCTGGAACGCAGAGGGGATGTGGATCCGGCGGCTCATTACAGGGTTAGAGGTACCGGTACCTCAAAAAAAAGTGGCCGTGCACGATGGCCGCCGGGGGTGGGGGGGGGGGGGGTGTTCGCGATTGTCGACGGGGAGGGCAATTGCGATTGTCGACAGGGGGGCCATCGCAACACACCCCGGACCGTGGACGGGTTGCGCGATCATAACCACCGACGGCGGGGCGGGGGGGGGATAAAAAAAAAAAAAGGTGCCGGATCCAACGTCGGAGGTGCCGGAACATGTTCCGGCGTGTTCCGGCTCAAATTAAGCCCTGGTGGTGACTATGATGGAGTTAGTGCTCATTGGCACATAATTGTACTCCTGTTTAATACATAGGGTCCTGAATGGTTGAGAGATGAAGGGGAGGGGCCCGCAACAAAAGTGCAGGAATTAAGAACCCAGACCAATAGATGACAAATAGAAGGGAAATGTGGTCTTCCTGATTGAACTTTTGCTTTAGCTACATTGATGTTTTTTCCAGGTATAAAAAGCAGCAGAAATAGTGTCTGTTGCTGAGCCTGGACAATTTCACTGCTACTGCTGGATTCACTGCTACTGTAGCGGCAGTGTCCTGCTGATTTTATTTTTTATCATAATTTCATTATTAGAGACAGAGCCAGTAAAACTGGAAAGGTCCCTTTTGAAATTGGTCCATTTATTATTATTATTCTTTTTATTATTTTTGGCGACTTTGCTGGCGATTTTGACCATCTCAACCTATAGAAAAACTCTATTTTATTTGGCAAAGTTGTCAGGGCTGGTGAAATCTTATATATTTCACTTTCATGTCCCACACTTGGAAGACCACTAGGTGGCGCTGTTTTTGAGCGAAATCCGTAACGCTAATAACTCCCGCATACTTTGTCACACATTCAAAAACCTCATATCCACGCGTGCGGACAATATAGCTGCACCTCCTCATATAGGCCACGCCCACTTCAGCCTGATTTTTTTTTTCCGCTAAAGCGCAAAAAGTCACCAACAATTTTTTTCGGGTTCCATACGTGCGCTTTTTTCCGATGCGCACAAAACTCTACAGGTAGTACCATCAAAATAAGTAATTGGAAGTATTTTCACATTTCAAAAAATAAGCGCGTTATAAATATTTTACTTTGTCTAAATTTTACGTCTAAAAAGCAAGTGGACCATTTCTCCACTTTGGTATGTTTGTTCGACACCAAACTTTGCTTAATAGTTCCTTATACCTCCATAAAGAATTGTACAAATTTTCACACCATCGCCACTAGGTGGCACTCTTTACAATTAAGAAGTTTATATCTCCACATTGGCAAGTGTGATTACAACGAAACTTGGTATGATGATAGCCCATGGCCCCCTGAGGCTCCTGTCAAAAAGAGAAAAAATGTTCACCACTAGGTGGCGCTCTAATGTCAGCGTAAATCACTGTACAAAGACCATAATAGTTATGAATATGAAATTCACAGGACACGTGTAGACTGGTGCCCGGAGCTCACCTACAAAAAAAATGTGTTTGTCGTGTTTGTAGCGCCAAACACGACAAACAAAAATGGGTGTTTTAAAAAAACACCCATTTCACGGAAATGTATGAAACTTGGTAGGCACGTGTAACAGTCCAAGACCTACAAGAAAGCCTCTTGGACCCACACCCCAAAACCCACCGGAAGTCAGATATTTCTATTTTTGTCATTTTTCAATTTTCGCCTCCTATTTGAACAAACTCCTCCCAGGGGAGTTGTCGCTTCGGCTTCAAATTATTTTTATCCGTTCAGGAGATGGAACTTGAGAAAAGTTGCGCTATTTGCAACTCTACGTTGAAGGGCGTGGCCGTGGCGTGACGTCAAAGTCGGCCATATTCAATTCCGTGGTCTTTTTTGCCGTTGTATTTGAACAAACTCCTCCCAGGGGATTTTTCCGTACGTCTTCAAATTTTGTCAGTACACTCACAAGATATAACTTGACAAAAGTTGTGCTATTTGCAACTCTACGTCAAAGGGCGTGGCCATAGCATGCCGTCAAAGTTGGCCATTTTGAATTTGGTGGTATTTTTTTCTAGTGTGGGAACAAACTCCTCCCAGGGATTTTGTCCTTTCCGCTTCAAAATTGGTCAGTACAGTCAGAAGATGGTGCTGAACAAACTTTGTGCTATTTGCGACTCTACGTCAAAGGGCGTGTCCGTGGCATTCCGTCAAATTTGGTTCTGTGGTCTTTTTTTCCAATGTTTGTGAACAAACTCCTCCCAGGGAATTTGTCAGTTCTGCTTCAAAATCAGTCAGTACAGTCAGAATACGGTGCAAAACAAACTTTGTGCTCTTTGCAACTCTACATCAAAGGGCGTGTCCGTGCCATATCGCCAAAGTGGCCATTTTGAATCGAATGTCAAACTGTGATGCCATTTGTGCCATTCCCTAACCCTAATGTTGGCTACAACAAGTCTCCCTGTGAACGCCCCAGTCTACCGCACACTGCATGGACCGTGACGGATGAGAACCTGTCGCGACACTATCCACGACACACCCTGACAGACTCGGCGAGGTCCCGCAACAGCTCCTTGGAGCATTAATTATAATTTAGAACTGAATTCATAGGCTGTTAAAGAGTTAATTTGATGACTCAATGTACAAAGCTGATTAAAAGCAAATATTTCCTCAGCAGTTCAAAATATTATGCTACTTTCACTCCCAGGCTTCTTGTACATATTAGGGATCTGATGGCAAGCTAATGCTTCAGTATTTATGACTCCTAACAGGGTTTATTCCCTTGAAATTATAATATTAGTATCACATTTTATTGATTCATTACTTCATTTGTACTCTGGACGTATCCACAATTATAGCTTCATTTTTACACAAGCTCTATAAACGGCTACACCTTGAGCCCTGTGTACCTGAGAGAAAAAAAAATCCCCAAATACTTTTTCAATGGCATTTGAATCAACTAATGTGATTTGAAGTACTTCTGGTAGATTGGTTGAATAATTTATAGTCTCTAATGATCCTTGTTGAATTAAATATTAAGTTGTATTATGCATGTAGATTATGCCAGTTGAGAAGGGGGCTTTTTCATTGTGAAGCGGTGTGAGTTTTCAAGTAGGGCATGCAGTGCATTATGAGGCTGCCAAACCATTCTGCTCTTCTGAATTAATGATTTTGTAGGACCTAAGCTGTCAAAGTAGAAAGGCATTGTAAATTATCCTTTGTTGCTATGCGAGGAAAAGGGTTACTTCGTCATTGCTTGAGAAAAATAATTGTCATATTGCCGCCTAAGCACACAGGGAATTGGATAAGATTGCTTTTGATTGAAGAACCTGATGACTTATGGATTGCGCTTGAGACTTCAGAAAATCAAGCTTGTGTTCAAACACATTTGACTGCAGCTCATTTCGGGTTGATAAAGTATACCTTTGCTCCGTGTACCCCAGCAATGACAATGTTTGCATATCTTTAAACATTGATAAAGTGATTATATAACTTTTACTTTTGGAGAGCAGTTACACCAAGCTGGCTCTTTAAGGAGACACTAGCCCTGGAATGCAGCATTCATCACTTTTTCCATGGTACACATGGAAAGACGAATTGATATTGATCCAAAAATGATCATCCATCCATCCATCCAAATACACAACTTTTAGATGAGCATGGTTGCAGGTGTGTGTGGGGGGGGGACTGGGGGTTGGCAGATGAACACCTAAGCAATTAGGTATGTCCAATTAGTCTAATGGCACTGGAGGCAGGAGGAGTGCAGGCGACTCCACCCAGACCTGAGCCAGGAATGAAAGCCAGGTAGTTGGAATTAGGCCTGAACTATATGTACACATGGTTTTCCCCTTTTGAATTTATATAAAAGGGGGTTGAGCAATGTGTTCCATTTAATTTGCAGAACCTTTTTCAGAGCCTAATTCCCGTCTCATCCAAACTGAACTTTTGGTGCATGTCTGGAAAAATACACAAACAAATTCAGCATCAGACAATGTTGGGCAATAAATTGGTTGAATCAATTCCTTGAAAAAATATAATTGCAGTTCATCCCCACTGTAGTAGAAAATAGATTTTTATAGATGTATTCCCTGAGTGATGCTCACCGTTTAAGCTGCAGTCAAGATCTCCTCGCTTCATTTTATACCATCATCCCCCCCCAAAAAGTATTAAGTATAAATAATATTGTGTTCCTGCAGGGAAAATTGTGAAAAGTAACAAACAACAAAAAAAATGTGCAAAGAGAAAAAGGTTCCAAAATAGCCCAGATGATAAGCCAGGCCTAACACAAGCTGTCACCTGCTCCCATGCTTCTACTAAAATGCTGCTTTGAGCAAAGCAAATCACTGCAAATTAAGTCTTCTTTGTTAACCAACTATTAAAGAAAGAGCATGCTACGACACGAGCCAGTCCAATGAGTTAAATGGAGCCACATGCACACTGGGTTTATAGAAAGGAATGCAACAGTGGCTTTTATAGATGAGTTCATAAATTGAATATTACAAGAGCCGCAGATATGCAAACCATCGGAGCTGATATTACAAGGAAGTGGCTGGCTTTTTTGAGTCAAATGTTAAAAAAAGTCTCAAAAAAGTATAGTCCGGATTCAAAGACACACACAGCACATTAAGACACACACAGCACGTTCATGTATTTCCATACTTTAAAGTACCCCCTTGTGTAGATGACATCATTTTTAATCATTATAGTGCTGCAGGTAATATGATATTATGAATAAACCATAGGACCAGTTAACTGCTCCGGACCTTCCGAGACTGCACTGCTGTTCATTCATCACAGTAATGTGTTTCTACTGATAATAGCTTTGATTTTGTTTTTTAGATATCCCGCACACGATACACAAACAGATACACAAACACACGGACAGAAACCCATAATCTCCCAAAACAACAGTTTGACTGTTGTGCTAGAGTACACCACCCCAGTGGTGCTGAAATCATATTTAGGAACAATATCTCCAAGTTCCCAGTAGCAGTGTTCTCTTTTAGGTCTGAATTATAATGAGTTAAGCAGAAGCTGACGGATATGCTGACAGTCACATCTTGTGATCTGGGACCAGCCTATAACTAGTAGTGGCTGATTGGATTAGAGCATGTTTAATGAATTTGAAGGCTTTGATTTTAAGACCCCCCTCCCCTCCCCCCGTTGTGCTCCCACGCCAAAGATCAAAAATTTAGAAGGGTTGGAACATCCTGCAGGGGTAATATCCACAGACCCCCGCCGCCCTCCAGAGTCAAAACACCACCCCGTAACATCCAACCTCTGATGAGCTGTCCATGAGATATTGAAGTGCTGCGTAGCTGCTGATATGTTAAGCACCAGCAAATCTGCAAGCCGTAGAAGCCCAGAGGAACGAGAGGCCTGAGCCGTATGATGTAGAATGTGTCTCCGAGCAGCATGGAAAAAAACACAAACATTTGATTATTTTCTTATTTCCTCAAATCACAGGCTGTGTAAAAAATGCAGATCAGATCTCCAAATAGAAATACAAGATTGTTTTTGCATTGTCAATGAAAGAACAGCAGAAATAACATATAGGTTTTTGTCTCAAATCGAATATAAAATTCGAGGAAATACCGTATGCGTAATGCAGAGCACTAATCCGTTGCTCAGAGAAGGAGCCATGGTCCTGCTAACACTCAGAAGCTGCAGGTGGTGTGAAAAAGGGGGAAGGGGGTTTAACCCCTAGTGAAAAATGGAACGAGTTTAACTGCATCAACTACCGTGACACTGGCAACCTGTTGAGAACTACCTGATTAATCACCCAGAAAATTGATTGGAGCAACTGGCACCCCACACTGCAATCCAGAGACAGCATCCTTTCTGGTACAACACTGGCTATCGCAATTACTCTTTGTGATTGGCTTAAATATGTGCCAGGTGGCAGTAGAAAGTTGCGTGCTAACCGCCTGTGGTTGATGTTTGTCTATAGATATAGATACAATGTCAATAAAAAAACAAATGGCACCTAACGAAACAGTAAAATAAATGTGGTGCAGAACTGGCACACACGCAATGCTTGCTGGAATTCAATGCTTGCTGGAATTCCCAAGTTTCCAAGGCATTCTGCAATTATATTTCATACTGAGATGAACATGTCTGTATGTACCATTTAAATAAATAATGAATAATGAATAATATATATATATATATATATATATATATATATATATATATATATATATTTATTTATTTATTTATTTGTTTGTGTGAAACATCTACACACAAATACCTGCTTTAGCTGTTGATTACTTGCTTGAATTTTAGAACAAAGTTGCTCCTCAAAAGCCGTATGCAGTGTTACTTTGAAATAACCTCTGCTTAAATATGTATTTATTTTAAAAAAAATTGTTTTTTTGTGTCCTCTGTCATCAAGCCAACACCTTGTGCCGCCCCAAACAAAAGAAGAAATGACAAAACAGAAGGGGGGGGAAAAAAACAGAACAAGGGAACGGGAAGGTAATATTCCATCTGTATGAATTGTAATGAGCTTTTTTTCACAGGTTGCAACTGTGCCTTTCACAACTCCAAAGGTTAAACTCTGAGTTCCACCCCAATTCTCAGAGGACATGTCAGAGAAACTAACAGTTTTACTTTCACACTTACATTTGCTCCACAAAGAAGCAGCTCATCAGGGATTAAATGTGTGTTCATACATACGTGTGTGTGTGTGTGCGTGTGTGTGTGCACCTGTGCATTGCCCGTATGTGTGTTTGTAAGAAACGCAAGGTGTATGTGTGCATATGTGCATGTGTGTGTATGCGCATGTGTGTGTGTGTGTGTGTGTGTGTGTGCGTGTTTGTAAGGAACGCAAGGAAATGGGGTTGGTCGAGCACAGTAAAGTAGAAAAATAATCGGAACACATCACTCTACATGCCCGTCTGTGTACGCAGGTTTTGAACCCCCTTATGTTCAGAGTAAGGCTGGGCTATTATCAGCTCTGACCTGTGGGGGTGAATGATCTCCACATATGCCCCTGCCAGTCACATTGGTACGAAGGGAAGAGTGCAAGTGGACGGATACATTCCAGCACATCTGCTGGCTGTCAAAGGGAATTTCCTGTCCTCCATCATCCACTCTAATAAGTAGAAGGTGGAGCTGTGCTATACTGCGCATTATCTGCACAGAATCAGAGATTTGAAGTTCACATTGGTGCGACCTACTGCAGGGTGTGCAAGATGGGACCGTGTTTATTTACCATAAACAGGCTACACTCTCCTGTCGTTGACATTGGACATTTCCCCTGTTTATCCATGGGCTGATATACGCTTGAAAGGGAACCATTTGCTGGATAGCGAAGAAAGATGGAAATGTACACTTTTTCTTTGACCACAGATCCAATCCAGATCAGGAAATAATCCTTTTAACATAACATTTTTTTTCATGTTGCTTCTTTATTTTATTTTATTGTAGAATGTAAACGCTCGATAGGTCACAAATTACTTTTGTTTCCGTGCCAAGCTGTTTTTTTCTCCCTATAATAAACTAGTGCACACACTGAGTCTGCCAGGTGTTTGAGCAAATATTTTCCAGCTAGTTGCCTCTCAATCAGCAGATATACTGTATCACACTGAGAGAAAATGTCCCCATGCAGGGGGACCCAGCACCGGGATCGTTCCCACAAATCAATTAGTGTGATGGAAAAGAAACGGAATCCCTTCAGAGATTGCAACATTGGCCAAGAACCAATATGACTCCACAACACAATGCACTCCACAGAGGCATGTTTTAGTATAGAGGGTAGAAGTAGGCCCTCAAGTTGGCATGTCATACTAAATAAGTATACCATCTATGGCAAATGAACACAGACACACACATGCACATACACAAACACACACATACAGAAAAGAAAGTGGTACACACATGACATGCTAGTGCACATGACATATGCACATACAGACAACATCTTGAGAAACACAAACCCTCACAGAACAGAAGTAATGATTCTGCACACACACACACAGAACCACACACACACGCAAATATACATGCACACGCGCGCACAACATACTGGTACACACAAACACCCACAGAATGCATGATGATTCTGCACACACACAGACGCACACAAACAACACACAGGCGCGGTTGGAGGCTGGATTAGTCTCGTGTGAGGAGGCTGGTATCAGAGCTTTCAGCGGCTTGTGCTCCCCGCTCCCTTCTCTCCATTGCTGTGTTTACTAATGCTCCAGTCAGCCATGTCCTCCACACCTGCTCTGCCACCCAGGTAGTGATTACTAATGTCTGATTATCCTGAAGCCAAACAACATGACCACAGCTTCGACAACAGAAAATAAATAGGTGAGCTCTCTTTCTTTTGTGCCATCCCCATGGAACGCACAGCTCAACGGCAACGCAGCAGAAAAGTGCCCGTGTAACAAAGCGACCGCCAGCTGCGTGTGACATGCAACGCACGTGGCCATTTTGTATTCTGCGAGGAGCGCTAAACATGCTATTGTGCAGTGTTCAGCATGATAATAAACAAAATGGTGACGGCAATCACAAGGGATCATTAAAATGCAATCATTCATGGTGAACGTATTTTTGAATAGTACTATTGGTTCCATATTTTCTAATAAATCCCCCCAAACTCCACCCGAACCTTCCTTCAGCATTCTCTCTCCATCCTCATGATCTATCTGTCTTTGTCTTGCAGCAGAATGGCATCACTTGTCTTATTTTTTTGAACTTTCATCTGCCATTGTGTGTCTGTTTGTATAAATGTTTTTTTTGTGTTGCAGCTACCACAGTAATACTGTTGTATTCAAGTCCAACACAACTCAATAACATAGTAACTAGGCAAAAAGGCAGTCATGTGAATACAAATTACTTATTTGTCCTGTTCAAAAATGTATTATTTGTATGCTAGTGCTCCACACAATCATAGGAGAGTGAGAGCTTTTCATAAAGCCCCAAATCGTATTGAAATTAGTAGGTATATTGGGTTAAGTGTCATAATTTGTTCCAACAATAGTATCCCCATTGCCCATGAACCCATATAATACCTAAAACAGCTTGAATTGTACTGTGATAATACTTATAGCATATCATATCATCATATAAGATTTGAGATACCCAGTCCACCTACATCCCGGGCATGTAATAAACACACAGTTCTATATGTGCACAATCCTGGTGCATGGTACTGTCATAACAAAAGCCTGTATTGCTGTGCTGTGCACCAGGATTTAGGTGTTCTTATTTGCAGATCTATGTGTTCACCATATGGTTAAATAAGCTCCTCTTTCTAAGTGTGAGTGTTTCTAAGTGCTCCAAAGATAAATGGAAGACACTGAACACACACATTCCAACAGATCTTAAGTAGGATTGAAATTATTATTTTTTAAAAAGGAGGTGAGAATTGAATTCTAGACCCTCTGAGGATTACCATAATTCCCTAAAAATCTTTTTTTGGGGGGGTTTAGATTACCAGTGTAGGTAAAATAAATGTGGGCTTAGTAAAAAGGATCGACCTGTATGCAACCTGAACCAATCAATCACGTTTCTACACATGAAGACAGTTTTGCCATAAACGATCAACAAACGTGGACATTAATTAATATCATTATAGATGTTGCCTTATGTTGTAGTAATAATTTATTTCCCACTGAATGAATCCATTATTTTCACCTTCATAATCCTTAAGAAACAGTTGGTGTGATTCATATCTATCCCCTGGATGCAGGGTCTGACAAACACCCAATGTAACAAATTGCATGGTGCACTTCTGTTCTTTTGGCCTATTTGAAGCTCAGTCTCCCGTCCTCCCGTATCTGTGTGTATCTGTACGTGATTTCTCCCTATGATATCTGCAACTGCTGCAGCTCCCCTGCTTCCACTGCTCATTTTCTCCTTGGATGAGGAGGGTTTTGATAAATCCAAAGGGAAATTCAAACGTAGTGTGTTCTCGCTGTGTTTCTGTCAGAAAATATTCTCCTCTTCCTATTAGTGTAAGCAAGCAATTGCATATAGTTCAGGGGCCGTATTCACAATGCATTTTATCTTACCGCTAGGAGTGCTCCTAACTCGCGCTAAAACATTTTACGTAGGAGTTTTTTCTTAAAAGTTATTCACAAAGCCGCTGAGACCTACTCATACTAATGATAAATCACTAAGAGTGAACTGAGAGTGACGCGCCGTTGCTATGGATTACGTCGATTCTCGTGCACGAGTTTGGAAGCAGTCAGTCCGGTGATTGGTTGTTCAGAGCAGGCGGTCTCTGTGGAAACGAGCCCACTGAATCACCGAAGAACAAGGAAGTAGCTAGACATTCCTATTAGTCCAGGTGATATGTGCCAAATTTGAGGTGATATGTTCACTTTTTCATAAAAGCATGAAACTTGGTACACGTGTACAGTTTGGGGCCCCGAACATTTTCAGACATGGAGCCATCGCAAAAACGCCCCGTGGCGGCCATGGTGGCCATTTTACTTTCCGCCATAACCGAATTGTGTATTTTGCATCATATCTCCTGAACCATACATGATAACACAGAAAAGGTGATGTCTACCCCTATGTTTTGATGGTCAAGGATTACAATGATACCATATACAACATCATAAACTGTTCAGGTGAATAGTTAATGATGAATTCAGTGACGTGAGAAGGAAATCACAGTATCTGGGAACCTATGTTCTAAAACATAATTATTTTGTTCATTAACCCTGACAATACTGTAAAGAGTAGGACAATATTTAATATGACCTTAACAACTTAGCTTGAAAAGAATGTCTCAAACACAAAGATTTACTTCAAAAAATTAATTTCAGAAAAACATTTGTTTGATTTATTGTTGTTGCTGTTGAACCTATTCTTCACTGTCTCCTTCACAGTCTCCTCCACATTGACACAGTGCTGTGCATTTTAAGGAGGCTTTTTTGCATTTGCAATGCCCCCGGCAGCCTTTCTTGCAGCCACAACTCACGAGTTCAAGGATGGACTGGCTTGCCTGTGGAAGAGTTGACCACAATGGTCTCCAATCGCTTGGGTCCATCCAACCCCAGTCTGCTGGAGATGGCATATTTGGTGCCACCTCAAGTGCTTGTCCCCAACAGTGTCCTCCTTGGTACACTGCTCTTTTGAGGTGCTGCACCAGTGCCTCCTTAGTTGGGGGGATTTGCTCCATTCCTCTTCCTTTCTTTGTGAACAACTCAAGACGAGCTTGATCAATGTTGACTTGGCTGCTGGTACGAAAGTAGAGGAGAATTGTGAAGCACTCCACAATGGAAATCACTCCTCTGGAATGCTTTTTGGAGCCTTTGACAGAGCCATGAAGGCCTCTGTTGCCATGTCATAGGCATTCCAGGTATCCCATGCTGTCTTCTTGCCCCTGGTTGCAAATGCTGATACTGTGTCACAGCCAGTGAATGCATGGAACACAGGAAGGGCCTTGGATTTGTCAGGACCCAGAGACTTGGCAATCTCATGGGCAGGGATGTATCTGAAGTTCTTGCCAGTCCCAAATGCCACCCACAGCTCCTCAATGTCCAGCTCTGACACATGTGCAATGGCTAGGACCACAACATCTGTGTCCACAGTGCGCAGGGTGATCTTTTTGAATCCTTTTCTTGCAGCATCTGCCGCATGGAGTAGCATCCTTGTATCTGCCTCTTCATGCGTGCAAGGGGCAATCTGATCTGTTTCTTGTGGGTGAGATGATAGAACATTGGGTCCGCAAGTGGAAACAACTTGTTTGGTGGTCGACATTTCCACAAGGTTCCTGGCCAGAAAGTGAAAGAGTTCTGTTTTGTTTTCATCCACTCTCAGGAAGCCTTTCCAATTGGTAGGTATCTTGTTTTTTCCATCCACTCTTGTTCTTGTCCCCTTTCCCCGCTTCTGTCTTGTCTGGGACTTTAAGCTGTTAACTTCATAGCAGTCCCATACAACATCCACTCTGCTGGCCCTTTCAAGTTTCTCTTTGATATAAGGTAAGAAAATCTTGCTGGAAAAGTCAATGAAGGTTTTAGCTACACCTGGTTTCAGCATGTTGATGACTGCTGATCCATCTAGTATTTGGACCTCACTGTCTGGGGCACTGTTTCGTGAAGCACTAATTATGCTGTTTTCTAGGCAACTCAACAGATCAGCCTTGTTTCCCAAGCGTAGTTTTCTAGGTTCCCATCACGGGTCTGACAGGCGATGTAGAGTCTGGAAAACAGTGCACAGTCATTTCTCAGTGATTTTTCAGCGAGTTTAGTCTTGGACTGTCCTCTTATTGGAGCCGTTTTAAAAAGAGGGAGCTTGTTCCTCTTTAAAGGGGCAATGATGGGTTTCGTACCCTGCATCCTCTCTGCAACAAAGAGTTTGTACTGCTCTTGGCCCATCCTCTCTGCAACCCGAACAGCATCAACAACAGCTTGGTCTGCTAATTCTCTTGAGTCTAGCTTCAAAAGGTCGTTGCTGTCCTCTGCGAAGGGGTTTCCCATTTCCTCAATCACGAGAACTAATGCACTCACATGTTTTTGGAATTTCAGCTGGACACTTTTGGAAAAACAAGATACCTACCAATTGGAAAGGCTTTCTGAGAGTGGATGAAAACAAAACAGAACTCTTTCACTTTCTGGCCAGGAACCTTGGAAATGTCGACCACCAAACAAGTTGTTTCCACTTGCGGACCCAATGTTCTATCATCTCACCCACAAGAAACAGATCAGATTGCCCCTTGCACGCATGAAGAGGCAGATACAAGGATGCTACTCCATGCGGCAGATGCTGCAAGAAAAGGATTCAAAAAGATCACCCTGCGCACTGTGGACACAGATGTTGTGGTCCTAGCCATTGCACATGTGTCAGAGCTGGACATTGAGGAGCTGTGGGTGGCATTTGGGACTGGCAAGAACTTCAGATACATCCCTGCCCATGAGATTGCCAAGTCTCTGGGTCCTGACAAATCCAAGGCCCTTCCTGTGTTCCATGCATTCACTGGCTGTGACACAGTATCAGCATTTGCAACCAGGGGCAAGAAGACAGCATGGGATACCTGGAATGCCTATGACATGGCAACAGAGGCCTTCATGGCTCTGTCAAAGGCTCCAGGTAATTTCCATTGTGGAGCGCTTCACAATTCTCCTCTACTTTCGTACCAGCAGCCAAGTCAACATTGATCAAGCTCGTCTTGAGTTGTTCACAAAGAAAGGAAGAGGAATGGAGCAAATCCCCCCAACTAAGGAGGCACTGGTGCAGCACCTCAAAAGAGCAGTGTACCAAGGAGGACACTGTTGGGGACAAGCACTTGAGGTGGCACCAAATATGCCATCTCCAGCAGACTGGGGTTGGATGGACCCAAGCGATTGGAGACCATTGTGGTCAACTCTTCCACAGGCAAGCCAGTCCATCCTTGAACTCGTGAGTTGTGGCTGCAAGAAAGGCTGCCGGGGGCATTGCAAATGCAAAAAAGCCTCCTTAAAATGCACAGCACTGTGTCAATGTGGAGGAGACTGTGAAGGAGACAGTGAAGAATAGGTTCAACAGCAACAACAATAAATCAAACAAATGTTTTTCTGAAATTAATTTTTTGAAGTAAATCTTTGTGTTTGAGACATTCTTTTCAAGCTAAGTTGTTAAGGTCATATTAAATATTGTCCTACTCTTTACAGTATTGTCAGGGTTAATGAACAAAATAATTATGTTTTAGAACATAGGTTCCCAGATACTGTGATTTCCTTCTCACGTCACTGAATTCATCATTAACTATTCATGATGTTGTATATGGTATCATTGTAATCCTTGACCATCAAAACATAGGGGTAGACATCACCTTTTCTGTGTTATCATGTATGGTTCAGGAGATATGATGCAAAATACACAATTTGGTTATGGCGGAAAGTAAAATGGCCGCCATGGCCGCCACAGGGCGTTTTTGCGATGGCTCCATGTCTGAAAATGTTCGGGGCCCCAAACTGTACACGTGTACCAAGTTTCATGCTTTTATGAAAAAGTGAACATAATTTTCACATATCACCTGGACTATATCAAATAGTTATGGACATAGTCAGGTTCACTATGTTAAAAAAAACATAATTCTGTGGGGGTTTCGTGGAGATTAGCAAACCTATACATTTTTGGAATCTTCAGACCTTGGGGAATCCAAAAATCCATGTTGCCATTTGCGCAGACACCTGCAAGTCGGCCATTTTGGACTTTCAAAATGGCTGACAGAAAATGCATTATTTCAGGTACCTTAGCTTCTAGACAACCTAGAAACTTACTTAGACATGCTAATCCTATGTTTTCTTGGTCAATGAATCCAATGGTGGCATCAGAATTGTGCTCAGGAACTTGCTCTAGTGCCCCCAATGGGTGGCCAAGGAAATTGCTACCCTAATCCTCCTTAGGCTAGGCTTACTGCCTCCCGCAAGTCACATATGCATAATTTTTCATTATGTTTCATTCATGTGTGTTTTTGTTATTCATCTAAAAATGTAAAAAATGAAGGGAGACTATTGTAAGATATCTTTGTCTGTGAACTGTATGTTAACATTAATAAACAAAACAAATGTATAGTCTTATATGCATGATAAACTTAGATCTGGTATTTTACATTATTACTGTTGATTTTAGACCTAAATGTATATATTTAAGAACAAACTTGGATAAATCACAGTTTTGTTACTGTGCATCAAACTCCTACCTAGCCTGCCCTGTTAGAGTGCACAACTGTAACACAGCTGACGTGCTCAACTTTGTTTATAACTGTTGTGTCTCGAGGTTGAATTGAGTCCAACAGACCGATGACAGGTAAGTCTAATGTCAAGATTATTTCATACTATAGCAAAAAATGTCTTGAATAAACATTTTTTTACAGTGCCAAGCTACATGGCTAGCTAGATTACATAGCTAGTTAAGCTAGCTTGCTAGCTTAAAAACTCAGTCCACTACAGTGTCAAAAGTGTCACTGTTAGGCCTACAGTTGCTAACTACAGTAGATTATTCTGCAACATAGTTATCTATGTATTGTTAGAGTTCTTATAGCTTTCTTAATATATTTTCTAACCTCTTATTGACAGTCAGAGTATTAAGATAAGTCCTATTATAACTACCAGGGCCGGCCCGAGGCATAAGCGAACTAAGCGGTGCCCACCCCCCCCCCCCCCCCGCTCAACAATCGCGCAATAGAAATTCTCCGGTAGCACCCCCCCCCCCGCTCAACAATCGCGCAGGAGGGGGCCCCTAAAGATCAAATTCTGCTTAGGGCCCCCACAAGGCTTGGGCCGGCCCTGATAACTACCATGTAATTATTATGTAATAGTAGTATCATTTGCACAATACTTTACTGTGTCGTTTTCAAATGATATGATGAACATGATAACAACTACAGTTTAACTTGGTGTAATACTAATAGTAATAATTCATTTATAATTTATATTTATAATTAATAATTTAACAATTTTGGTGACTTTATGAAGGAGCCCCTGACTTATATGATATATATTGTTTTGTACTTTCAGAGTATAACTCATGATGGATGAAATCCCTAATGACAACTCTGAGGACCCTGTTGATTGGAAACTTTGTATTTTCTGTCAGGGCTCTAATGCTAGCCTGGGGGAATTAGTTCTCAATCCCAAGATTGATTCCTACCAGAAAGTACTTGATGTGGTGTTTGAGCGAGCTAGAGTACATGATGGACAATTTGTTGCAATTAAAAGGTGTCTCCAAGGGTGTATGAAAGAAAGAAAAAGTGTTGCTTCAAAAGAAAATGACATGGCATCGAAGTTGCTATTCTTCTGCCACACATCAGACAAAGGTACAGCGAGCCAGAAACCGCTTTGAATATTCAATGTCCTCAGGACACTATCCTGAAAACAAACGTGGCTGTAAAAGATCAAGCACAGAAATGGAAGCCAATAGACCACAAACCTCAACGCCTTTCACAAGATCTGCAACACCCAGTGCTTCTTCTGTCAAACAGATAATGGTCAAGCTCTCTTCAAACTTAGAACTGAGATTGCAGGGAAGGCACTCAGGCAGGCAGTTGATATTTCCCAAGATCCAGTGTTAATGACAAGAATAAGCACTGCAATATCGCCCAGTGATGCCCATGCAATAGATGTCAGGTATCACAAGCAGTACTGGACAGACCATGTGTTTCATGTTCTCAGTAGAGATGTTCCGATACCATTTTTTCCCTCCCGATACCGATACTTGTGCTGTGGGTATCGGCCGATACCGAGTACCGATCCGATACCAGTATGTTATTAAAAAAAAAATAGCATACATGCATGACTGTGATATGATTATCATAGTGGTAAGGCCTGGCTCAGGTTAAACTCAGTGCTTAATTTGTAACGTGGGAGGTCCCGGAGCGCAGAGGATGAGTGGCTTTCGAGCAACCCTGTGCGCCACACCGAAAATAATCTGGGCATGTATTGTAGGCCTAATAACGATAGTCACATCAAATCCGGATAGACTACAAATTCCTATGTTCAATGCTGTATTTAGTCAACAAAGCAAGACAATACAGTATAACTAAAGCCAGGGAATGGGGATGTGCCCGGATAAAATAGTTAACAATATACACCAAGTCCTTGAAAAAGGAAGAGGTTCAAAAACAAACAGAACACAAAAGGCCACCAACGACGGCCGCTCGATCACCAGAGCAGAAAGAAAACACTTTTAAGAAAACGGAAAACAAAAACGCGCTTCACCGAAGGCAGATAACACTAGATACTATTTTACTCTTAACAGAGGCAGACCGACAGACAACCAGGCAACACACCTGCACTCACGGATACGGACAGACAAAGAGTGATGAACACAAGCACCCTTAAATACCCTCACCAATTAATCAATAAAGTCGTTGTTTGTCAAGAGAGGTGGCGGATCGCGGATGACAGCTATAAATAGCTGGCGGAGCCAACGTCCGAGGTTCCGGAGCGCGCTCCGGCTTGCTCCCCCTCAAATTAAGCCCTGGTTAAACTCTTTGTAAAACATGAATAAATAGAGCAAATTCAAGCCATTTATTTTTAAATAGAACAGTTAACAGCTAACCTAGCTAGCCCTTTTTAGTGTTGGCGTTTTATTTGATTTTAACATCTGAATGTTAGTGAGAAGAAAAGATGGATGAAAAAAGAAAAAAAAAAGAAAACGGTTAAAGCTAGCGAGTGTCCGAGAGAGGGAGACTCTCCTTGGACACATTACTCTGAAGCCCCGGCGACGGTCTGGAAGTAGGGTGACCATTTATGAGTTGTTGAAAAGGAGGACACCTCAGCCCGTGGGGGGGGGGGGGTGCGCGCCTCGGACCTATGGCCGACGGGGGGATCGCAACACACCTCGGACCTACGGCCGACGGGGGGGGGAACCGGACAGTCCGGCCGAAAGCCGGACGAATGGCCACCCTATCTGGAAATGCGGATTAATAAATAAAATAATGTGAGCGCGGTACAGCGGACCTGAACCGGATGTGATGAGACCTGTTTCGCAGAATGCAGAAGTATGTTGCGCATAACCCCTATTAGATTACTAATTGAATAAATTACGTGGTATCGGATCGGTGCCTGGACTCCAGTAGTCGCCGATACCGATGCCAGCATTTTCGGCAGTATCGGAGCAATTTCCGATACTGGTATCAGAATCGGAACAACTCTAGTTCTCAGGAATCATACCCATGACGAAGCCAAATGCACAACAGCAGACCTGCCTATGCAAATGTCATGCTTGATCGAATTGATCAATCTTGTTGACATTAATCACACATAGGGATGTCCGATATTATCGGCCCACCGATATTATCGGCCGATATTGGCATAAAAAATCAATATCGGAAAATATCGGTA
The DNA here is from genome assembly GCA_030340625.1 of Merluccius polli. Classification (NCBI taxonomy): domain Eukaryota; kingdom Metazoa; phylum Chordata; class Actinopteri; order Gadiformes; family Merlucciidae; genus Merluccius; species Merluccius polli. The sequence continues at coordinate 495,605 of JAOPHQ010005409.1, forward strand.
TCGGTTTTTTAACCGATACCGAAATCGATTTTGAAATAATTTCAGACATCTGTTATGTTTCAAGTGAGGACGTGGCGCCGCGCCGTCTCAATAACAAGCCTGGGCATGTGCGGCCGCGTAGCGGGACGCTAGTTGTAGCTGTGGTTATGTCGGTGGTTTGGATTTATTTCAAAGTTTCTACGTTGAATAGTAAAATAGGGGTCAGCGCAACATACTAACGCATTCTGCGAAACAGTCTCATCACATCCGGTTCAGGTCCGCTGTACCGCGCTCACATTATTTTATTTATTAATCCGCACCTCCAGACCGTCACCGGGGCTTCAGAGTAATGTGTCCGAGGAGAGCAGCCCTCCCCCGGACACACACGCTAGCTTTTACCGCTGTATTTTTTTTAAATTGTATTTATTAATCCACACTTCCAGACCGTCACCGGGGCTTCAGAGTAATGTGTCCGAAGAGAGCAGCCCTCTCCCGGACACACACGCTAGCTTTTACCGCTGTTTTATTTTTATTTTTTATTTTTTTAATCCGCACTTCCAGACCGTCACCGGGGCTTCAGAGTAATATATCCGAGGAGAGCAGCCCTCTCCCGGACACACACGCTAGCTTTTACCGCTGTTTTGTTTTTATTTATTAATCCACACTTCCGCTTGGCATAAAGCCTATTGCAATGAGTGTAAAGCGGAGGTTTCATGTGGCCGCATATATCGGTATCGGTTGATATCGGTATCGGAAATTAAGAGTTGAACAATATCGGTTATCGGTTATCGGTAAAAAAGCCAATATCGGACATCCCTAATCACACACTAATGAAACTCTGAAGAAGGTGACCTGCCACAGGAGGCGAAGAATGCACTGGAGAACTTTGTGTGCTTGGTATACTGCCCGAAAGGTATCCATATAAGTAGCATTCCGGACCTAAGGTTGGTATCTGTTCTGCAAACACTTGACAGAAAGTCGTTGCCTCCCACAGTTGGTGCCCTTGAAGAACATATTGAACGTGTTCGGGTCCAAAGTAGGGTGTGGTGCCAAGCAACTGGAATGAGGCAAAATCTTTTTGACCCACTCCAACATGGCTATTATCTGAAGTCCAGTGGCAAGATCCTACCCACCACAACGAGGACTCCACCTGCACCACAGGCCATTCTAGAAATGGTAAGATGTCACTGCAAAACCCATTGCACCACCCAGAGGTGTTCATGCAGGAGACACAACCTGGTTTGCACAGAGCTTTGCTTATGTGGTGAGTGTGAGAATGATGAAGACTGCTATGGAGAAAATGACAGTGAGGACAGTGAGGAATAATTGTGAAAGCGGGTAAGGCTAGCACACTATTCATACACATTTACAACCCTAGCCTCTGTTGTCCAGTCATTAATTTCTGCTGTGTTTTCTTCTATCCAACAGCCTTCCCTACAGGCACCCAATGTCTCCATGGCCCCTCCACTGCCCCTGCCGTCTCTCTCGGGACCCTGGATCCCTGGATCTCTCGCTCTGGGCCCAACTCTCTCTCCCTGATTGTGGCCTGCTGTATGATATATAATATGTTTGTCACATGAAAGTAAACATTTTGGCTTTAATTTATGTTTGTCATCTTCTTTCTATAATCCTATGCACAGATTTGAGGTATTTTGTCCCAGTGCTTTCGTAGGATCAGTTAAGAGGTGTAGCAATTTCCTTGGCCACCCATTGGGGGCACTAGAGCAAGTTCCTGAGCACAATTCTAATGCCACCATTGGATTCATTGACCAAGAAAACATAGGATTAGCATGTCTAAGTAAGTTTCTAGGTTGTCTAGAAGCTAAGGTACCTGAAATTATGCATTTTCTGTCGGCCATTTTGAAAGTCCAAAATGGCCGACTTTCAGGTGTCTGCGCAAATGGCAACATGGATTTTTGGATTCCCCAAGGTCTGAAGATTCCAAAAATGTATAGGTTTGCTAATCTCCACGAAACCCCCACAGAATTACATAGTGAACCTGACTAACAGTGCAGTTAGCAGAATACACGCATGATGACAAGTTTGTGCAGACCACGATAATGACGTTGTAGCCTATATGCACGTTAAAGAGAGAGAGAAAAAGCAAACAATAAAAATACGTAAATTGCATTAATTCAAGGAGGCAATTAAAAGCACCCTGCAAACTATATCCACAATGAGCATATCTCCACTATTCAACACTTTAAATAACAGCCTATACCGGTTGTGGAGAGTGGCGCATACAGTGATCACTGTGATCACATCCTCTCTCCACAAGATTTCGTGTATTTTTGTGTGCCCTAACATATATGGAGGAAAACAGTAAACAATAGGATATGGATTCAACAAATAAAAGGCGACAAAGAGCTAATACAATGTTTTTTACGCATAGGACTAAGCGTAATCTGCGTAATCACTTACATGTTATACTTTAACTGTGCTCCCGGTTGTGGACTGAGATAGGGTGTCAAGACGTCTTGCAGGGACAGCCGCTGTCACCCAGCAAGACACCCAACTGGTACATGGCGCCTCTCAAAAAGCTGCCTCAGACCGCTCCCCATTAAAATACGCGGATGGGTAGGGGGTAGACCCTGCAGGCCACTTTGCAACAACATCAAGAATGTTAAAAGTTGCATCAACAGCAATCTTCGTGTTGATGGAAATGTACTTTCTTTCTATTGACGAACACGTCCTCATCTTTTGACGGCGCAATTATTTGTATGTGCGTCCCGTCAACAGCACCGACCACACCGGCATACCTGCATGCCATGAAGTTGGCTTTGATGCTGTGTAGTGGTTGATTGTCCAAAGGAAACCGAATAAACTGTTGGATGATATTAATGGTATTATTTCAGCCTTAACCAACTTTGAACTGAGCTCTGTCAGCTCTTCTAGCCTGTATGTAAATATACAGTATGATCATTGTGGAATCGTGTGTGTGTGTGTGTGTGTGTATGTATATATTTACATATATGTAGGCTACATTTATTTATATATATATATATATATATATATATATATATATATATATATATATATATATATATACTGTATATATATATATATGTGTGTGTGTGTGTGTATGTATGTATTTTTTATTCTATTTTTATTATTTTATTATTATTGTGTTGTGTTGGTGTTATGGACCTTTCATGACATGTGTCCTTAATAAAGTTTGAATTGAATTGAATTGATATGTGGTCTAAAGAGCGCGTTGATGGTTCGGTTTATGGCTGACTGATGGTTGCGATATTCCTAAATCGTCGGCATTGCAAACTTGCATTTTCCCTGTTGCTAAATATCGTAGTGTTGCCAAACATTTTATTTCCTAATCGAGTTATTCCTGTTAGTCGGGGATGTTATTGCATCCCGCACTAATTCCACAACAAGTTTTATACCCTCACGATTTAGCCTATATCTCTTGATCAATTCAGTCTTCCATTGTCTCCAAAACATTTCGTCTCGCAGCCATTTTCCGATTCTTTGTGAATAGGTCTTAGTGAGTTAGGAGTCCTCTCGAGGACTTTTAGGCTCTCCTAGACTTAGGTGCTACTTTTAGGCCTAAAATACTTTGTGAATTGCTCTTAGTGAAAAAAATTAGGAGTCCTAAATTTAAGACTGACACGCCCATTATTTTTAGGAGTTTCTCCTAAATTCGCCAGTTAGGAGCTACTTTTAGCGCTAAGATCCTTTGTGAATACGGCCCCTGGTGTACATTTTTTAGGTTATCTGGATACTGTAGTATATTCTTCTCGGCTGCCAGAATACTGGTTTGTGGATGATGAAATGATGGAGGTCCGCTCCCAAAAGTGTCTGAGTAAATAACTTTTTATTTAACAGAGAACACAAGCGGGAAGTCATTCAATGCATCTGAATGGTGGCCGAATCTTCTCCGAATCTGAGTCCGAATCCCCCAATGGGGTCCGAAACTCTGCATCCTCTCTAATGCACACACTTCTTATAGGCCTCTCTAAGCCATACCATGCGTGACAGTCCAGCAAGCTTAACCAGAACACCTAGACTGTTTAACTTTACAACGCAACAACTTCCTATCGTAAACCACATACGGAAACACTTTCTGAGGTCTTCAGGGCATCTTGTTGTTTCAGCAGCCTGGGGTCATCAGGATTACCCCTAATAGCTTACTAGGAGACACAGGAATGTTCTCCCATGACACATCAGTATTCTACATATAAAGAATGAGTGTAATACAATGAATAAAAGAAAGAAGTAGAATAACCTGTAAATGTATATCAGAAAATACACTACATATTCCCCCCTCGTGACTTTGAAGAAGTCACGCGAAACTAACACAAAGTTAAGCATATAGCATCTGTTCTTCTTGCTTGCATTCTCTCAAAAAGCTTTCCCTCATATTTTGATGATAATATAATATATAGTATTGATTCTAGATCCTAATTTATCAAGCTCTTTGGAACAACTACCGTAATTTAGTCTTTTTAGCATTACCTTTGAATCTTATGCACACATTATTTTATTTACTTTTAAACCAGATAAACTATTCAATTGTTCTAATAAGGCCAAATTCATGAGCTAGTCTCACCCAACTGGAAGAGCTCTTCCCAGTTAGCCATTCAGCAGCTGAAGAGAGGTCTTCCCAGATCGGGTTACCATCATCTAGTTAAAACCCCCTCTAGGAGATGTAACTCTAGAGAAGATCTCACCCACAAGCCAATCAGGATGAGGCACTTCTCTTCAATCCAATCATTGTCAAATGTGCAACAAATCATCATTACACAGTGTTAACATCTTTCAACATCAATCACTTGTAAATAATCAATCATTAAAGGAATCAAAAGAAAACATAAAATATAGAACATAAAAACACATCACATTCAGATAAAGCTATCAGTCATGTTGTCTCCTAGTATAGAAATTATGATCAACAGCTGGTAACAGGAAGCAATATTCCTGTTGTTCATCCCGTGTTTGCAGTTTATTCCATTGTCCAGTTATGAGTCTTTGAGTCCATTTAGTACAGGAGCTTCAGATCAACTGTCCTCTCTCTGATGGACCTCCCTCTATTGTCCTGAGAGGAAGAAATTCCAGAACCAAACAGTATCTTTGCAGAAAAATATCTGACACAACATAACATAACCAGCATGTGAACAATTGTTATTACAGTGTAGTTATAGATCAGCCGTGTCCAAAATCCTGAATGAACCAAATTCAATTCAATTTTATTTGTATAGCGCCAATTCATAACAGAAGTTATCTCAGGGCACTTTTCAAATGGAGCAGGTCTAGACCGAACTCCTAATAACATTTACAGAGACCCAACAGTACCACCATGACCAAGCACTTGGCACGGGGGCAAGGAAAAACTGCCTGTTAAAAGGCAGAAACCTTGGACAGACCCTTCGGCTCTAGGTGGGTGGTCTGCCTTGACCAGTTGGGGTGAGAGAGAAAGAGAGAGAGAGAGAGCGCAACTACATCAATACACTAATGAACATGATGATGATGACAGCAGCAATGATGGGGGACAGCGAGCAGCAACAACAGTAACTGTATATAACTGGTAACTGATATTAGCAATGGCAGTCAAGCAGGACCATGGAGGCTCCGCCAGGATCCATGAGAACCTGCGAGACGAGAAAACACAAGAACTCCGGGGAAGAAGTGTTTTAATAACATACATGAATGTGTGGAGAGAGAGAGAGAGAGAGAGAGAGAGAGAGAGAGAGGCTCAGTGCATCATGGGAAATCCCCCGATAGTCTAGGCCTATAGCAGCATAACTAAGGGATGGTTCAGGACTCACCTGGTCTTAAGCCTACTCTTAAATGTGGAGAGGGTGTCTGCCTCCCGAACCACAACTGGAAGTTGGTTCCACTGAAGAGGAGCTTGGTAACTGAAGGCTCTGGCTCCTGTTCTACTTTTAGAAACTATAGGAACCACCAGTAGCCCTGCATTCAGAGAACGCAGTGTTCTAGTGGGGTAGTAGGGTACTATGAGCTCTTTGAGATATGAAGGGGCCTGACCATGAAGAGCTTTATAGGTGAGGAGGAGGATTTTAAATTCTATTCTAAATTTTACAGGGAGCCAATGCAGAGAAGCTAGTACAGGAGAGATGTGATCTCTTTTCCTAGTTCCTGTCAGTACTCGTGCTGCAGCGTTTTGAATTAATTGGAGCGTCTTAATGGACTTATTAGGACAACCTGATAATAAAGAGTTGCAGTAATCCAGCCTTGAAGTAACAAATGCATGGATTAGTTTTTCTGCATCTGTCTTTGATAGGATGCGTCTGATTTTTGTAATATTACGTGATTTGTGGTGTGTTCATTGAGGAAGAAGGCCCCGACACAGGAACGCTTTAACTGACTTTATTTGTTTAGCTTTAGTTATATTAATCTACGAAGCAAATGGGGGGGGAATTGTAAAACTCACGCGCGGAGAGCTCCTTAGCTTAGCATCTATCCGGATGCGCTGCCTCGGGGGTTTCTGCCCTCCCCCCCGAATGTGTTGCCGGTAGTAACCGGGCAGGCGTGGCCTCTATGACGCATAATGGCTAGCGTTGAGCGCCCGCCCCCAGTGTATTATGTATGCCGCCACCTAGTGCTGAGGTGCTGTTAATACAACTTGTATATTTATTTCTACTCCTTTGTGGCTATGTGTAGATATTACAGCCTGCTGATAAATTTTGTTATTATTTATTCTCAACAAAATGAAAAAAGGCAGTCCTAGAGGTCTGCTTTATGTGGGAATTAAATGTCAGATCCTGATCAAAGATAACTCCAAGATTCCTGACAGTGGTGCTAGAGGCCAATGTAATGCCATCTAGAGTAGCTATATCTGTAGACATTAAGTCTCTAAGGTTTTTTGGGCCAAGTACAAGAATTTCGGTTTTCTCTGAATTTAACATCAGAAAATTGCAGCTCATCCAGGATTTTATGTCTTTAAGACATGTTTGTAATTTAGATCATTGATTAATTTCATCGGGTTTGATCGATAGATATAACTGCATATCATCTGCATAACAATGAAAGTTAATGGAGTGATTTCTAATAATGTTGCCTAAAGGGAGCATATATAAAGTAAATAGTATTGGTCCAAGTACAGAACCTTGTGGAACTCCATGACTAACTGTAGTATTTATTGAAGATTCATCATTCACATGTACAAACTGTGAACGATCTGATAAATAAGACCTAAGCCAGCTTAGTGCGGTTCCTTTAATGCCAATTTGATGCTTGAGTCTCTGTAAAAGAATATTATGATCAATGGTGTCAAATGCAGCACTAAGATCTAATAATACAAGTACAGAGACAAGTCCATTGTCAGAAGCAATCAAAAGGTCATTATTAACTTTAACCAGAGCTGTCTCTGTGCTATGATGAACTCTAAATCCTGACTGGAAATCCTCAAATAAACTATTGTTATGTAGAAAGTCACACAATTGTTTGGCGACTACTTTCTCCAGAATCTTAGACAGAAAGGGGAGATTAGAAATCGGTCTATAGTTGGCTAAAACCCCTGGGCCAAGAGTGGGCTTTTTAAGAAGGGGTTTAATTACAGCTACTTTAAAGGACTGTGGTACATATCCTGATAATAAAGAAAGATTAATCATATCCAGTAAAGAAGTGCCAATTAAGGGTACAATTTCTTTAAGCAGCCTAGTTGGGATGGGGTCTAACAGACAGGTTGATGACTTCGATGAAGAAATTATAGAAGTTAACTGATGAAGACTGACAGCAGAGAAACACTCCAAATACACATCTAAGGTTGCACCAGTCAAAGTGTCTGATGTTGGAGAGCCTGCGATACCTATTGAGGGCATTTGGTGACTAATTTTCTCTCTAATAGTAATAATTTTATTATAAAAGAAGTTCATGAAGTCATTGCTACTTAAGTTGATGGGGATACATGGCTCAATAGAGCTGTGACTCTCTGTCAGCCTGGCTACAGTGCTGAAGAGGAACCTAGGGTTGTTTTTATTTTCTTCTATTAGTGCCGAGTAAAAGGCTCCTCTGGCATTACGGAGGGCCTTTCTATAATTTTTAAGATTTTGCCAAATTAAGCGATTTTCTAATAAATTGGAAGCGCGCCATTTCCTTTCTGATTTCCTTGTTTCTTGTTTTAATTGACGAGTTTGTTGGTTGTACCATGGCGTTAGTTTCCTATGTTTTATTATTTTCTGTTTTCTAGGAGCGATAGAATCTAATGTTGATTGTAGAGAGTCTGCAGCACTATTAACAAGATTATCAATTTGGGAGTGACTAAAGTTAATATAGGACTCTGTTATATTCAGATATGGCATTGAATTAAACACTGATGGAATCTCCTCCTTAAACTTAGCTACAGCACTGTCAGATAGACATCTGCTGTAGGAAGTTTTGCTTAATGGCTTATAGTCTAATAATAGAAATTCAAAAGTTATTAAATAATGGTCAGATAGGAGAGGATTATGTGGAAAAACTATTAAATGTTCAATATCCATGCCATATGATAGAACAAGGTCAAGAGTGTGATTAAAACAATGGGTTGGTTTATTTACACTCTGACAGAAGCCAATTGAGTCTATTAATGAGGTAAATGCGTTACTAAGGCTGTCATTTGTAACGTCCACATGGATATTAAAATCACCTACAATAATTAGTTTATCTGATTTAAGAACTAAACTTGATAGAAACTCTGAGAATTCAGATATAAAATCAGAGTACGGTCCAGGAGCGCGGTACACTATAACAAATAGGACTGGCTCCAGTGTTTTCCAGTTTGGGTGAGAAAGACTAAGAACAATGCTTTCAAATGAATTATAATTTAGTTTTGGTTTAGGGTCCATTAAAACGCTCGAATCATATATAGCTGCTACTCCACCTCCATTGCCTCGGCCTGTGCCTCTGGGAATGTGAGTATTAATATGACTGAGGGGGGTGGATTCATTTAGGCTAACATACTCCTCATGGGACAACCAGGTCTCAGTAAGACAAAGCAAATCAATATCATAATCTGATATTAATTCATTCACTAAAACAGCTTTGGATGACAGAGACCTGATATTTAACAGTTCACATTTAATTATTTTATTTTGTGCTACTGAGGAGTTGGTTTTAATTAGGGACCGAGCCAGTGAAACTGGAAGGTCCCTATTGAAATTGCTTCGTTTATTATTAGGGACCGAGCCAGTGAAACTGGAAGGTCCCTATTGAAATTGCTTCGTTTATTATTATTAGGGACCGAGCCAGTGAAACTGGAAGGTCCCTATTGAAATTGCTTCGTTTATTATTAGGGACCGAGCCAGTGAAACTGGAAGGTCCCTATTGAAATTGCTTCGTTTATTATTAGGGACCGAGCCAGTGAAACTGGAAGGTCCCTATTGAAATTGCTTCGTTTATTATTATTATTCTTATTTTTCAGCCGATTTCCTGCGTTTTTCATACCCTGAATATATACGAAAAGTCTTTTTTATTTGCCAAACTTGTCGGGGTACCTGCCCGCTCCTAGATTATATGCGTCACTTTCGTGTCGCACACTTAGAAGACCACTAGGTGGCGCTATTTTTGACCAAATTCCGTAACACTCATAACTCCTGCATACTTGGTCGCACATTCATAAACCTTATATCCACACATGCAGGACACATTGCTGCACCTCCTCATATAGGCCACGCCCACTTCCGCCTACATTTTTTTTTCGCTACAGCGCGAAAACTCGCAAATACTACGTCTACAGGGTTCCAACTATGCGCCTTTCTCTGATTCGCACGAAAACTTCACAGGTAGCATCTCCAGACTGTCCCATGAAAAAAAGTAATTGAAGTATTTTGATATTTCAAAAATTAAGCGCGCTATAAATATTTTCATTTATGTACATTTGACATCAAAAAAGCAAGTGGACCATTTCTCCACTTTGGTATGTTTGTTCGACACCAAACTTTAGTCAATAGTTCCATATACCTCCATTAACCATCTAACAAATTTTCAGACCATCGCCACTAGGTGGCGCTCTTTAAAATTAAGAAGTTTATATCTCCACATCGGCAAGTGCGATTTAAACGAAACTTGGTACGATGATAGCACATGGCTCCCTGAGGCTTACGTTAAAAGGAGAAAAAAATTCCGCCACTAGGTGGCGCTCTAATGTCAGCATAAATCACTGTAAAGATACCGTAATAGTTATGAATATGAAATTCACAGGACATGTGTAGACTAGTGCCCGGAGCTCTGGTACCAAAAATCATGTTTGTCGTGGTTGTAGCGCCCCCTACAGGAATTTTAAAAAGCAGCCCCGACACCCCGTTTCACGGATATTTATGAAACTCGGTAGGCCCATGTAACAGTCCACGACCTACAAAAAAGCCTCTTGGACCCATACCCCAAAACCCACCGGAAGTCAGATATTTTCATTTCAATTTTTGACATTTTTCAATTTTCGCCTCCTATTTCAACGAACTCCTCCCAGAGGATTTGTCGCCTGGGCTTCAAAATTTTTTTATCCATTCAGGAGGTGGAACTTGAGAAAAGTTGTGCTATTTGCGACTCTACGTCGAAGGGCGTTGCCGTGGCGGGCCGTCAAAGTAGGCCATATTCAATTCCGTGATCTTTTTTGCCGTTGTATTTGAACAAACTCCTCCCAGGGGAGTTGTCCCTTGGGCTTCAAAATTCTTTAGTTCACTCACAAGATGTTACTTGAGAAAAGTTGTGCTAATTGCGACTCTACATCGAAGGGCGTGGCCGTGGCATGCCGTCAAAGTTGGCCATTTTTAATTCAGTGGTATTTTTTTCCCATGTTTGGGAACTAACTCCTCCCAGGGATTTTATTTGTTCTGCTTTAAAATTTGTCAGTACAGTCAGAAGATGGTGCTGAACAAACATTGTGCTCCTTGCGACTCTACGTCAAAGGGCGTGGCCGTGGCGTGCCGTCAAATTTGGCCATTTTGAATTCAGTGGTCTTTTTTCCCAATGTTTGTGAACAAACTCCCCCCAGGGAATTTGTTTGTTCTGCTTCAAAATCCATCAGTACAGTCAGAAGATGGTGCCGAACAAACATTGTGCTCTTTGCGACTCTACGTCACAGGGCGTGTCCGTGGCGTATCGTCAAAGTTGGCCACTTTGAATGGAATGTCAAACTGATGCGATTTGTGCCATTCCCTGACCCTAATGTTAGCTACTACGAGTCTCCCTGTGAACGCCCCGGTCTACCGCACACTGCATGGACCGCGTCGGACGCCAACCTGTCGCGACACTATCCACGACACGCCCCGACGGACTCGGCGAGGTCCCGCACACAGCTCCTTGGAGCTTTAATTATTATTATTATTCTTTTTAGCGACTTTGCCGGCGATTTGCACTATCTCAACGTATATGAAAACTCTTTTTTATTTGGCAAAGTTGTCGGGGCTGGTGAAAAATTATATATTCTATGCGTCACTTTCATGTCGCACACTAGGAAGACCACTAGGTGGCGCTGTTTTTGAGCATTTTCCGTAATGCTCATAACTCCCGCATACTTTGTCGCACATTCATAAACCTTATATCCACACATGCAGGATACATTGCTGCACCTCCTCATGTAGGCCACGCCCACTTCCGCCTACATTTTTTTTCCGCTACAGCGCGAAAACTCGCAAATACTACGTCCATAGGGTTCCAACCATGCACCTTTGTCTTGATTCGCACGAAACTTCACAGGTAGCATCTACAGACTGTCCCATGAAAAAAAGTAATTGGAAGTATTTTGATATCTCAAAAATTAAGCGCGCTATAAATATTTTAATTTATGTAAATTTTACGTCAAAAAAGCAAGTGGACCATTTCTCCATTTTGGTATGTTTGTTCGACACCAAACTTTGGTCAATAGTTCCTTATACCTCCATAAACCATCGTACACATTTTCAGACCATCGCCACTAGGTGGCGCTCTTTAAAATTAAGAAGTTTATATCTCCACATCGGCAAGTGCGATTTAAACGAAACTTGGTACGATGATAGCACATGGCTCCGTGAGGCTTTCGTTAAAAGGAGAACAAAATTCCGCCACTAGGTGGCGCTCTAATGTCAGCATAAATCACTGTACAAAGACCGTAATAGTTATGAATATGAAATTCACAGGACATGTGTAGACTAGTGCCCGGAGCTCACATACCAAAAATCGTGTTTGTTGTGGTTGTAGCGCCCCCTACAGGGAATCAAAAAAACAGCCCCGACACCACTTTTCACGGATATGTATGAAACTCGGTAAGCACTACAAAGACCGTAATAGTTATGAATATGAAATTCACAGGACACGTGTAGACTGCTGCCCCAAGCACACGTACCAAAAATCATGTTTGTCGTGGTTGTAGCGCCCCCTACAGGGAATTAAAAAAACAGCCCCGACACCACTTTTCACGGATATGTATGAAACTCGGTAGGCCCGTGTAACAGTCCAAGACCTACAAAAAAGCCTCTTGGACCCATACCCCAAAACCCACCGGAAGTCAGATATATTAATTTTTATTTTTGTCATTTTTCAATTTTCGCCTCATATTTGAACAAACTCCTCCCAGGGGATTTGTCGCCTGGCCTTCAAATTTGGAGTATACGTTCAGGAGGTAGAACTTGAGAAAAGTTGCGCTATTTGCGACTCTACGTCGAAGGGCATGGCCGTGGCGTGCCGTCAAAGTTGGCCATTTTTAATTCAGTGCTATTTTTTTCCCATGTTTGGGAACTAACTCCACCCAGGGAATTTGTTTGTTCTGCTTCAAAATCCATCAGTACACTCAGAACATGGTGCTGAACAAAAATTGTGCTCTTTGCGACTCTACGTCAAAGGGCGTGTCCGTGGCGTATCGTCAAAGTTGGCCATTTTGAATGGAATGTCAAACTGATGCGATTTGTGCCATACCCTGACCTTAATGTTAGCTACTACGAGTTTCCCTGTGAACGCCCCGGTCTACCGCACACTGCATGGACCGCGTCGGACGCCAACCTGTCGC